>JACAXG010000132.1:1645175-1837675 GCA_018881555.1 Amblyornis subalaris | reverse complement strand
GAAAATAAAAAAGGGTTTCTCTTTTAGGGGGGTGCAGTGTCTGTATGTCTGTGCACACAATTTGCATGGTTTGCATCAACCACATTTACCCCTGGTCCCCCACTATTACGCCATCCTAAGAGAGAGAAAAAAAATGCCTTAAAAAAAAAAAAAAGATAAAAGAAAGTCCTGCACTGCTTTAGCACAGTTTTGCTGTTCTTTAAATAGCTATTCGCCTCCGGTATGTTTACATCCCACACATCCCCCAGAAGTTTTTTTTTCCTTTCTTCTTTTTTTGTGTTACACGGAGCTGTCCGGCACACGAATAAACCGAATAAATAATCCCTGGGTTTGTGATTCACTGGTAGAGAAGAAGTGGCACGGAGAAGTCGGAGAAGCGGGTTTTAACATGGCCAGATTTATTCTAAAAGAGACGAAATTTTGCCTTGGAATTACAAGCAAGTGTTCATACGGAGAGCTGGAAAGGGATTGATGAGCTACACCATCACAGAACCGGTAAAAAGCGGCACTGGAGAACAATAGTTAATATATAGATTTATATTTAAATATTCCCGGTAGGAAAACAAAGTGTCACTGACCCCACTTCATCTAAAAATACATCCATTTTCTTGTGAACTATTTGCATTACAGCAGGAAAGCAAACAAGCTGGCAAAGGATGAGAAAAAAAAAATGAACAGCTATTATAACGTGTTGCCCACTGTGTTTTCCCTCTCTCTCTCTCTCTCTCTCTCTCTCTCTATCTCTCTCTCTCTCCCCCTTTTCCCCCCTACATGAATGTCTTTATTTTTACTTGGGGTGGGGGCAGAGGTAGGCAGCTTGATGAGGGAAATAACACCAAGGGATGCAATGCTTTAGGGGCTTAGGAGTATGCATTTATTCTCGTTACTGGGGGAACTTTCTTACAACTTCGCACTGCTTGGCTGAAGAACGGTGCTTGCACAGCAACCTCTCTTGCATACAATCTATTTCAACAATGTAAACAACTCCATGCCTTTAGTACGTGGAGCTTTCATACTTAAGGTCAATATTTACAGTTTGGGTTTTTACAGGTACGCATCAGCATCGGCACACACCTCTCCCTATCAGGACGGTTAATAGGCTTGCTTTCTCTGCCTGCCTCTCTCTGCTTCCCCAGCACGACCACATCAGCACTAGTATCAAATTAACTCTCCGACTTTGAAACTTATTGATCTGCTATTAAGACACCAGTGAACCTGATGAAATGAGTGCTGTAGGTGCAGTCAAGACTTCAAAGTGTCACACAGCCACATAAAACAAGCGCCTTTGATCCTAACTCCGATCTGCTGAGGGTTTAAAGCCCAATTCTCCCTAAGCTGCCCTTCTCACTCGTCATGTCTGATGTCTCACCAACCAGCGACTTGATAATGTTAATAATGCAAATTTTAGCGAATGATTTTTACAATGGCAAAATTAATTATATGAATTTATGCTTCTTTCAGTGTCGATGTCTGATCTACAAAAAAAGAAATACAGTCGTAGCTATTACACTTGCAACAGAAACCGTGAGCACGTCCAGCTTTTAAAACCGTATTACTTCCTTTCTCCTCTCAGCTTCACAGGGTCTCATTTTGCTGCTAAAACTATAATTATTTATTATAAATTAACCTTAGATTGGGTTTAAGAGAGCTGAAAGAATTCTAACCAAAGTCCCCTATTGCTATGTATGCATTATTAAAGAAAAGCCACCTCCACGCTTTAGATACCCCTTTTTCTTGTTCTTTGTCACTTGTTCTCTCCCGATTTCTTTCCCATGTTCATTCTACAAATCCTTGCAGCGCAGTGCACAGATTATTTTAAAAACACCTGCATCTCTGAAATTGCATCAACCATCAATACGGTTTTTTCTACATTTATGAATGGTAAAACGAGATTTCATGTTTAGGGATGAACATACAGCAACCTGCAAAGCTCAGAAAAATTTCGATCTGGGATAGTTAAAATGTACATTTTAAACAAATGCACCATATTTTCCAGTAATAGATATCGATTATTTTCCTTATTAATAATAATATTTTATAAACATTTTTTACATTTCACCTGAATTTGTCAACAAGTATTCAATGTTTTAATGAACTTTTATCTGAAAACATCAATAATCCAATTTTTCAGCTGAGGGAGTTTCTCACAAAATCTATTACAGAAGTTTCCCGACTGCATTTCGGATGGAAGAATCACACAAATGGCTCAGTTATCTCACCCAGGCTACGAGTGAACACACAGCTATCCTCCTCCTTCTCCTGAATACTGCACTTACAGGTTTTTTTTCTTTTCTGCTTTTTAAAAATCAGAATTTGCTAAGGTATCTTATTTCGTGCATAGTGGTTTAAAGTACCTTAAATCACCTGAAAAATCCACTATCTACTAAATTTTCAAGTACTAAGATGCAATCATTTGTGTATATTTAAGGTGAGAGATGTGGCTCGGTTCTGTGCCTGCGACTAAGCAAAAAAGAAAATAAGAACTCTAAATTTGTCTCCTTCTTTCTACTTTTTGAGACACAAATATGGTAGCATCTTTGGCTGCGTGAAGTTGAAAAGGAACATTATTTTAATTGATTCCTCTGAATCAAAATTTTTTTTATAATTCAATCAGTGTGTTTTCCCAATTTTACTTTAATAAATTTCGATAGTAATACCTTTTGTGGATTTTTTTTTTAATGTTGATACTCACTTAACCTACTTGCAATTCTAAAGAAGTCAACACTTGATTGTGACAATGTTCAAAAGAATTTCCTATGCCACAAGCACAGTAAAAACTTTCACCAATTAGTGCAGGAAAAAAGGAGGGAAAAGCCAGAGCGCTGGTGCTCAAAGAGCCAGGCCTTGCGGCAAAGCTGTCATGTCGAGTGGATTGATCAACAGGACCGCAATTTCTAATGGCATGTTGTCATGAAAAGTCAGCCACGGGGAGCCACCTGCTTTACTCCTCCTAGACAGCTAGCGAAAGGAAGGGGAGAAAAAAAAAACCCACCCTGCTCTGTACCTAGTTCTGCCAGTCCCTTTTGCTAGCAATTTTGGTAAGGGTCTCCTGATTTTTATTCAGTAGGAATATGTCAAATCTCCAACCGTATTATCCAGCCTCTAAGATTAGAGTAGCGCAGAAGGCTGATGTTCTTTTTTTTTGGGGAAGGGAGACGAGGGAGAGGGAAAAGAGGATGAAAAAAAATTATCTCTATCCCCCAAATACTTCTCAGATCAGAAAATACATCCGTCACATCTCTAAACCAACAAAGTTTGTCAACGGCTTACAAYGTACATCTAAGACATTCTGCAAGTCAAGAACAACACGGAGTGTAGACCTTCTGTGCGTGGCGTTATTTCAGCACCACCCTCCTTCACCCTCGCCGAATCATGAAAGCCTGCATTTGATGTGCAGTAGTTGCTTTGTTTCAATTTAGTTTACCTCTAAAACTTTCTGGATCGGCTCATTTATCCTAGGATCGCAGCATCGTTCAGTCCTGGAAACCTCTCTCAGCTGGCATGGCCAACACTTACGAATGAATTGCAGAGGCAATTGTGCAAAATGCTGTGTTGAAGACAAAGATAACAGCTTCCTTGTTTTGCTGTTGGAATATTTGCTCGTGCTTGATGGAACGTAATTAATACTTCAAGAACTTCCACCAACTTACCGTTGAATAACAGTGCCAAACGGTCTGTCTTAATCACTCTCCAGGAATGTGCTAGTGTCGTTTTAACCCATGGTTTCCATTCCCATCACTCAAAAGACATGGAGATTTCCCTCTTTTAATACATACGAAAGCTAAATATATTACCTTCATACTCTTATGCCTCACATAATGTACTGCAATTGCTGAAGGAATTAAAGTCTAGCTAAAAATATACTCTGACACTGCACTGTAAGAGAAAATGTAAACATTGGACTTGGCCAGATCTGTTCGGAAACCTCTTACAATTTTTAAGCCTTTTCTTAAACTTTTGTTGACTGTTGGAACAGATATTTAGTTTTGTTTTGTTTGTATGAAAGATTTCACATTTCATACCTGTTTGCTTAAGAGGGTCCAAACCAAAACTGTAATGTGGACTAATTGCTAATTTCAGTGATTTTTTGGTAAACAAACCAGAAAATTTGGGAAAAAAATTTTCCGACAACCCTCATCTATGTACAAAAGAAAAAAGTCAAATAAAAGTTAAAGAACTTTTAAGTTCATGAAACCAAACCCCACTTGGCATGCAAATCACGTACTGTAACCTTTTATCGGCGCAGCCTCTGGTCTCATCAGTCGATGAAATTCTCAGCCCGCGGCAACAGCTTAGCCGAGGGACGCAGACCAATGAGAAAATATTCATTGTGTTAGCATTTCAAATGGCGAGAAAGGAAGAAGAAGCGCTAACTGATCACTGCCCGTGGAATTAATTGGATATTCCAAGAATAATGTCTCTCACTGAAGATCCTTGGAGGCTGAACGCTAGTAGAGACCACATTTTGTGCGGCGCCTTCAAAAAGAGACCGCTTGGGGGTAGTGGACATATTAGGGTTTTAGCGCATTTCCCTAAAGGCCAGAAAATAATCAGATTCACTGAACCAAACTCGGCTAATCCATTCCATAATTATACACACAAATCCAATAAACTTTGTCACATTACTGGAAAATTAAACTATTACAGTGAAGCCTTTTGCTACTTTGAAAAAAGTTTGAATTCCCATTTTATCCAAGAAAAAAAAAAGGGGGAAAAACCACCTCGGCGAAAGTCAGAAGTTTTGAAGGTTGCACAAGCAGGCGTACACGCTCACATAGATGCACACGCACTGGAGCCCAGAGGAAGAGTAATGCTTAGCTGTAGTCTTCTGTTATGCTTAACGCCCAGGTAGGTGTCCCACAGCTTCCTTCCTTTATACACAGGGGATTTACGTTTCAGCTTTATTGCACATAGCCCAAGCATATGCAATGACCCTGTCCAATATTAGTATAGCTTTCCTTAAGACACATCTTAATCTAACCTTTTCAAGACTCTTTTGCTTTCAGACTCAAAACAGCATAAAAAATGAGCATTGTTGTGGAGCGCTGAGAGATTGAACCAAGGCTCTGGCTTGGTCCAAAGCAGTAGCCCTCTGGATAAACAGCTGCTTCTGCAACTAGATAAGCTCCATAGACCAAAAGGTAATAGAGGAGGGGGGAAAAGAAAGAAAGAAGAAGGAGAGGGGAAAAAAAAGGAAGAGGAAAAAAAAAATGAGATTAGGAACCTTCCCAAATGTTGCATCTTTCCTATCGACCGCTGGCCTAGCGTGAGGTGTCAATTTTGACTCCAAAGAGAGCACACGAATTCGCAGCGGTCCCATTATGCGGTCTCTGTGCTCATTGTAAATTCTGTCAACGAAGTCAATCTTATTAACTTCCGCACTGGTTCACACATGACATTTTCTTCAATTTTCTTGCTGACATCAAAAACATCAATTAGCAGCCCGAAAATAGGAAGGAACGAATGACAGAGCCTGATAACGTCAACTATTTGAAGCCAAGGGTAAATCTATTCTCCAGTTCTGAATGCGTTCATTACAATTGCATTTTCAAAGAAGACCTCCAAATAGCAAAGAAAATTAAATTTATCATCTAGAAATGCCTAGAAATTGTTTTTTTAATCCTATGTCTATCTCTCAATCCCAGAGTGTAATACAAAGTATCGCAATTCAGTTTTATGATAACATGCCACAACTTTAATAGAAAGTTTATAAAATATGCAGCCCTYGCCATACTTCCTATCACATAACAACTACAAGGGGTGAGAAAAAATTTGTCCAACAGATTGTAGCGTTGCCTTGTCTGCTCCATCAGTTCTCATAGGCTGGGACGGCACTTACACACACACATGCGCGCGCTCTCCCGGTACATGCACACACGTCTCCCCCCCTTCCATCCATGCTTGTGAAGAATTTATGAGCTATGCAATATCCAGCGACTTTAAAACCCCAGCAAGCACTACATTACCGGCRTGCGGGGGAAAGGCGCGCGCCAGAGCTGCCTTGCATTTGCATTCGCCCAACTCTTTTCATGTTTCAGAGAAAACAAACCCAACTCCCTGCCCGGGAAAGCAAAGGGAAAGTCCAACCAAAGACTTGACGCGAACTGTCAAGCGCCAGGAACACGCATTCAATCAGCTGCCAGAACTTCCGCTCACTGAACTCTCGCCCTCTTTTCATTTTATTGACATTTTCAAAAATAAATACATAAAAATAACCTCCTGGTAACACAGAAACAAGACACCCATGTCAACACAACATGGTCCATTTGCTGTGCTCAGCAACAAGTTTCAAGAGAAAGGTAAGCGCGTTCAATACGAGGAAAAAAAAAATTGTAAGGCAATAAACCTGGTTTTGTGGTCTTTAAAGAAGCCCTGGCTTGCTTTATTTATTTATTTATTTATTTGCTTCGCCGCTGCGCCTGCTTTGTGAGCCACCGTTTCATGCTTGTATTACATCTCCTAGGGAGTGAATAAAAGCAAGTTTAGTGGTGACCAAAGACACTCACTCGGACTTAATGCAAACAGAAAGAGCAGCTACACSCCGATAAACAGATCACATTCCTTCAGCCCATTGATTTTTTGATCTTTTGACATTTTTTCAGTTGCTTCCATTCCCTTCCTTGTCTTTTCCTCAATGTCACAAAAGACAAAATGTCTCGGCAATTGATGGCTGGGGTATCTATTAGCTGTCAAGCTGCCTTTTTTTTTTTTCCCCAGCACTAGCTAAGAAAGCACAAAACAGAAAGCTGAGAACTGGAAAGGAAATAAATTGTAGGAATCATCTAATTTAATGGGCTCATCATATTCTGGGATTTTGGCTTTTCCACGTCTGATCTCTCTGGTAAGCGGCTGGAAGGTGAAAGGGGGAAGAAAAAAAGATTACACTGAATGGATTTCTGTAATTGTTGTTGCTACATGGAAACAAACTAGAGAAGACAAGGGAGAAAAAACAAGAGGAGAACTCCTGGGAGGTTTGGTGAGGTGCCTCCGTCTCTCTCGCAGTGTTTTCCTGCCCGCGCGCACAAGCGAACCCGGTGCAGAACGAGCGTCTCAGCTCGGCCGCACTTGGGGGCATGCTGGACATGAAACAGGCCACTGGAGCTTGAAAAACTTGTACAATTATTTTACAGAAGAAGAGGAAAAAAAAAATTGTGAGACACTGATGACTGATGGTGAATCTGCCTGCTTTTTTTTTCTCTTTTCAAAATTTCATTTTGGACATTTTGCTGTTTTCCACAACCCTTGCCAACGCTGATCAGCATGAAGGTGAAGCACAGCTTATGCTTTATCTCCTATCATTTACAGCAGATGACTGTAACCCGTGCTTGGAAGATTTTTGGTTTAGACAAGTGAGTTATTAGTAAGAAACCAAAATYGTTTAAAATAAAAGAGAATCAAACTGAAACACACAATGAAACAAAGTCTGTATTTAACAAAGTCTGCATTTAATAACAATAATAAGTAAGATATAAAAAAATTTCTAGGCAAACTACAAATCTTCAGAAGATTATTATGCAAAAATTCTCAGTAGTGACTATTTGTGTTCGGTTTTGAAYGCAAAACCTGCAAAAAAGCACCACAGAAAGTGCTTCTTTTGATTTTACAAGATATCATAAAGCAAGTGAGTGGCACAAGAAAGATGAATTATTTTACAAGCAAATCTACCAGTGTCATTCAAGGAACAGACACTTTAAGCACAGAAGGGAGTGTAAAACAGAATGAATTTGTCCTGCGACAGCTTTTTTTATGTTGTTTTGCATTTGAAATTTCTAGGAATATGCCTTTTCAAGAMAGGGCTTGATTCTGGTAATCAATATGAGTTTTGAGTTTTGCTTGAGAAAGGACTTCAGAGTCTCTGACTGCATTCAAACAAGTCTGCTGGACCACAGGCAGGGAACATGGTTTTGTCTTTTTTATCAAATTTGTATGTCYGATAAGAATTTACTCATTTTTGCCAATGATATTGCTATTTATCTTGACATTGAAATTGCATCCACTTGGTAGAATAGAGACAAGGAAATTTGACTAAAAAGAAAGAGAAGGATAATACCTGTTAAGTGTAAAATATTTTCTCCAGAATATCAAGAAGCATTAAATTATTTCTCCTAAAACCTGAAATACCGTACAGCATGCCAGGAGTAACCTTCTCTTCCCCACTTTAAATAAGTTCAATTTTAACTCAAAAAAGCAGGTGTGTTTTTGAAATATTTTTATCAGCTTAAAATGTATGAAGGAGAAGAAATCTGGAGAGCAGCTAGTTCAGCTCCTGCAAAAGCATACCTTAACTTTGCTGCTTACAAGAAAAGTTGATCGGTGTTCAGGTAAACCCCTGGGCTCGAAAAGAAGAAACAGATTTTACAAAACACCCCTTCTATTTTATTTTCCCTTGTCATTTTAGTCCGGAAATCCCAGCGATCATCCCTGCTATTCATGTGTTGATATTATCAGAGGTTTATAAAAAAAMCATGTCTGATGAATTAAAACATGTGACTGGCCAACAGC
The DNA here is from genome assembly GCA_018881555.1 of Amblyornis subalaris. NCBI lineage: Eukaryota > Metazoa > Chordata > Aves > Passeriformes > Ptilonorhynchidae > Amblyornis > Amblyornis subalaris. The sequence goes on along the minus strand of JACAXG010000132.1, from coordinate 1,829,173 downwards.
AGCAGCCCAACTGACCACAGGTTAGCGAGGGGGATGAACTATGGTTATGTTTTTCAAACCCCACGCTGTCCTTGGAACGGAGGCTGCATTCGGCGCCATTAGATACAGCTACGGTGCTCTTGATCTATTATTTACAAAGAAAAACCCTTCACTACTTAAGTGGCCCCTTCTACTTCAGCCTTCAATTTCAGCTGCATCAAACAACTTGGGGAGGGGGAAGCGAATGAGCAGGGAGGGGGGAAAACTTGAGTTCATAATATAATTCTATGCAAGAGAGAATTATACTTCAGTAGAGAAAATTCAGAACGCCTAGCATAAGGTTTTGCATCCAAATTGCAGACCTATCAGCTTCATCCAGAAAAACCAAAATGATAATCATCTTAGTTTTTAATAAAACTATGTGAGGTTTTAAGGTAGAATTTATATACAGACGCACAAAACAATTTAGCTCCTCTTTAGAAAGTAAGATGAAAGACTGAATGAGAATTGCAGGACTTCTCGTTGTAAAAATCACCATATTTCATTAAAATATAATTTTGCATTAAATTCTGTAATTATCAAGACTATTCTTTAAGTCATACTGCATTCAATCTAATTAGAAAGCTTAGATCTCACCTTTGTACTGAACTTTCAACTCTCTGATGCCAATTAGAAACTATTTTAAATGAATTTCCCAATTAAAGTGACTCCTGTGATCAATTCTGACAGAAGATAAAACCCAGAATTTTCAGGGAGGGAAAAAAAAAAAAAAAAGAAAAAAAGAGAGGCATAGAGATGTACAGCCTATCTGTATCTCTGAAAATATTTTGAATGGTTTTTGTATCCTTATTATGATGAATCTCTCATCTCCTATGTCTGGAACATCCTCTCAGAAACAGCTTATATCAAAAGTGTTTAAACTGCAATTAGTATTGTTTCATTATTCAGCACGTTTCCATTTGCAATAAATACATTGTTTTATTACACTCTTTATTTGGTTCTCATGTTATAAACTATCACATTAGATGAATTATAAATGTAAACTATTAACAGTTTAGATTCTTTTAAGTTGTTATCAATTTCAGGCTTTTGACAGCTTAAAGGAAATTCTGTAAACATACCTCCTTCTCCTCTAGAAAACGGCTTCTTCTACAAAGCCAAGAGCCACCTTACAATTAATAAATGGCTGTATTCTCCTTTTGTGGAGAACAAAATTAACTGAAGTTTCCCATATAAAAGACCATATAATTAACATCAGTAAAATGTGGCAAGATATTCCGACAGCCTAATTATATCAATGAGTCATCTAACTCCTGTTTGTACCAATTCAATTTATCTTCATTTCAATCAATGCAGCTTGACGGATAGGTATCATTAGAGGTGACAAAGCCTCACGCTGCAGAAAAGCGCAGGACAAGGCGATATCCCAGATAAGGCAGCCCGAGACCTTCTAACGCGGCGTAGCTGGAAATGACTCCTTGTATACACATCATTGCCTTCACTAAGGGTGTCTACAAGTTATCATTAGGCACATTCATTGTTAAAGACTAACCAGGTCAGTGTTTCTGATCAGGTTGCAAATTAGACCAATTGAAGTGTTCTTAACCTACAGACTGGTGTCAGTAAGGACCTAACGGTGCTGAAGCTACATAGTAATGTGCACAAGCACACCACCATTACTGCACATTTCATGCTGAACACAAACAGATTTAAGCAAAACGATTGGGGAGGGCTGTGTATAGAGAATACAAATTACACAGGAGATGTAATRCTGTTGTTTTAGTGCAATTTTGATGCAAAACAATTGTTGAACGGCAAACATATTAACCAAAAGTGCAGACTTGGGCATTGAGAGCATTAGAGGTGCAGATAAACATGTCATTATAAAGCCAAGGAACCAACATGCATTTCTATTTCAAATTATAATCCCGCTGGCTTTCCATATAATAGTTAAATAATAGTTTTCAGAAATACAAATGATGGCTAAATGAGGGGTTTAAAGTCTGATCTAGCAGAAGCATTATATTTGGCTGAAAAAGCTGATGTTGGGAAGGAGGGGGGAAGAGCAAAATGGTTTCACTTTTCACACTTACTATTTTTTCCTCCATTCTATTTTCCTGCAGGAATTCTAGAGGCAAGTGTTGCATCCTGCCTGCTCTGGTCAGTGGAGCATGGCACACTAGTCAAACCAAACCCACAGAGCACCAACATACAGCAAATACCTGCACGAAGTTAGGCTTTTGTTTTTCATGTAATAAACCAGCATGCAAGGCATTCATCCGAAGCATGTAAGCTATCAGTGCTTCCCTGCTTGACTGCTACATGTTGGATAAAATGGGCTTTGCTGTTGATGGGCTATTAAAGGACTTTTATTTGGAGAACTTCCTCCCGAGTTGGATTTACACAGACAGAACAGTTAATAGGTGTAGGCCTGAAAGATGATAGGATACAGCCAAAATAATCAAAAATACACAAGAAAAAAATCATGCAGGGTGCACAAGATTCTGCAATACAGCAATTCACTCATGAAGTTTGGTAAATGAATTTAGGGGTTTGGTGTTGCCTTCTTTAAAAAAAAAAAAAAACAATTCCATCAGCAAACAACAGAGCTCTCCATGCCAGTGTCAATCACATATTTTCTAATCACTGCACAGAAGTAGGAACAACATACAGAGAGCATGTCAATTAATCAATATGCAAAGAATACATTGTCTCAGGAGTATGTATTTATGGTTATAAGTTAAGATGATTATGCGACATGAATTTCTGAGCTGGGAAACTCTTTATCAGTTGACAAACAGGAAACAAACCTCAGTTTAGAGCCATGTGCAGTTATGTCCTTAAAGGCTACTTTAAGAATTCAAGTAGAATTAAGCTGAAATGAGTGACAGGGTGGAGAGGATATGGGACACTGCATGACAAGCAGTGACCAGCTGGAGCATTTCAGGTCAGCTGATAAGCAAACGGTATAAATCRTCTGATCCGGGTCATTACAACTGATAAATGCAAGGAAATAATAACCTTGGTACACGCATTCAAAGCTGTCCTGGGGTTACCACAACACCCTGGGTTGGTCTCTATAGGATGGACAAGGACTGTGCTGAACAGCCCAGCGTGACCCACAGGAGGAGCCCCTCAACTGGGATCCATCCCTCAAGCTGATGAGTTTGGACCATGCTGGAGCAGACTAGATTTGGAGACATCAAGAACGGCTTCTAGTATTCACCCCACACCCCAAAACCATCCCCATTATATGATTACCAGTGAGTAATGCCAATTTTTCCCTCTACAGCACTCTTTTTGTATGAGCACACTCACTGCAAGTTTAAAAAAATTGAAAAACCACAACTCCAAGTAAAACACAGAACAGAAGAAGAAGGAAATTAGAAAGTGTCCTGTTAATTAAAAAAATAATTAAGTAAAAGCTTTTCAGACAACCTGACTCAAATTCTGAATGAGCTGCTTCGCAGTTTAGGGAGTCCAAGCCAGATGACGGTTACAAGCTCAAAACAAGTGTTATTACAGACTACTATCTAGACATGGGCCAAACTAAACAAGGCTTTGAAGATCTCCAGACAATGCTCTGAATGTGAACCTGATCCAAATTCTACCACTTGTTCTCATCTCAAATTCTACTCAAAACCAGAAAAACCCGGATGCTTTAACACGCACTTCTAAATTTTTTATTTGGAACACAATGAGCATAAATACACACAAGCCAAAATAAACCAGTGAGCCAGGATCTTGAAAAGTAACCTGAAAAGCAAAATAAAGATTGGGATGGATCTTTTTTAAAGCCGTTTTCCAGAGGAGGACTACACACACACATGCGCTGCATTATCTGTCTACAGACTGCCTGTGCAGTCAATTGCTATTACATATCTTATACATGTAATAAAGAGCAAATGTCAGTGGCTCTTTTACAACATAGCTTAAACCTATTTCAGCCTTATTTTTCATGTGTTTACAACCTGGCCTCCAACTTTTGGTCTGGGGTGAAATATAGCTGTGCAGTATCTGTTTCCAGAAATATCCAATTATTATTAAAAATGTTTAAATAAATCAAAATTAATGCGTTTGGGTATTTTCAGATAAACCGGCACTCTCTGTGGTGAGATGGGGCTCCCAAAGTGTTCAGAAAACTGGCATAACCTGGATTACAACTCTTTTTCTAAGGAAAGCAGAGGCAGTACCACTGTCTCTTGCATCATCCCTCTGTGCTGAGCTGGATGGACTATCTCCCAGTAAAGACACAGTTCTTGACATTTCTGCTGACGCTGGATCTACACACAGGAAGCATGGAGGCAGTCTAGAGCTACAAGTTGTCCAACAGCAAAGGATCTAAGTGGCAATTCTCCTTGAGAGGCTGGCATTGCCAAAGGTCCTTCCTTCCTCCTTAAGCTGCCTTCTCAACATGTGAGAATTTTCTCATCTTAAAAAAACTCATCCTCACAACACTTCTGCCAGGCAGGGAAGGCCACTATCCCCAACTTACAGAAAGGACACATGACCCCGCAATTTACCTGATTTGGCCATTGGCGGGGCAGGATCCTGAACCCACATCTGGAGATAACATCCTGGAAGCCATTCTGTGAAAGTAATTATGTGCCTGACCCCAAACAAATAGTAAGAACTCACTGTTTAAAAATTCCTTCTTTCTCTTCTCCTCTTTTCATGGAAATAACAAGGTATAACGAGACTCAGCCATGGGCAGCTGAATGCAGCTATTTCTTCAGGGAAGATAAAGCTTTGAAGCTTAACTGATGTGTAATAGTTAAATATGGTCACAACCCCAGTCACTATCCCAGAACAACCTAATGTCCTCTTTCTTCCCATTTCCTCCCTCCCCCCAAAAGTCAATTGTTCTGAGGGGATGGAGATTAATGATATTCATACTAGAATAACAGCTACGGGGAAAAAGCAAGCAAATATATTACAGGACCCAAATTACAGTAGTAAAAAAATACATSGTGCTGTGATGTAGAGATATAAATGAATTAATCCTGACATCTGTTTCTTTTGCAGAGGAATTAGTCATAGTTTGAAGCTGACCTTGCAAGAAGCATGCAAGGTGATCAACTAAGAATGTATAGTGGTGCCCACTGCCCTCCCATGTTACAGAGGTAGAACTCTTCAACCTCCTAAATCACACCCTGCAGCCTTGCACAGGATGTACACCAAAGGCCACCCCACTTCGTACACTGAAACTAAGAGCTACTGGACACTCAGTGCAGCTGGTGCAGCACAGACCATCCAAAGGTCAGACAGGTACCCTGAGTCCCAGCTGAGCTACAGCTTGTAGCAGCAGCCCAGTAGATTGCCACATGGTCAATTTTTCTCTAAATTTTGATTTTTTCTTTCCAAGCTCAGGAGAATGTTTTATCTCTAACTGCAACAACGTGCAAGAGATTGCCATCACAAAAGCTATTTTCATCTGGTCAGCTGGCTTTTTTTTCACAACACATCATGGTGCTTCCTGGCATTAAGACACTTGTCAAATCATCTTTGTGGCATATTTCCAGACTTAACAACCAAATCTTCATGTACAAGTTTGGACCAATAGTTAAAAGGCAAACAAAGGCAGTGATCCTAGCAGGTTACAATGCTCTTGCCATATGCTTCCCTTCAGGCTCACATTTTCTGCAAGACGTGAACTAGTGTCAGTAAGCTAGAACTGCTGATTGCATGCTAAGATTAATACATGTATTGAGGAACTTTGTGCCTCCATAGCGTTTCACTAATATTTTTAAAGAAAATACATTAGCATGGAAGGAAATGTGGTTCCTGCATAAACAGAAGAGCTATTTTTCAGAAAGATTTTAGAATCAGACACACATTGCACGCTTGAAAAATAAACCCACACTCAATAGGCTTTTCTTAGTGAGCCCCAATGTCTTACAAGGACAAAGAAATCCTGGTTTTAATGAGCTCTCTAAGTAAGTTTTTACATAATATATTTCTAAAAGTGAATAAACCTGTTTTAACGTGATAGCTTCCGTAGGGCTCAGGAGACATTTTAGTCTATTGTGTTGGCGGATTAACTCCATTCACCAAGGAAGAGGATACCAACATGTTCTATTATGCCCAACAACTGCAGAGATCTGCACGAATGAATGCTGTGCTCACACATGTGTGCTGAATCATCAAATGCCCTTTCGAGCAAGAACCCCTATCTCCGACTTCCAGCCTTCGCTGGGCAAGTCACCCAAGGCCTCGTTGCTGCAAAATGCGAGTCACCCTGGAGGAGACTCCTTGCTTGAAGGATGTTCACAGCCTGTGGGCTCTGCTGGAGGACACAACCACAGCACAGGACCGCACCACGCTGCTGCCCACCCTGCATCTCCACCAGATGTAAGGAAACCCCAAGCACTGGCATCTAACCTGAACTGCCACACCCCCCCTCCCGGCCTCTTACAGCTCAGAAACATGGGAGAAGCCCCTTCTCCACGGAGTGGGATGGGAGCCCTCCAGCACATCGATGAGGTAGAGGGCAGCCAGCAGCAATATTTTAAGGAGTCCAAGTTAGATGCACTGCATGATCTACACTGCAGCCCAGCACTTGCCTGACAGCTCTACTTTTGGTTAAACCACATTTTTTGGTTTGCAAATGTGGGAAGTGGGGAATACTTTGGGTGAAACCTGGCCCCAACTAAGAATGAGAAGCTTTGCAACCCGTTTTCCCTGAGGGCAGCATTTTGTCCATTTTTTTTAAAGTCAACATCAGGCAGAACATGAAGTAAAAGGATTCCTCTTTGCATTTCACAGAAGAAGGTATTCAAATACTGGAGGCTATCAAAACGGAGAAGAGCTCCATTTTCTTATACCTTTGCTAACAGACTGAATTTAAAAACAATTAGAACCCCTGAAAAAATAGAAGAAATCAAAAATCATAGGATTTCAAGGGACTAGGCTCATACTATACACAGCAGAGTTGCCCCCAACCCAAGATTTTGTCAGCAATTCTTGATATTGGTCTAATTAGTTGGGCTTCACCTTCTGCAAAAGAAGTAATTTTTTTTTTTTATGGATGGGGTTTTAAGRGGAAGCTGTTGATTTCAATCAGTCTTAGACCTTTACCCTGTAATATGGTCCTCAACACAAAGTCTTGTGTCTTTCTATTTACGTAACAGACTCCCATGCTATGGGGCCCCACAGAAGGCTCAAATATCCACAAAGAAAATACCTACGAATGACTCTTCCTACAGCTGATCTGGTAGAAATCCTTCCACCTGCAAAGACACGCTTTTGTGCACTGTCTCGCTCTGAGATGGGCTGTGTGAAACCACAAAAATGCAGCTCCAACGGCACAAGCTCCATCTGCGCTATGGAGGCTATTAAGGCTAATCCAGCATTCCTAGACTGTGGTGCGAGACATTCCCAGTATAGACCTGCTCCAGCAGCACTCTGCCAGTGAGTTAAGTACTATAAAACCATAGCTCGTCTCGTGTTTCTCCCGGCAGCCGCGCCAGGTCAGGCGATCCCGGCTGCTCTCCCGTGTCTTGCCCTCGCCTGCATCTTGGCCGTGCAGCTGGTGGCCAACGCGCACGGCGAGCCGGACGCTGGGACTGACCCCAGCCAGGCCATCAGCCGGAGTGCTCGGGTGGGTTATTTTTAACCCAAAGCCCTTCTCTGATTTGGTCTCCCAGCCATGGCAGTACAGAGGAGAGCATAGTTTATAACCCTCTTGAGTGGGTCCAACCACGGGCAGCAGCCCAGGTCTGCAGGTCTCTATGGTTTTCACCATGGCTCATCTGATTCCACAGTGAACCAGTTTGGGAAGCTAAATCCACACACTGAAAAAAAACCCCAGAAAGATAAAGAAGGAAAAAAGCAGCCCTCCTCTGCCAAGTTATCTGTCACTACAGCTTTCAGCGTTAGCTGACAGGAGTCAGAAACACCAGCACTGGGTAAGGAGAAATGCTGCAGAGCCACGGTGAGGCCATTCCCTTCAGCTGCTTCAGACTGATGCTGTATCAGCCAGAGTGCAAAACCATATCCCAAAGACAATCTGCATGGGGGAGTGACTGCTGAAGCTGGCATGGGCACTGAAAGAAAAGCTTGTCAAACTATACCCTTGGAGCACACAAAATTTAAACTGGAGAAAGCAAGCTCTAGCCAGCATGGCTTCACAACATTTTGCCCTCCAGTGAGCAAAATCAGCCATATCATCAAAAGCACAGTTTTGCTGGCATAATTGCATCTATGGAATCACTGGGGATTTTGCCTGAACGGCTACAGCAGTGTGGRAAAAAAAAAAAAAACAACAAACCAAACCCACACTTCATCAATATCCTTGACCAAKGTAGCTGTGCTGGCAAAACTCTTCAGAGCAGACCTGGCCTGTATTACTATCACACCTCGTATCAGAAAAAGTATTTTTCTTCTGCTTAATTTAAGCTCTGCTCTTCATGCAATAGAAACCAACTTATTTTCACTACTTCTTGTACTCAATCCCTATTTTTTACAGATTTACAGACCTGATGGCCTTCAAACACTGCAGGGAGGAGTTTAAAACCATCTGCAATCCCCTTGAATGGGCTTTGTACATACAATTTTTCGTAAAAAGCAGAGGGAATCCTGGCTGTGAGAAACTTTAAATCAATATTGCTAATAACAGGAACTCTCCTTACYAAGCAAGCAGTCAGGTTTCTATAACCATTATATTGGTAGGTGGCTGCTGGCTACCAAAGGTGTACCTGCAGCCACACATGAGCACCTTAACTTAGTCCCCCACAATTAGCAACTCTGTCTCTCAGTCAATGCTGACTGGCAGACCCCTGCTAGGATGTTAAAAAGAGGTATAAAATTAGGAAGTGTCTCTTCAGATGTTACTGGGAAAATCACTTTGGGAGAGACAGGTCACAGCTGGTGGGCTGCAAGGCGAGGAACGAGCAGGGGTAACTGTGTGGAGATGACACCCATCACAAGAACAAGCATAAGGGGAAACAGCTGGACTACAAACACATGGGTTTTGTCACCTGGAAGGACATGCCTACTGAGTGACCGAGACTGTGCCATACCCTCACACTAAAATTCAAAATAATCGCTCCTGCAAGCTTCTTGCTGTATGCCTGCTGCTGAGGAGACCAAGCATGATAACATGCGAAGCCCCTCAGCCTCCACATCCCTCACTCTGGAAAACAAGAGTGTCAGTGTGCTCACAGTGACACCAGAGCAGCACCCTCACTGCCCTGCCAGCAACCACAAACCCCTGAGCAGCTGCCCCAACCTCCGCTGCCTGCCCAAGGAATGTAGAGGCTCCACAGAGGGTTTCCAGGTTCAGTGAGCACTTTGCTGCCTTTTGGCAGGCAAAGGACAGAGCCCCACGGCTGCCCCAGTCCCACRCAGGGCACCAGCCCCACAGCCCCCTCCGCCTGCCATCTAAAGGGCAAACTTTGGAGAACGCCCCATCCAGAAACAACTGCAGTATCTCGCTCCCTTGAACCTTTTGTGCCTTTCTTTGTCCCAGTTACCGGGGGAATTTACATGAGAAGAGCAACTCTGTTTCCTAAACCGCTAAAACTGCAAGTTTTAAAACCGCTCAAGAGCTAAAATGGGCAATAGAAAATGAATGCAGGTTTAAGATTACCTCTCCATCATTTCACAACTGCAAAATGTTAAGGAACAACTCTCTTTCCACTCTGCAGCTGGTAAATCCAGAGTTAAGGGCAAGACTGCTTGATGTGTGGCTTTTTTTTTTTTCCTTTCTTTTTTTTTTCCTTTTTAAAATAACTTCTCTGCTGCAGAGGGGCCTGAATTCAGAGAGTGGTGGGTACCTCTCCAAAGCATAGACTCCATTTACCAGCATGTGGAAAAAGAGAGAGAAAAGGATTCTGCTACATTTCTTGAAAGCATCTGTTTTTACCAAGAAATTCTAACAATATTAATGAATTAAACACCCTGTAGAGCAGAGAATATCAGCTCTAACTCAATAGCTCCAGCAATTCCCACTGGGTTCATTTAAAAGGTTGTCACTCTACCCCTTTCCCGGGGGCTGGGACCCTCACCGAGATGGCAGAGCTCAACATGTGCCCACATATGAACCGCTGCAGTCTGTTCCCCATCTCACTGACAGCGGTTTAGGGTCAGGCACTGGAGCTAGCACCCATCCTGCTCCACAGCCTCTCCCTCTTGATGAAGGGTCAGGGCAGGCAGCTCCAACGCCAGCTCCTGGGTCAAGGCCCTGAAACTCATGGTTCGTACTCCCTGTGGTGTCTGCAAATTACAAGACTATCTATCCTTCCTGGCTGGAAACTGCCAACAATTTGGGGCTTTTTGTAAGTTAGCCCAGTAGCTTTTTAACCACACTGTTTAAGTGCTCCCCACAAGACCATCCTACAAATCTGCAGCAAGAGCAACTACATCAACTACAGGCACCGGGCTGCAGCGTGGACCTTCAACCGGCAAATCCTCCGGGCCTTGTTATTTGTCCAAGACAAACAATACACTCTGGTGGCTTAAAAATACTGGAATAACATCATCTGACCCCGAATGGCCATTTTTGAGACTAATTTGCGACCTCTGTGTCTCAGATATGGAGACATTTGTTGGAATGGGGGAGCAGGGCGGTGCCCAGGCAGTCCCTTGTGAGTGGGGTGACATCCACTGGCACTGCAGAGCAGGAGGGTGGGCTTCGGGGTCCCAGCCACACCAACTGACCCTCATGCCTCTCTCCTGGGCTGCTGCAATACAAACCAGGCACAATTTCCACTTACAGTGTCACTGTGCCTGCTCCATGCAGAACTAACTCAGCAGCTCCCAAGCACTGCAATACCAAGCTCCACTTTAATGAAGAAAATGGACTCAACCAGCTCTTTGCCCCCTCCGATACCTCCTTCCTCATGCAATGCTATTTTTTACCACTGTGAACGAGGATAAGCCATGTGAACAACTTCCAACCTTCCCATGGCCCTGTTTGAATGTTTTCCTAACACGAGGAGCTAATCCAGAAGTAGATATGTCACCTAAAGCTGGAGAAGAGGGCCACAGCCAGCCCTTGTGCCCAGTCAGGGAGCTCTCCGGGGGCAGCACTTCTGGAAAGCATTCCTCCAGCCCAGACTCTGCTAACAGTGGTTTCTCTCCCTGCAGTGCATCTCTCTTGTGGCCACACAGGCAAAGCCAGGACACAGTCAGGTCTTGGCTCCTTTTTTTTTTGCTCTCTTGGCATCTCCGTGCTGGCTGGGCACTACCAGCAGGGGAGTTTTCTTCCAAGGCACCATCGCAGCATCCCCAGCATCCCAGAATAGCTGCACAGATGACATCCTGACTTGGCCCAGATGGATGTGTGCAGGAGAACTGACAATCAAAGCTGATGCAGAAATAGAGGAAGTCTGAAGAAAAATAATCCAGACTGCCACAGCTTGCTTTTGGGAGTGTAAATACATGTTTAATGCATCCTTGGATTTGCCAGGAGGGCTGCAAAGAAGACGTCAATGATCCTGGTCTAAAAACCCACGGTGGTAGAGACAGAGCTGTGCTCTCAGCATGCTCACCAGAAGCTGGTAACAGAACTGGGAGGATTCACAAGGTCTCATCCAATTTTAGCTTCTACCTATTCCAGCACATGCAGAACTGGATTAGTTCTTCCAGCTGACACTCCAGTGGATGGGGTGTTTTGCCATACCTGATGCTGCCATCACAGCCACCACATTCTTTTACTACACAGAGCAGCATGGTCCAGCAGGAATGACTCCTTTCTCCCCTGTCTTCTCCTTCCCTCCTTCCACTTGTGGCCATAGGTTCAGGCACAGGGGAAGAAGGTTGTCACCAGTGTGATGCTGACTTCTGGTTTTGGGACTAGCTCATGGGAGTCTCACAGGACCCTGCAGCTTCCAGCAAAGGGGCACCTCTCCAGTCACAGGCCTTGCCCACCAGAAGGTAAAATAAAAAAAAAAGAAACTTAAACACAAAATGTACCTCAAAAAAGTCAGTAACAAAGCTACAATCAGATTATTAAGCGAGGCCCTTTCCCCAGATGATGGAACTGCAGATAGAAATGATGAAGAAGTTCTCCCTTCAACTTACCTACTGATCTGCAGAGGAGCAAGTGACCTCTGCAGCCCTTAGATACCCACACTGATGAAGTTAATCCAGCAGATAGTCCTGCTATTCAGAGAAAAGCTACCATTAAGCAAGAAGGTGACTATTCCCATATATAATTTCTAGCACCCGGAAAGGATTTATGTACAAACATCATTCAAACATGGATATCAGACCTACTTAAACTAATGAGCCATAAGCCAATGGCTTGCTAAGAGGACACTAACTCAAGCATTCAATTAAAATTAAATAAAGAATTAAGCATAGAAAAATATGGCCCAGTAGCTGTCCAGAATGATGAGCTGAGACCTACAAAGGTGGTGTTTCTACACCCCAACTCTACCACTGCCTTGGCTTTAGGACATTTAGCTACTTTAACACTTACAATCTCTTCTTCTACAAACTTATTCAAGATGTTCAATGACAAAAGTGTTACTGAGTGGAAGGAAAGGAAAACCTTTTGCCTAACCAAAATTTGCACCAATACTGCACTCAAACTCAAGTTTCAATTCCAACCCTAACGTACTTAAGTGCAAGACTATGAGTGCCAGGAGACCACTGTACAACACTGCACAACTTTTTCACTGAAGCTAAGAGCCTATTCTAGTGCCAGGGCAGAAACGGGAATTAATGTAAGAGGACTGCTCCATGCATACAGTCCCACTGATCCCCCAGAGTAATGCAGGAAAATGCATCCAGGATCCATCTGTCCATCAGCAAGCAAAACCAAACAATATCTAATTATTAAAAATGGTCAATAATAAGTGCTCCAGTGAAATTTTTAAATTTGCTGTAAGTAAATATATACCTTAGGACAGCAGCTAAAATTCACTCCAAGCAAGTGCTTTGGCTTGGGGAATGATTTTCCTGTCTCCAAATATGAAATTTGCCACAGCACATAAGCCTCAAAACCAAATTAATACCTTTTTGGGTAAATGTTGTGGTCATCTACACAGCCACTAACATGCTGGCCAGCTGAGCTGAAGACATGAGTATCTGTGAGAGAAGCAGTAAGCACTCATATCACAAGCATGTATATGCAGCAGACGCAAAGCTGTGTATATTCTGGGGATTTTCCTCCTTTCTTTTGACAATGCACAAGCTACATATTTGTGTATACACATGTGCCAGAGGACAAACACATGCTCCTACTCACCATTCACTATGTAAAGTGCTGTGTGTTCTATACAAGCTTTTAATTTAAAAACCCAGCAAATATTGGTTTAAATCTTCTACATATTATTTTATCAAACATGCCAGACCCCTTCATGGCTTCAGATGTGGGTGTGGTTATCTGCAAATGACTCACCATCACTGGCCTGGAAGCCCAGGCTCACAGGGGTGGACCATGCAGGAAGGAGCAGGAGGTCCTTCCCTGCACAGGGAAGCCTTCCACAGCTCCCACTCACACCCTCAAATGGCCAGTTCCAAAGCATCTGCCTTTTCCTGAGTCAAATCAGACACTGGTTTCCAGAACCAACTATCTGTGTTTGAGGCAAGGTCTGAATGGAAGCAGGCAGATAAAAATTAAGAGAATAGAGGGGGGCCCAGTGTAGCAAGTGTATCAGGGGGCTGCCAATCTGCATCATGCATCACTGGCTTGTGGCTTGAAAGATGAGGCTCTGCAGAAAGCACGAGCAAAAAGGAAGATGTGCTACTTTTAAGCAACTTAATTTGCTGTCAATATCCAGCTACTGGTAAGACCTATTTTCAGATGTGGRATGTTAAGAGTACCCCAAATTCCTGTTTCCTAAAGCACATCTACTGGGCAGCATCAGGCTGCCTCGCAGGGCTGACCATTCTCCTTGGAGATCACGGAGCAAATTCACAGTAGGTTTAAAATTAGTCACACTCTGGGTGGCCAATGATATAGTTTATTTTTGGCAACAGTGTGACACTCGCAAGCATTACTTAATTCTATTGCCTAGGTAGGCAAACTGAGGCATGGAGAGACGTGGGCTCTGGTCCAAGGTCATGCAGACAGTTGGTGCAGCATAATTCCGAGASGCCTGTTAATTATTGAAGCCACTTTTGCCTTAGTGAAGCCCCCGACTCGAGTAGCTGGGGGCTCAGGAAGGGGCTGCCTGTCTACTCTGCTTGTGTTCCACTGAGGAGACTCATCCTATGATATCAAGCAGGATTCAAGCACAAGCCACTACTGTCCTACATTAGCTTCCCTCCATGCCTCTTCCCCTGGAAAAGACACAGGGGGAAAGAAGGAGTCTTAATGATGCCCAGGGGGTGCCAATAAGTTTAACTACAGAGAGTCATTTTTGTTAATGGAATTCTGGCTGATGCAGTTTGAGTAAGAAGGATGAGAGAATCTTTCACTGTGTTTTTCTAAAGCAAATATTTGGTGCTTTCATCTTCCAGTGCTTTAACATGCAATCTGTCACCAAAAAAAAACGTTTACGTGGGAGTTCATGGAAAATATATCATGTTTCAGACGGCAACTGAAGAATGGGGGGTATCTATTGTACTGCTCAGAAATGTAATTCGTGGAAACTGGGTTGCAAACCACACCACTAGTTATTATCCCATCTGCAGGTGTGACAACACCAGAGTTTAATATTGATGCTTCACCCTTTACTTGGCACCACCATCTTCCTGTCCATTGTCTGAAGCTGGGGCAAAGAGTCACAAAAGAGTTTCCATCATCGCCTGTCCAAGGCTCCTTATCGACTTCCACCCATTTCATAAAACACTCTGATTCCYCAGTGCACTCCATAGGTCTCCAGGGTGCCAACCCCATGCTGTCACCTACCTGGAGCACCTCACACACCTGTCAGCAATTCACACCACCACTAATAAAACCAGACAAAAAATTCTACCACCAAGCACACTTCTCCAGGGCTTTGTTTTCCCTGGCTGGGAACACCAAGAATATCATGCACATACTTGAGCTGCTCCACCTAGTCATTATCCCGAGAGAAAAGGACAGCCACACTTCTGGTATGTAGAGCCACACAACCAGTGCAAACACAAGCTCTTCTTGGCTGAGCTGCCTGGAGATTGCTGTGATTTGCAACTGACCCATCGCCAGCCAGCTCCGYTTCTTGACCACCCTGGTTGTTGCTCCCATTCTCCGTCTGCCTTTGGCACAGCAACGGCAGAGGCTGGGGCTTTTGTCAGGTTTCCTCCCSCTTCTCTTTCGCTTTGTGCTTGGCCAAACTCCTGCCTTCCTCTCTGCCCATTAACACGCAGCATCAATGGGAGCCAGCGGAAGGAGGTCACCGAGTGCTTGGCGGCCGCTCCGCGCAGACGCCACAYGGAAACGCTTCCAGTGCGGAGCGGGACGGCGTGATGGCGGCACCAGGGACAGAGAGAGGGCTGGCTGCACTTCGGCCATCGCTGATCTACTAATGCAGCATGGAAAATCACTGGAGTCACTTAGTGACACACAAACAAACCAAGGGATTTATTATTTTTCCCCTTGCCTTTACTATCCAGCTAAAAAAAAACCTCCTTGTACGAACCCAAGAGTTGTCTTCACAAAACTCACAGTGTCCTACCTGCAGCTAATTTCTTTTGTAGTGGATTTAACACTTGACCAAAGCTAGCTCTGAGAGTGGACCCGCAACAGACTGTTTGTTACATAGAATCTGGTGGTTGCATGATTAAGAATAATCTATAGGSGTCTTCCACTTGCATTTTCAGATAACAGAGGCTGCTTTTGCACCTCAGCTGCACAGGGACTGAGCATTTCTATTACTGAAAGTACGAGGTTAAGTGACACACCCAAAGTCAAAAAGGGCAACAACCTCCTTGATTTGTAGCCTGCTGTTTTAATACTCAAGATGATCCTTTCCAACTTGCAATATTTCCATTTCCAGATGGAAAATTGCTTCCCTCTTACAACACAGAAATCAGAAACAACACAAAATCAGCTGCTGTTCTCTTTATTCTCCTCTGCTTTTCTTCCCTTTCCTTGGCTTATACACTGGGATCAATCACCTAAATTTCTTGCTCAGCTGAAGTTGCAGGTCTCCAGTCACTACAAAGAGAGGAATTAGATTACAGAGGAATTTACCTGCTGAAAACTGCCATTAAATTCCTGAGCAGAGMTGATGGCAGAAGTTTTGTACCACACTCAGGCACGTCCAGCCCATGGCAGTGACACAGTGTTGCTCCATCACTCTGCTCTGGGGATGAGACACTCGCAGGGTTTCCATCTCCTGCCACTGCCACCCAAATCCCCCCTCTCCTTAATCCAGACCAAACCTTCTTATCCAGGGTTCTTATTCTCTGCTCTGGGCAGCAACAAGTCGTAACCCACACAAAGCAGAAAAGTTGTTTTACTGCTATTATTTCCTATCTGGCTGCCTCCAGGGTGGCCCTGGGGTTTCCACAAGCCCTGGGGATGTGTTGCYGTTTGAGCACAGCCACGTGCACCAGGCACCCATGTGCTGACTGGGGACATCTGCACCAACATCCCACCCAGGGGCTGGACTGGGCTCTGGACTGACATTGCACCATCCAGTCTGGCTCTACTGCTGCTTGCTGTCATCGCTGCTGCTTTTCTCATCTTCTTCTAAGCTGGAAATATATCTCCAGAAACAATCAGGGGGGTCATCCCAGCCACATCCACAAACAGCTCTGTGTTACTGGCAAGAAGGAAATCACAACATCTGCTCTCCTTCTCCCAGCCAGCAACCAACTCAATTCTATTTTCAAGCCATGTTTATCCTTCCCTGACCACGAGTACCCGACAGCTTCCTCCTGCCTGCTGTGAGAAGCAGGTTTCTCACCTGTCACTTCAGCTGGTTGTAAGCAGAAGCCTGATCTAAACCACTGGCAGTGATGACACGCTCAAACGAGCATCTACTGATTGAAGGCCCTCGTCATCACCCTTGACCCCAATCCTGTAGATCACRTTAAATCCAGTATTATCTCCCTGCAAACTTTGTTTTCCTAAGAGGTGAAAGACTGATACCAGAGCCTGGACCTGAGGGGCTGAGTGAAGAGCTGATCAGGCAGAAGGTGGCTGGAGATGGGAAAGCAGGGTGAAGAGGCTGAGATGCCACTGACACTCTCTCTCACCCCTCCCTCTCTCTCCACTTTAGAAGAATTTTTTTAGGGATTAAAATTAAATTAAATAATAACTCAGAACTTATACTTTGCAAAAGAAAAGTAAGTCTGGAGCGAACTAAATGTCCCCTGTTGTCCTCCACTAGAAAAGTGAAATTAGTACTGGATTCAATAAAGCCTTCTGCTTTAATACAACACAAGCCTGCACCCCTTTTTTCTAAGYGCATCTCACCCCTTTGAGGCAAGGCACAGCTCTGATACTCATTTCAAAGAGCCAGACATGATGTATCTCCTCTCCTTGGGCTATGTGCCACTGCCTACCTCAGAYGCAGTGGACCTCCCTCCAATGCGGGCACCTAAGTCCCATCCTCACTGTGCCACTCTTACAAGCACCATGAGATGCACTCCTCCAATCCCACCTGACTACTCCCAGAGGGACCTGGATGGGTTAAAAGCAAGACACACGAGATTGTTTCCATGTGGAAACAACTTTGCCTCTGCTCTTCCAAACAAGAAGCTTTAAATAGGCCTTGGGTAGAAATGACAGCATGCCTCAAGGTACATGAGACCTGTATAGAATACACACAAGAATAGGATAAGCGGGGGGAAAGGAAAAACCTTAGGCTCATATGCTGCTTTTTAACAGAAACATAGAGCCTCACTAGGTTATTTGCCTGCAAAGATTCACAAATTCATAAAAGGTCCTCTTGAAACGTGTAAACCACAGTCCAACACGGAAAAACAAGCCGTTGAAGTGCTRTGTAGAGGTGAAGTCATAGTTATATTATTGGACCTGAAAAATGGAAAAGTCATTGTATGACTAAAGGATTAGGAGTGGGACCAGTAAGCGCTGAACTTTGTATCCTGGCTTACGAAAAGCCATCTCAACCAGGAAAGCCACACAGCTGAGGTGGTGCATTACAGTCTTAACCTGCTCAGCAACAAAACTAGCAATAATAATGTGACAGGAAAGAATTGCCGTCACGTAAAAATTCATGCTTTGGAAATGATCGGCTGTATTTAAAAACTATTTCATGATTTAAAAGAATCACACATTTTATCAGGTTTATGAGATTTCATTGTGTGAGTTTAAGAGACTTGGATTGGACCTGTTAATTCCATATAAGTCGTGTCTTCTATAAAATAGCTGGTATGTCAGCAATGCGCTCTGGTTTAGCTACGTCTGGTGAGATTTCACATACTGCACTTATTAAAAAAAAAAAAGCAAGCATGCCACCCCCAGCAGTTTATAGAACACGCTGTGGAAAATTCAGGAGCAGTATCATTCCATAAACACATTTAATACTCATACACATTATATATACACGTATAGACGCATATACGCACACAATGAGGAGGATAATTAGGCGATAAATTGTGGAAACATGATAAATTGCATTTATCTGGCACCTTTGATTGCTTCATCTGTTCTCTCCTCACTAATCCATCTCTGTGGAGACTGGTTTCGAAGATTAAAAATCCCTGAGAAGTTTAGAAAACAGACGTATTTTTTTTTAATTGGCCTTGAAAGATTCACTTGCTTACCACTATAATTTTGTACACTTTATTTCATCCAGCAGTACTCTTGATCCAACATGTAGAATGAGGAATACTCACTGCTGGTTTAGACTGGAAAAAACCCATGTAATATGGATAGGAACTTCATACCCTATGGTGTAGGGAATCTTCTTTTTTCCAGTCACACATTGTACATAACCCATGCTCATTATGTCAAGAGAGATTTTTATTCAATGTTTAACTTGGTAAACAGAGATAGTGCTGAAAAGATCTTTACGTTTTACATGGGCTCAACTTATGAGTAGCAGGACAATAAGAACACTCGGGATTTGTCCAAAAGTGGGTGTTCATCAAACTGCCCTTCTCTGAACAATCCCAACGAGATAGGTTTGTTATCAGAAATAACCCACTCTTAGGCTATTAGAGGTGTACTGCTTTGCCTCCTGTCTCAGGACACACCCTGCTATTGTCATTATTAAACCATGTTTAATGACCTAAATACAATTACTTAAAGTGACTTGCCTTTAAATCTGTATTGATAACTAAACAAAAGGAGTGAATGTTCCATTTTCTACTGTATTTGCTTACTTGGCAGTATTTGCACAACTGATTTACCAACCTTAATGCTATGTGCAGAGACGTATTTACCATCTGATTGGGAAGAAGCCGGGAAATGTGAAGGCTGAGAGGGAGCAGGAGGGGCACACCCYTTTCACACAGCGGCGGCCGCGCTGCTTGGCAGGAGCAGACCCATTTGGACAGGCTGGAATTCCTGCCAGACCATCAGTCTATTTTTATAAAAGCCAAGTTTGTTTATCAGCCGTGGTCATGAAGTCACCACCTCCTGAAAGCTTTTGAGAAGCCAGCGTGAAATTAGCTTCATCCTAGTTCCTGTTAGAACAGCCTCACTCACAAACAGCTAGAGGTGGGCCTGGTCCAAGCTCTAAGAAATTACTGTACCCACCATGTCAGTGGGTTCACCCCTTGCTAAAGGCAGCAGTGGGTTTGAGCCTGTCAGCCCCATGTCAGCAATCCCCTCCCTAAATGAAAGCTAGCACTTTTAAAAGCATAACCATGAGTGTGGGACATCGAGCCAGAGGTTTCTTCCAAAGGAAATTATTCTGTGACGCACAGAATGACCTCCACTGTCACATCACCCATCAAAAACCTCCCACCCAAATCCTACACGTAATATTCTCCCACTGATTTTGATTAAGGGCTAAAGCTGCTCACATACAAATAGAATACACATGCAGAATGGAGGCAGACGAAGCCACATTAAAACCATGATTTAGGTTAGGAGGTTAAATTGATAACAGTGGGAACATCCACGATCATATTCCAGTATTATTGATTAAAATAGAGGGTTATTCCAGAAACTATGAGGGGGGTCTTACATTTCTGCCATTCTCTGTATTCTCACATAAGAGTCTTTTCTTCAGATTCCTCATAAAGGAACACCTGTCACTAACAGCAAGTTTTCCAAACAAACTCTTAGGTCGGCACATAATCTAGTCTGGTCCCCAAATCCTCCAGAGATTTCTGCACTGTATGAATTCTGCAGCATTGAAATCAAAGTCAGAATATTAAAAAAGGTACCAGGTTGAAAAGTACATCTGTGGCAGGACTAGATTTAAGCCATGTTTTATCAAAATCAGTCCATCAAAATGACAAGCCATTCCCTGCTTTCATGCTGTAAGAGCGACTACATTTCGGAACAGCACTGCGAGGAGTCAAAACTCAATTAGGAATGAAGCCAAATAATAATTGGATTCATTTTTGAATATTAATAGGATTGAACAATTAAGCAAGAAAAAAGTGAATCTCAAAAATCTGAAACAGGATCTCAAGCAACAATTCCTATGAGCAATGAGAACTGCCATCAGCTCATGGGCTGATGAGGCAGAAAGCACACAGCTAATTCAGTAAATATAGGATATTGTCTGAACTCCTTAACAGTTGTTGAGACCCACAAAAAGTACCTGTGCTAGGTAGGAGAGGATACTCTGGGTTAACAGCTTTGCTTCACTCCCACACTCCAATTTAAAATTTTTGAGAAACGCTTGTACACACCTAGAGCAGGAAACATCCATTCATTGTTCCTCCTYAGGAATACACATGAACTCCACAGGGCAAGTGATAAGGGCTAAACAAAAGTAAATCATTTCACAACAAAAGAAAGCATTAATAAATTCAGCTCATGAGCGTCTTCAGGCTTCATTAGAAAATGGAGAGTTAAGGTCAACCAAATACAGGAAGATATTAAGTCAAGATAAATAAACTAGTGGCCCCCTTTTTTCCTTTAAGCTCGGAAGAAAGAGGCATGGAGCCAACCAGTGTACATTCTTCAACAAAAGCTTCAGTTACCTCTTCTCAGGGGGTCAGCTGTACTGTGGCTTAATATAATAGCTAGTTGGAAGCATAAACAAATTAGGACTGTTAGTTTGAAGGGGGACATGACCGTTGCCTTAGTATTGACCATTGCAAGGTCAACAATTACATGTTCAAACAGCTCGTAGGATTACAGCATCACACAACAGCTGGGGTTGGAGGGACCTCTGGTCCTGTCCCACTGCCCTGCTCAGGGCAGGGTCAGCTACAGCAGGTTCTCAGGGCTGCGTCCAGTCGGGTTTTGCTATGCCCAAGGATGGAGATGCCATGATCYCTCTGGGTAACCTGTCCCAGTGTTTGATCACACCTACAATYGAAAAAGCCTGCTGTTCCTTACACTGAAATAGAATTTCCTGTATTCTAGTCTGTGCCCATTGCCTCCTGCCCTGTCACCAGGCATCACCAAGAAAAGCTTGGCTCTGTCTGTTTTACTCATTCCACCAGTTATTTATATACATTGAGCAGACCCATCTGGTCCCTCTTTTCCAGGCTGAACAGTCACAGCTCTCACCCTCCYCTTACACRAAAGCTGCTCCAGTCCCTTAATCACCTTTACAGCCCTTTGATGAACTCCCTTCATTTAAGACCATGCCTCTCCTGTACTGGCAAGCCTAGCACTGGACCCAGCATCCCAAATGTCACCAAGGCTTAGCAGAGGAGAAGGATCATCCCCTTTACACTCCTCCTGGATCACTGATCTGCAAGGAAGACAGAGCCATAGGCACCCACATGCGATCTCATAGGAAGGAAAGGGCTACACCTGCTCACATACTGCCACTTTCCCTGCCACTTTCCCAGGAACCGTGGGCGAACACACCCGCCATACTGAAGTGCACCAGCATGTTTGCAGGAAGGCTTTACAAGGCTGAGGAGGAGGAGGGTCCCTCAGCCTGACTCCCCACTGCAGAGCAGGCAAGTTACATGTTCGAGATGAAAACAGCATGTGCACTTTAAGTCTTAAGACAACACTGCCAAGCTAGCCTGGGCTATTTTTCTGGGTGTTGCCCTAACATCTTGATCAGCCACAGAAATGTCTCAGCTGGAGTTTAGTCACGCTTCTGACCCAGACTAGCTGGCACCACTGGGTTAAACAAAGGGCAGCCCTGCCTTGCCTCCTTCCTGCGCCCAAATTAATCAATTCATCCTTGCTAATATCAAAAGGATGTGAGCACCTGAATGGAGAGAGGTTATACAAATGGACAGGAGATTTAAGCAACAACTTTAAAGCATCAAGAAAATACCATCAATCCGCAATAGTTTTCCAAAGAAATTCTTGGATGCCCTCACCTCTATGTCTTCAGAAACATAAAAATAGATTTGATAATACAGATAAAAATACACCACAGCAAGGAATCCTGTTTTGTCAGAGTAATGAAAAGGAAAATGGAGAGTGTCTTACCCCACGTTAACTTCTGTGATTGTTGCTCTAATTATGGTGATCATAACCTGGAAAAAGGAACAACTTCTTCCCCAGAAGCTCCAAGCATGGTGTCAGGGCTATTTTTACCAATTAATAGATCTCCARCTTGTCACAGAGAAAATACATTGAGCAACAAGTCTAGCTGCCTGAACTCATCACATGATCTGCCTTAAGAAAACCTTTTGTTTTTGATAGAATTAGTGTGCAAATATGAAACAGTATTTCACAGCATCAACTCACACATTATGTTGTATATCCTGTGTGTGTATGTAAAATATAGAATATCATACACATACAGAGAACTCACAGTGATTACTCATCGGGTACAAAAGGTATATACCACTTCTTTTCTAAAAGCAACAACATTTGTGCTTGAATTACTTGTCATCCAGGTAGCAGGCTGGTGTTCACACTGCTACTTTAAAAACTTATGCAGCTGCACTGAGTTCTGTCTTTCCTGAGATAAAAGCATGTCCTGAATATTCTTTATTCTTCAGGGCTACTAATTTGAACACACCTGTCACTCTAAGTAGAGGGAGTTGTGGAATATTGACATTCTATTGAATTATTTAAGATAAATTAACAATGTTTCACATCCTAGGAGATTGCTATTTGCAGAAAAAGCCTGACATACTTGTGTTCAAACCTAGTAGCCAGAACGGGGAGAAGTTACAATTTATAAACTAGTTTTTATTCTGCATGGAAATAAACAGCAGACACACCAGCTGACTGCATGTGACTTGCCTCGGTGCTGCAAGCAGAGCTGYGAGTTTTGAATATTTTATTCTGCTTTGTTACAGATGGCAAGGACAGGAGTTCTTATGTATAGTCTTGCTAATTTATGGCAACACCAGCCCCTTTCCAGTCAACGTAGACAAAATGTTGATGACTAGACTGGAAGCTATGGGGTGCTCATTCCCTGTCAGCGGAAGTCATGTTGAGGCTTATAAGAGGGTTAGAAGGCATTAGCTCTCCTGCTCTGGAAATCCCAAGGAGGGACCTTGAGCACTGCTGCTGTTCCAGGCCTCTACCCTGACTGCAGGCAAGAGCTGAGATACCATAAACTCCAGCCACTTTTATGGTAACACAACGTTCCCGTGTGCCTGTGCACAGACATGGATCTTTCTAAGCTTGGYGAGTTTGGAGAGAAAGTTGGCAAATAAGAGGCAGCATTAATTCTTAATGGGTGCTGTTGCATAGGTGTTCAAGCCTAGATAGTCATAACGTTCACAGACAACACCACGGCCTGGTGAATCACCACCATAATTCCTTCGCAGAATTATGGGCTTGGGCTGATGTGCAGAGAAACGCTGTCCAGGATTCAACACCAAGTCACTCTGGGTGGGAATGCTGCCTTCCAAATCCTCTCCTGACAGACTGTGGAACATCAGCATGTATATATCTGTATATATAGGTGTATAATATTTACTTATTTATTCTTATGTGTGTACAGATAGGTGGAGGGAAACTTCTGAAACATCTCCCTTTCCTGTTTCCCTTTTCTTTCTCATTCTTTTTTTTTTTTAACCTTTTCTGCAAAATACAGAGCAGATGTTCAGAAGAGAAGGGTGGTTGAAGAAGAGCAGAAGACAGCAGCACTGTTTGCTTGCACATTTTTGGGTGGGTGTCATCAAGACCTGGAGGACCAGTGCGGTGCCTGCTGAGCAGTGACCCTGGAGCAGCAGCACAAGTGCTGGGGATACAAATGGTAGGAATGGGGCCGTGCCTGGGCTCYGTATTCCGGGAAGGAAGCCCATCCCTCCTATCCACCCAAAGACCTTTGGACATGGAGAGGAACAATTTGGCATCTGACAGGCCACCAAGGGCACAGTACCCCGTTTGCAAACATAATGCTGAGTCACTAACTATGCCAGAGAGACTGACAACGGGAGATTAGCATGAATTTATGGCTCAGGTCCCTCATTCTTCTTCATCATGGTAATGACTCATTTCCTACCCACAGGGGCAAAGGGCTGGCTATAAAACCTCCCATTGTTTCTCTCACTTACCTGCTAAGGAGATTAAAACGGACGTTTATTTATGCTCCCAGTTTCTACAGAGAATTAYGTAGGAAGAGTTTGGGGAAAGATTTCAAAGACAGGAGTGTGTGCATTTGTGGATGTGGAAAGAGGCTGCGAAAGGAAAAGATGACAAAACCCAAATGGGCTTAATATTCAATTCAGTATTATTAGTTATTATTATCAGTTGGATCATCCTATATATACAAATGGATATACACCTCTAATCTTGCAGATATAATCCTAAGCATACATGGAGCCCGGGAGAGTGTTCATGCCCACACCAACATCTGGCTAAGGCTGATGTGAGCTCTCAGTTATTTTCTCCAGCCCAGCTTTGTCAGCACATTCCCACTCAAAGTTTCTGAGTCTCTCACATGCTTTAAACAGCTTCTTTCCCAGCTTCAATGAGCCACCATATTTATTTCTTTTTTAAATAAAACCCCCACAAATATATTCCCATATGTTTTTGAGGTTCTTATTCTGGGGGAAAAAAAATCATCAGGAAGGAAGAGGTCTCAAAATCCAGCATCTCCAAGCTCATCAGAAAACCAAATCATTTAATCACTGATTAGATAACCAAAAGAGCCTAAGATAGCAAATTTTAATCATCTATCATCTCTGCATGCAACAAGTTTTTTAAATTTTAAATACTGCATGTTTGCAAAATGCTGTTGGGTTTTTATGAATGATCTACAGTAGGTTCAACACAGTTGGAGTCACACTAAGAAAGGAGCTAATTTTACAGCAATGAGGGTAAGAACACCTCACAGTAACACTAGAGAAATACTCTTTTATTTTCTTYTAAACAGCATAAATAGAACTTTGCTACCACTTGTTCCTCACCATTTAACTTATCAGTCCTCAAATCATACTAATTAAGCATTTATTATACATAATAAACCACATAAAAAAACTTCTTGTTCAGGAAAAAACGCCAAATGCTACATGGAGCTCTGGCAAAGGCTTCTCCCACCTTCTGT
This sequence comes from Amblyornis subalaris, assembly GCA_018881555.1. Lineage (NCBI taxonomy): Eukaryota > Metazoa > Chordata > Aves > Passeriformes > Ptilonorhynchidae > Amblyornis > Amblyornis subalaris. Next base: position 1,803,797 of record JACAXG010000132.1, on the reverse strand, counting down.
GAATTATGCTTTTCAAAGAACAGTATGATCCAGAAAAAGAATCCACATAACAACTCTTTTTCAACACACAGGTTTTCTATTATGTCTACTTAGCAACTTATGTGGAGCATCTTCATACCAAGATGGCCATAATAAGTACTTTGAAGTACCACCCTAAAAACAAAGGGCTTATAATACACAATTGAAATGATTGCAGCTCAGGAGTTACCAAGCACCAGCTGAGCTCTTGCACTTCACCTGATGCTTGGCACTTTATTAACTCTCAGTAACTCTTAAATCTAAACTGTGATTAAATACAGTTTATCTCCAGAAAGTGCTGAACACTTCTTTTCAAGCGAGCTTCCCAAGTCAGGTGTCCAGCATCACTTGACTTTCTGAAAAACTCAGCCCACGTGTTCACAGTGTCACTCTTGCTGACACCACCACAGCCTCTCGAGTGCAGAAAGCAAGGACAGGAAGCAATCCTTCTCTAATTCCCATGCTATTAAACACAAGTGTYGATTACTGGCTGCTAGAGTAGGAAGCACGTCTTATTTTGCCATCACTGTTGATACAGATGGAGCCCTGAGTAGAATTAGATATAAAATAGTCACAAAGGCACTAAAGTAACAATGGCAATGTGGGGATATTACAAAGGAAAAAATACATCTGAACATGGACATTTTCATATTGCCCCTCTTTGCCACCCTAGAGTTTAGTGATATCAATGCAAGAATGAGGAAGAATTCAACTTTTAGATCTCAGGCTGGGTTTTACAGAACCGACAGTATAAAATTCTAATGTATAAATAGGGCAAATAAGGATCGAAAATGTCATTGAGAACAGTATATGGAAAAGGATCATTTTTATTAAGGTATTCTCAGAAATACACTTTAAAATAAGGCTTTAAATACAACATATTTCCACACATCTGTTTTGCCACAATAAAAAAAACTGTACTTCTTGGAGGTCACCGTGTTCTCTTAAGGTATGAGAAGAGCATGACTACTGAAGAACTTGGTACAACTGAGACACTGAAAGAGCTTTGAAAATTATTAAAGAAATTAGAAAAATCCTGTGTTGGTGTTCTCCTTTTTTTCTTTCTTTTTTTTTTTTTTTTTTTAACATTATAAAGTAATAAACAGTAAAACCTTAAATTGCAAGGCCTTCAGTCAGGTCATGCTGATCTCAGTATCTTTAGTTCTCATCCATCTTACCCGCCACCGAAGGTGGTGTACCTTTGATGTGAACTAATTACATTCGAAACATTTTGTCAAACAGCTTAATGCAGATGCCAAATAAGCTCTGTCTGTCTAAACAGGGCTTTAGACAACTTATCACTTTCAGTGTTAACTAAGAGCTAAGTTCCACTTCAAATAGAATATTATGCTGCACAAGAAAAGATCTGCATATAAAACTCCTAAAAAGCCACATTATTAGTTTTTTATTTCAATGCTGCTACGTTGCCATTGTTCTGATGGAACCGGCATTACTGTGTACGAGTGTGTGCACACATGTGCAACAATAAAATACACAATGCTGAAAGCAACAATTCTTTTATCTGATAAAACTACCTACATGACGTGAGGAAGTGTTTTAGAACAAGGCATTCTGTCTGCTGTCTGCAGCATCATTTCACGACCTCCTCAAACGAATCTTGTTTATTAAAAATGTATTAAAAAGAATGATTGTTGCGAAACAAAAAACAACAAGGTGGGGTGGGGGGGAACAACAACCAAAATTCTGCATCCAGAGAACTGGAGCCCAGGGTGCTGGAGGGGAGAGGAAATTGTTCTCCTGATCCTGTAAGTGAAAAATGTTCTTTCACTTCTGAGCAAAAGCATCTACATTTTCTCCCTGGGAGGAAGGAGGTGAGGCAGGGAAAGTCAGGGGAGAAAGACATAGCAAGAGAAGCTTCTGAAGGGGACTGGAGTTCACTCACCATGTTTCTTAAGAATTCTCCTGTTTCTTCTGCAGATACTCATATTTGTTTAAAACAGCTCTGCTGTCTTTTCTTGAAAAAATAATCTAAAACTGATTCTAACATATTCTAACATGTCTTGATGAAACAACAGCCCTCCCCATGATGACCACCATCATTCTCTCATTAGACCAGTTTTCTAACGTGTGTCCTCATCCCTTTCCTTTGATGCACAACTACAAACCCCTCCTGTTTTTCCGTCAGTTTTGGCTCTTAAGCATGCAAGCAGTGATCTGAAACCCTTTGCTATACCTCTGCACGTGTTTTAGCAGGGTCTGGTTCACAGAAGACTTCTTTTCAAGCAGAAGGGAAAGGTTACAAGTTTTCCCAGAGTTTCAAAAATACAAATATACTGTCCAAGAGATTCAGATACATCTCCTTTTAAAAGTTCGGGTGCCATAGGAAAAATGTTGCTAAAGCTGGCTAGAAAGTATCTCCTTTTGAAAACAGGGAGAACTGTTCAGTTCTTGTTACACTGGCAAATACTGCAGTCTCTTAAAATGCAAACATTATATATGTCTACAAAGGGGGGGAAAAAAACCTAGATTGTTTCCCCTATTTAATGCCATTGTAAGCCTACAATAACATCCCAGACCCAACTTTTCCCATTTATTCCTGTGTCCCCCTGTTTACACCAGCAAAAGCATCTCATCTGTCTTATCATAATCTGGAGAGAGGGGCAGATGTAGGGTTCAAATTAATTTCCTGGGGCAGGAAAAAAGGGGGAAGCAATGTCTTGACAGTTCAGTTCTCCAATTCGGTTCACATATGCCCAAGCACAAGGCAGAGGGCAAGAGCTGACTCTTCCCACAGCACCAGTGGCTGGGCTACTTCAGACGCTTGTGAAGCTCCAGCATCCTCCAGTCTGATTGCTTCCTATTGTCTGAGACAACCATGCAACTACAGCTAAGTATCTGATAATTAAATAAGAGGTGATAATCAAGATATACACTTTTAATTGCAGAAAAGTTAATCACTGATTGCTTGCCTAAGAATTTAACAGGATTCTCAAGGCATTACCAAGTCCAAGAAAACCTTACAAACTGCTCAGATCTGGAGGTGCTTTCTCTGTTCACCTCCTGTCTTCTTGCTCTGCTTTCCCTTTTTTTACCTAGAGCAGAGCAGTTGCAGTTTTCAGCACTTTAAACCAGCAGTGTGCACATCAGAGAGACCTGGCAAGCTCCCTGTGGGCTCTCAGGACATCCTTGCCTCCATCCCCACCTGGCCCATGCTCTTCCCTTGTCCTTCTCTGCAAGTCACTAAACCTGACCTGGTCCTGCCTCCACTTCTGCATTACCATGCAACATCCACACGGTTCCTCATGTGGTGAACTTCCAACCATCTCTACAGGCAGCTCCTAGCACTCAAAGAAACCACTTCTAATATTGCCTACTCTCTCCAGCAAACTCTCCAACCCAAAGGCATCAGTCTCTGCCAAGAGCAACAAATTAAARCCCATTTAAGAATTTAGGAGAATGTTTCTGAGCTTTGAAGAGCCAGTGCATGCTCAGCAAGGAAGACCACCTCATTACACATCATCCTCTCACTGTCTTCTACATTTGGCTTCATTTGAAGACTCTTTGCTTCCAGAAGAAAATTCTATTTATCAAGCTRGAGTAACAACTAGGTTTCTAAAGGTCAAATTTAGGCTAGAAACAGGGAGGTGCCCTGTAAGAAAGACCAACACACCTCTCTCCCTTTCCTTTCTGTAAATGGCAAGGAATCAACCTGTGGAATTCACTGATGCAGGGGTCAAACACAAAATCCTCTGGGTAGATAATTTTATAACCATAACAACACTCACAATATGCCRAATCCAGCAGTATCAGAGCAACCAGAGGCCACAATTTTAGGGTGTAATCTGTTTACAAATGGTTCAGGAAAAGACACTCTCCCCTGGTGGCATGTCACACAGACACATGTACAGACACAACTGGCTTTTAATCTGCAAAACCTTGCACTTGAGAAGTTATCCATGTCCTTCAACGCTTCTGACATCTCCCTCTTTGCTAAAAARCAGGGACTATCTGTACACTATGATCTGGTACATCCCATCAACCACGTCTAGGAGAAGGCTCCCTGCTAGAAAACCAGTGGCTTGAATTATCATTTCACTAAATTATTTCCCTGGTACATCAATGTTTTAAAAACAAGCTATGGCAGAGGTCAGGGAAAGGCATCCCACAGCAGAATGGCAAACAATGAAAAAAGGGTGCAAGACAGCGATATTGCTCTAGGATCAAAATGCCATTCAGTCACTTCCATTATTGTGTCTTGCTGATATTTCAAGCAAATCAATCTGATCTCATCACTGTGCCTACTAATGCTTTTAAATACAAAGAGCAGTTTCTTATAATAGTACCTAGATTTCTCGCCTGGAAATAGCTTTAGAATTCACATCTTATTAGCCACAAGAATTCCAATTACACATCTTCTCTTCTAATTCCTACCAGCTGATTATTAGCATTAGATGATAATAGAGCATTTTCTGCTAATATATTTCTTAATAACATCAAACTGCAGAATGCCTTTGTGGTCTAATAATTGAATAACTGCACTGAAGAGAGTACTAAATTAGTGGAAAATGTTTTACTCTATGTCTTTATTGCAGTTCAAAACCACGGAATATTTAAAATACACTCACAGTTTAGCTGCATTCATCAGGCAAGTTGTATTTGCAACCAAAGAAAAATGAACCCAAACTGCTTAAAGATCAACACATAATACAAGTTTCTAAGGAAGAAGGAGGGAGAAGACAGCTACATCCACATGCACACACAGATAATACAAGTTTAAATACTGAGAAAATAAGAGAGTGTGGGATTTCTGTGTTTTGTTAGCAGTTTTCTTAGTGTGACGAATTATACCCCAAGACACACATTCACAACACTAGCTGGTATCAGCTACCAATTTACGGAACATTTTTCTTTCATTTTGAGGACCATTAACAAAAAACATTAAAGCAAGAAATCAGAACGTGCTCAAAGAATGACGGACACTGGAGACCACTGCCAGCATAAAAGATCATCATATGTTTATATTGCAAAACTTTACCACCAAAAGAAATTATGAGTAATGGATCCTGTGGTGCCAGGGACTCTCTAAATTAGCCATTGACTCCTGCAAAAGAATAGAGCTCTAGGGCTGGGATAGGCACTGCAAGTCACGACTAAGGAATGATAATGGGAAGCATGAGGTAGCTTGAAGCTCATCTTCCTCTCATCCTTCCAGGCTCATAGTGCCATCTCTGCCTCTCTCCCCACCGCTCTCCAAAATCTGCACAGGGAAATGTGCACCTACTGATCGATCCATGTTCCTGGATAAATAATATCTCGACTGGGAAGAGTTCAAGGTAAACACTTCAGCTAAAGAAGAAAACAAGCAAGGAATGGAGGAAAAGAGTTCACCTCTTTATTTGGTATCCTGTGTGGTGCAAATACACCCAATTAGATGTGTCCATGTAATTTTCACATCAAACATCATGAACTCCATACTCAGCTCCCAAGGCAACTAATTGCATAGCTCACAGTGGATTTTCCCAAGTTTTTTGAGAACACTGCTGGCACTCTTCAATAAAGCCATTTAACATAACAGGAGGTTAAAGTGAGACACAAACACTTGCTTTTTTTAATTTACACCTTTCATTTACTTCCAGAGAAATGTCAGGAAAGGGCTGAGATATTGTGTGATGTACTGTCATGTATGCTTCCTTTTAAGAGCTGGGTTAAAAGAAAAGGCTTGGATTAAGAGAATGTAATCAAGATCTATACCTTTAACAAATTTTTAGACAGTCAGAAGAGGGTGCATGCTCAGGGCATTGATCTTAACATGCCTTCAGAACAAAGAATGAGCGTCCTGTCTTATATATTTACAGACATGAAAACAGATGGTGGGGAAAATCTGCAAATGTAATGACTTCAGATGATCTTTTTCAAAAAATCAGGCAGAACTGGCCTTCACCACAAGGACCAGGCCAGTGTAACACTGTTTGTGCACATTACACTGAATGCTACAAACCTGCCCAGCACGAGGAACTATTAGCCTTTATATCATTATATTTATGCAGTWGTAGTAATTTTTTTGATGAATGTCTTTCACGAACCACCGAGTTACACACGATCCTTTTAAAAGTAGGTGTAATATGACCCAGCACAGGGAGAGGTGAAGGCAGTGTTGGATGCAGAGATCTGACGTTACTGTGTAGGTTGTATTTTCAGCCTTTGGGGCTTCTCCAAGGATGGCATTTACATCCAAATTCAGCAAGTTAGTTAAGCACATGAATGGTCTCACGGATCTCACCTCTTGCATCAGACACATGGTTTCAGCACCTGCTGAACCACGGCCCTAACTGCAGCTTTCCTGGTCAGGGGACCCCAGCTCGCTCTCCTCTTTTTTGATGGTACCTCAAAATCCCACGATCTCCAACAGGCAGCTGCTACTCAACACAAAAACCAGAGAGAGCTATCTCTTAGAAAGTCAACACCACCTTCTTCACTTCCCAAAGACATTTGCATCAGGCTGATCAAACACAAGGGAATAATTATTGCCTGTTTCCCTCCTCCATATAAACTATTAAAGGAGGACTCTTCCTTTCAGAGCTGAACTGCCAGATATTCTGTAAATCCAGCAAACAAGAGATACATTTTAAACATGCAATGAAGACCCCAGTGGGTTCAGGAGAGCCTCCAGCAGTGCTGCCAAAGCCCTGTGTCACCACAATTTATTTTAATGTGCAAGCACTGTAATTTACAACTGGGCCACATTTGTGCACCCAGAGTGAGGAGAACCCACGGCTATTATAAAAAACATATAAATGAGGGGGTTTTAATTAAAAACATTGTGCAATACACAAAATGATTACTTACAGGAGTAGGAAGGAGGGGTGCTCAGTTTTCCCCCATGCATTTTTAAGATTAGTTTTTGAGAAGAAGCAGGAAAGACAATAGTGGAGAGGTACATCATAAAGCTTCTCTAAAACGRGCAACAGCAGAAATAAAGCGTGCAGGGCCAAAATTACAAGGTTTTCAAAAGGAAAATGGACATTTTCATAGTGAAAGCAGGGAAAATTACACAGAAGTTTACAAYGAAACAAAGTTTTACAAGTTTACAAAATTTTACAAAGTTACAAAGAAACCTCCTAAGGTGTCAAATTTATCTCCTCCAGTTTGTGGCCAAGTGTCTCCTGACATCCCCTTAGCCAAGAGCCTCCCAAAGCCCATACTTTGCCACCCGAAATTTTGCCAAAATGAGAGCTACAGGGAAAAACAGGGGAAGCCAAAACAACACTGACACTGTTTGGCAGAGGCATATCCCACAGCTGTTCACAATATTTAATAAACAGTAGAGGCAAGTCTAGTGTTTAAATTACAGAAGTAAGTTTATACTGAATAATATGAACTCCTATTGACAGGCCATGGTAACAAAGTTGATGAAGAGCCTCTACTGATGGCCACCACTCCCCAAGGGTTTCCTCAGAGGGACTGAATTCAGACACTGAGTGGACAAAGCTAGGGCAGGGAAAAAGTATGAAATGTAAAGGAAGGTTTGTGCCTCAGTGGGAGTATAAAGCTTGCACTCACTGGTGTGGCATTGTACTATAGCCAGGGCAAGGAGGTTGGGGCTTCAATCGCGTCCAAGGAGGAAGAAGGGAAAAGCCTACAACTTCAGCCAGTGTGTTGGCTGATGTAAAAATTCCCATTTCCAATACGCACTGGGCGTGCTGAGCTGCTGCAGACCTGCTAAGAAAAGTACATATCCCCAGTCACAGTGGTGTGGAAGAGACCCTCAGCAGAAGGAGACTGGCAGCCCAACCTCTCTCCGAAGGGTGTGAGCAGACTGCAGCCACTATCTCTGCCTGTGGGTTGCAGTAGAGACAACACATTCATTTTCCTGTGCACTGCGAGGGCACTCCCTCTTCCCCCCTACCACTCCACACAAGACCATTAGCACCGTAAATTAAGTGTGATGTGTAAGTAGTTTCGTTCACCCTTCAGGAGATATGGGCCAAACCAAGGCACACCGCCGTCAAGAATCCTGCTGCCTTAGTCAAACTCTGATCGTTTTATTTCTGGTGTTATTACCCAAAGAAATTGCCTATTTAACAGATGAGAACAGTGCTGTAACAGAGACCAGACACTTCGAAATTTAGCACCACACATGAAACACTGTCTCACAGAATGGTAATTTAAAAAATGAACAGAAAATTGACTTGGCTAAGAACACCATCATATGGCTAAAATGCGGAAGCTAAGCACATGTTAGGTATCGTACAGCATATCTGCATGGGTATCCCAAAGCTTGGTGCTAGGATAGCTTGGGTTTAACTGTTTCGGAAATACCATTATCTGAATGGGGTTTAGAGCCAAATTTATAAAGGAAATTGCTCCTTCCACTTAGTAGCAGAAAATGACAATCTCTCTTTGAGATCAGGAAGATCTCGAAAATACTGGAACACTTATTTCTTGCTTGAACAAGAAACYGCAGGCTTAGAAATACTAACAACCCATGTCCCTCCTCAAAGTGAGACARTGTCAGACAGGGACAGCTACAGGACAGCCCATACCTGGTACTTCAGAGACTCTGATTTTGCCGTCCCTCTCTGAACATTGTCAGGTCACAAAATCCCAAAGACTATCACCTTCTCCAACAAGGCAGCATTTGGGGCGCTTGTGGACAGTCTAGCAAATGGATCGTATTTGTTTGGAAAAAACCACTGATCCTCAATGCTGTCATTAATGTCACACTAGAAAAATAATTGAGATGTACAGTCTGCCTCCTCTAATCATTATGTWATCACAGAGGTGGTGTAAATCCGAGCTTTCCCTGCTGGCTTCAGGAAGCAAACACGGAAGCCTGCAAAAGGTTTTACCTCCTCTGCAGCCACACAGCACACTGAGCTGCAGGACTTCATGTCCCAAAAGCAGAGAAGGCTCAGGAGGCAAGCTAAGGGCTTGGGAACAAGCACACAGATCATGCCATCTTCCCATGACTGGAAGCATCACGTAATTGAGAAGGAGCACCAAAAGGAGTCACGAACACTCAGAAGAGAAGAGGCAGACAAGACGACTTCAAGCAATACCCCACAGAGATGACTCAAAAGACAGCAGTGACCAAAAAGAAATTAAGAGAACAAAACCTTTTTAAGAGATACTTCAATTACAATTTGTTAAGTTGAAAGTGTTTTAAATTATATACTTTTAACACTGATAAAGAAACCCCTAAATGTTTTAAGAACACCAGGTAGATGAGATAGAYTGGGGGCAAGGGGAGGAGAAAAATAGTTTGGCCCAGCCTAGACTATCTCCCCATAGCTCCTACTGAGGACAGCATGGGAGGAGGGATGCAAGCACAGGGACAGAGTTGGAAGGGGCTGGTAGAAAAGCAAGAGGCAACAGCAGCCTCAACTGCAGAAAGCAGAAATGGCTGTTGGAAAGGGAAGGAGAGCTGCCAGCATGGGCCAAAACGAGAATTCTCCGCAGGAGGAGAAAAGAGAGGATTTCATGCTTCTGAGCACTTGCATGTGACAACAGGGGAAGACACAAGTTTAATGTAGATAGTAGGTGCACAGAAACTGATAAGCTAAATACAATACCTAAACCAAAGGCAAAAGGCACGTTTTGCTCCAACACTATGCATTTTACTTCTTCCCTCAACTTCATCCACTCAACTTATCAGAGGCAGCCCCAGTACTGCTCATCAGTCTTATTTTTTCATTTGTGTCAGCTGTGGACCGGCTACACAGAAAATGCTGACTTTTTTTTTTTTTGGTCCCAGCCTGGACCCACAACCTGCACAGATCAAGTTCTTCTGAAAAACCCAGTGAAACACCTAGCAAGAACACAACACTGGCTAACAAAAGAAAAGCTGGAGCTGATAAAATCAAGTCTCACAGGAGCTTGTTCCAGGTGGCTGTGTGAGGGAGGAAACTGTTTCTTTAAACAATGGGCTGCCTGCCACCCTCAGAATTTGCATTAAACATATCCATGACTCAGGCAGTGAAGTGGTGCAACATCACCGGTCAAGGACCAGCTCCCTGCATATGACCAAGAAAAAATGGATTGGAATCAACAACCCTAATGCACCAGAAGGATTTCCCCAGCTGGTATCAAACAGCAGAGAGGGCTGGGTACCACCTGGCAGAGCTGCTGCCTCCCATGTGCATCTTGTCAGGGGACTCTGGCACTCCTCATTTTCTGGCAATTATAAATATGTGCTTCTGTGCTTGCTCAGGATTTTCCAGGATGCATCAGTTCTCCCTGGTTTCTTTCAGTATTTTGAAAGCCATAATGCATTGGCATATAAAACAGCCCATGTTGTCACCACCCTGGGGTGAAGTATCATTTGCCTTGGCCTTCTTCTCTGCTTGGGAGAGGTGGATATTTGGTCACCTGCATTTGCAGGGCAACTGAATTTGAGAGGCACCAATCCCAGCATTCCAATGCAGCACAGCTGACGAGCAGTATGGACACACAGCAGCCACTTTAAACCTTTTCCCATTTTCTGATGGAAGGCAGGGGCTCTACAGGGAGAAGGTTAGTCCACCAACAACACACTTCTCCGTAATTACCTTTACGTCCCCTATTACAGCTTGCTTAGGGACAGGCCACCCATGGTCGTGAGTCAACAGACGACAAGCTGGAGGCCCCTCGCCTGGAGTCTCATTTCCCTCCATTGCTGAGCAACAAACAGAGGTGAAGTGTGACCCTGAACCAGAGCATGAGGAGATGTTTTGATACTGATGGATACTCAGCTGAACGTGAGGCAGTGCCACCGCAGGCTGCCTTTAGCAGCTTCCCTTTGTTGCATTAAAGGAGAACAAACCCCACAGCGAGCTCAAAGCTCATTTGCTTGGATGATTGTAAATTCCAGAGGCCAGATTTGGTTGTCAGTTGCATAAAACACAAAAACAACTATTTCAACAGAATTACTCCACATGCCTGGCCCTTAGTCTCAATCAGTAATAGGGCAGATGCTGGCAAGATAAAGAGGCCATCTATGCTATCATTAATGAAGTTTCAGGTAAAACATGATGCAATGTTATTTCAAAATACTGACATATTGCTACAGGTATTTGGTGCTCTTCCCTTAATTACAATTGCTGGAGAGCACTTTTTTCTCTCCAGCGTTTGCTTGCCTGAAACCTAATGGCTGTGTTAGAAAGCCTGCAGCTGGATGGGCTATTTTTCTTTACTCTTCTCCGTCATTAGCGTGCAAAACTTACAGAAAGGAGAATGGACTCTTTTTCGGATAGACAGAGTCAAGACTCTCTCCCAAGAATTACTGGAGAAATAACGGGGAATCTCATCTGCTAATCCATCTGTCGTACAAACTCAGCCTCTATCAAACAAAAGTTGTACTAAAGCAATTTACTCACGCCCCCCCACCACCCCTGGATTTCTTTGCAGCACTTTGGTGAAATAAGCTCCCTCATTACCAATGGAGCCACGGTTGTCAAAGAAGCCAGTTGTTAAACAGCRCTTTGCAGTGATGTTATTAAAGCTTCCGGATAAAAGCTGCTAACAAGTGCAAAACAACTGTCCGGCATTTCCATCCAAGATGCTTTCCAAAGCTCCCTAGGCCATGCTTCAAGAAGATCTTGCCTGTTAGGGGAACACTGCACAGCAGACAGTGCAGATAACATTGCTCACAGCCTGCTGACTCCCCCAGCTAAGGTGGAATAGGTATTCTCCACCTTCCATGCTATTAACTGGTTTGCAATGAAGCAGCAAGCTGATAGCCCAACAGAGATCCCACAATCCACAGTCATAAGGGTGTAAAAACACCAGATCCACCAGAACATTAATGTCTCACACAGGCTTAGAACAGAAATGAGAGTAAGAGAATAACTGCCATGGGATACAAAATGGGATTTGTACCATTTGTGCCATTTCACCATTTCTCCTGAATTTGACAATTAATGGTACAAAACACCAAAAGTTTGTTGGAAATTTAACAAGACTTGTAGTCCATGCAAGAGCTTTTGTTCTGCTAGAGTAGTGTCAGACCCATCACAACACACTRTACTTTTGGACATACTTAAAACATTTAGTTCCAACCAGCATTTTCACAAATCTTAGTGCTTTCATATAAACAGAACTTATTTAAGATTCTCATGTGAGCATTATCAGCCCATACTCATGGACAGGACTTCTCATGAACCCAAAATGGTGAGGTACCACATGCAAGAGGCATGATATGGGCCTGTTATTGCTACAGTCTCCTGATAACAAAACTAGACTGTCATTCTATGCATGGCTACACTGAGAAAACATAAAATAAGTAAATACTGCTAGGACATGTGCAGAAAAGAGTTAAATACAGATTCACTGAAGGAGCATGAAATTAGAAACAGAAAACTTGACCCCAGCATCTACTAATGCACTGGTACTGGGTTGCAAAGGAGTTATCCCATTACTGGTTTTCTAAATATTACAAATACCCAAACTTCAAGAAAATAATTTGCTTACTGTTCTTTTCCATTTTCATTCTAATTTGAAACACCAACTTAGTTAACAAACAATCCTTCTAAAGGAGAATAATGGTGGGAACTGTTGTACTATCTGATTTTAAACAGGCACACTCATCAGTGTATCTTTCCAATTTCCTAATAAGGACTTTGCAACACCAGAAAATCCAGTTCCTTCAGGGAATCTATCCTAGATTTTTATATTGAAACTCGTGCACACTGTGAAAAGACCTGGGGGTACAGCAACTGTGTGCAGGGTTTCATATTGATGATCCCCTAGAGACAGGCTCTTCTGTAGCTACACACAGCAGGGGCATCAGCCGCTGATTGAAGTTCAACTCCTGCAAAACTCTGGGACTACGTTTACCAGAATGGTTTTACCAGGGATGAGCAGTTCCATTTGAAACACTTTGAGGCCAGAACCAAAACTCTTTCCTCTAGTAGTCTGCATGGCAAATTAGAGGCGACCACAAAAATGAAATCTTGTAATACACCAGAGAGACCACGTGGGGTTGTGGGATCCATTGTCTGCATATCCTATTGGAAAATGAATGAGCTGGTTTTGTGGTGGAAACCCCCTTCCCTCCAAGAGTACCAGATTTTTCAAATCATGCACTGACATTTGCATTCCCACCACTCCTGCCAACAAGCTCGAGCTGACTGCTGCCTCTTCAGTACATGGTGGCTACTTTCACCATGAGCAGCAATTCTACTCCAAACGTTTTGGGGCAGATATGAAGGATAAAGAAAGGATCTGATTTCTTGGCTTCATTAAGAAGTTACCCTTAACTTAAGGAGTCACCTTAGAAGCCCCACGCTTTACTTCATTCAGTGTCTTCCTATTCCTTGTACACCCTAGAGGATTAATCATGTTTGAATCCAGTTTGTTCCCCTCCATTTCACTCTGCATGACCTTTCAGTATAAACCAGAAAATCCTTCGTGACTCCACCCCTTCCCAGGTACTGGTCACTCTTCCATCCCCTCAGCCCTGCTCCCTAAGCTGTAACTTGAATCATCACTTCTCACACTTTATCCATGAGAACATCTTTGCTAAATACAGCCTATAAAGCCTCTGTGAAGAGGACCTGGGTGCTCTTTGTTGACTGTAAGGAATCAGACAGTTAACGAGCCAGTCTGGTTATTAGCAAATAACAAATAACTCACCCATCTTCTCCAAAAATAACTATATAAAGTGTGTATTGCCCATGTAAGTAAACTGACAGCCCTGACAGCGTATTACTGCCCTAATCTGCAGGGACCTTTACACTTTGCCCGTCTCACCGAGTCACCAGCTCCAGGAAAGCTCAGACGCTCGTGAGGCACCATAAAGCTCAGGTAGGGAGACCAGCCTGGGTCATGGACACTGTTAATGTCATCAGCATACTCCTACACCCAGCGTAATTAGCGAGACAAATTAACCTAGATGCCACACCAGAGTGAGCAACGTAATTCTGCATTGGCTTGCACTGAACTGTGACGTTCAGCACACGGGAGGCCAAACTCCGCTGGTCCTTTGTGTTGCTTCTCATCCTCTCCTCCCATCAGACCCGGAGGATTCACAATAAAGCGAGGAAAAGCCATCACAAATATTCGGCTTGACATTCTGCATAATACAGGCACTGGCTATTTTTGTGTAAGCCCAAATTAAGCCCAATCTAATGCAGCGTTACTAATGTTCTGGAGCAGGGAACACATACTTTTGCGGGGTCAGCCAGCGCCCGGCCAAAGCCAGGGTGCCTGTGACCTGCCCACACCGGGCACGAGAGCAAGGCAAGTTATAGGGCAATATTTACATCCAGACACAGCTCTCCTCACACGCACATCGGGGTGGCACCTCCGCGCGCGCATGCGCGGCAGCCAGGTTATCCGACCTCCGTCAGATACCGTCTGCAATTCAGGACAGAACAGAAGAATTTATTTTGACTCAATGCTAGCAGAGAATGCTTTTTGCCAGAACAGCTCACTATATTGTATCATAACTGAATGAAGCTAATTTTCAGCAGATTCTATCTAACAGCTCTTAACTGGTAGAAATAGTTCAAGGTCTTCAAAGTATACAGTGTTGCACAGCCCCCGATTCACACATTCTGCTAATAACTGCCAGACAATTGTATTGAATTTATTCAAAAACCATTAGCTGCAGAAATTCATATTCTTCAATTCTGCCTCAGATACATGCTATATTACACTTACATTAAGGTTAATGTGCTATGCCAGTTTTTTAACAAAGGAACTGCAAATATTTGAAGTTACAGCATCTCTTACTAAGGTGTCTGTTTTAAAAGTTTATTGTTTCTCTCTCGCAATTCCCCTTTCATCCCTGCCCCTGCCAGGAGAGTTGGGCTGAAAAAATGGTGAGAATATTAGAGCAAATACAGGCGCATATTAAGGGAAATATTTGAGACATTCTTTGTAGAGCGTGCATATGCTACCAGCATTACAAGGATTTTTCTTTCATCTGTTCCTTCAGACATGAGCCTCCAAAATGCTTAAAAACTGCTTCACAAATATCCTTCGAAAAACCATCATCACATCTTCAGAGCACTGGTGCGATAAACACCTGCCACCAAAAAACGATGTTAAAATTTGGGAAGAGCTAGAGGTGGAAGTTGAGGAACAGAAGTAGCAAGAACAGAGGAACGTTTCAACAAGAGAGCCTCAGTGAGAGGCTGAGACATGGTGTACTTTATAAAGAAATAATACACACATCCCATTCACGTTATAAAAAATGTTACAGGTAGGCAAGCTTCTGTAATTTATCTAATACTCTTATATTCATGTTTCCTTGGGTTTCATGCAATTTATTAAGTTTTCAGCCYTGCCTGCAGCAAAAAGGATAAACAAAAGCAGATGTGAAACTCCCTTTTTTAAGGGCCCGCCAACCTCCTGCAAAGCCTGTAACCAGCTGGGGAGGCCTGATTACCGTCAGCTCTGCATGGCCAGTCCAGCTGCCCTCCCTTCCTGCGGCACTCCCGGGGCTGAGACCAAAGGTGGTACACCCTGACCCATGGCAGGTTTTCTCTTTAGAAAGAGGCTGTTCCTCTCCATTCTGTGAGATTTTGGTTGGAAAAGCGTTTTGTTGGCTGAGGGTTAAGTAAACCACAAGAACAAGGCAACCTGGAGAAAAAAAGAGGACCAGGACAACAAGGGTGACACATGTCCCTAGCTGGTCACAGGGGGCAGAGGACTTCATTCACACAAACAAAAGGCAGAGCTGTGAAGTTCGTTATTGCTCAGCAGGGAATAGCCGAGAGATTACATCTTCACCACACCTACACTAAAAGGGTCTCATTGAYACCAAAGAAGTAGAAGCTTCCCAAAATTTGTGTGGAAGACTTCACCATCCTCACTCACAGAAGAGGAGGTACCTTGCTGTGGCACAGGAGCTGCCGTAAGAACACAGAGCATTACAAATCTATGTTTAGAAGACTGGTGCCTCCCATGCCCTGCTGGGCATCACACACATAACCACGCAGCAGAGCATGATCCAGGACATCACTCGGGCCCATGCACCATGCCAGCCAGGCTAAAGTCAGTTCCAGTCTGCAACATGATGTGTTGGGCTTGCACTTGGTCAGCTGTGGAAGCACTGGAGGAAATCCATGAGTCTCTGCTCCMATCTATCCACACATACCTTCA
Organism: Amblyornis subalaris; assembly: GCA_018881555.1. NCBI lineage: Eukaryota > Metazoa > Chordata > Aves > Passeriformes > Ptilonorhynchidae > Amblyornis > Amblyornis subalaris. The sequence goes on along the minus strand of JACAXG010000132.1, from coordinate 1,787,732 downwards.
ATTAAAGGCCATGGGGGAATGGACATGGAAGACCATGATACTTCCCACCATTACATCTATTCCTCTCATATTGTTGCAGCTGTATTTCTGGAGATGGAAGTCATCAAATAAACACACTTAATCCACAATCTTGATTTTAAGCAAGGGGCTGTCTCTAACCTAATAATCTTGCATCCTTAATGACCATAAAATCCAACTAAAACCCAACAGGCTTCAGGCTCTCTCCCTCCTATACCCCATTGTCTCAAAGGAAAGGATTCAGTCTTTTCTTATTTTGTACAAATCAAGACAGCCTCTGAAACCACTTACACACATGCTATAGCAGTTGTTTCTCAAACATTAACAGTCTCCAGATTAAAAGTCTTGTAAGGCAAAACAGGTGAGGAGGGGGATAATCCCAGCTCAGAAGATGCAGCTAAAAAATTAACAAATGGCTTTGAAAGTGGCAGGGCCAATGTRCCGCACTAACGCGGCGCTAGTGAGCACACACATAATAAATTGGGGATTCCCCGTGTCAGGGCCGGCTCTGAGCGTGAATTGCAGAGTTCCAGGGAGGATCAATAACTGTCAGAAGGAGAAGAAAGTGAGCACTAAATTCGCTCGCCTTTCATCTTCAACAAATGGAACAGAAAATCTGATGGATGACAGAACCTTTCGTTTCTATAGCGTTCTTGTTGAACTAAAGACTAGTGACATTGAGATGATTTTCAACATGCGCTTCTGTAGACCCAGAAGCAATTATAAAAATAAAAATAAAAGAATTTCGTTACAAAGAAGCCCCCAAACCAAAAGTAGCGATTCAGAAGGGCAGAGTAAAGAAAAAATATTAATGAAAGCCCGTGCCAGTGGTCAGCCCCTAGCATGTGAGAGTGCAGAGTTTTGGAAGCAYGGAGTACATTAAACACAACACACCCCTTGCCTCCCCCATAATTAAGTTAGAGATGTGAGAGCAAAAGCAATAGAGGCTGTCTGTTTAGTTTCTCTGCTTGGCAGGGCACCACACACACATGCACACAATTTCTCCTCTCCTCCATTTGTGAAAGGAGGGGGGGAAAAATGTAAAGCCCAAATGAGCAGACAAACAAAAAACCCAAAGCAAACAAAAAAAAATTTCCCAGATTTCAAAGAAGGAACACACTACTGCTCAAAGAAATGCCAAAATATCTTCTCCATCCCTTTATTCTACTGTAGACAGTCACTCAACCCATCAGGAAAATTATATTAAAAAAATAACAACAACAGCAGAAAGGAGACAGGACCTTTTGTACAATCCAGCTGGCTTCTGTACCTTGACTTTCATATCAGATATTTATTTTGGCATGTGGGCAGTGGGGGAAGGGGAAACATCTCTGGACACCGTATGACATCCTCCGCCGTGGTGTAACAGTTCAGAGCACAGAGGTGCATCTCTGGCTGTCACCCCTGAATGCTGAACATGCCACATGAGGATGCACAATGCCTTTGTCCCATACTGTGTCACACAAAAAAGCCACAGGGCAAGGTGGGAGGAAAGTCCCAGGAAAGAACACAAGATCCATCTTCAACCCTATGATCTGGACTCATTGGCATTGCCCAAAGCCACCGCTCAGGCAGGTTTGGGACCAAAATGCTCTCTTGGAGTTTGCCTGGTGGGCTGCTGGGGTCCTCCAGCAATGCAATAAGGGATTTGCAGAGCCTGTGTCACCAAAGCCAGCTCAGTAGAGGCAAATTTCCACCACCGAAATGGAAAATTAAAAGCCTGCAAAACAAATGCAGTGACTCAACTGGGCATAAGGGCTTGGTGTAAAGTTCAGAAATCGGCCTATGCATGCTAATTCCACCCAAAAGCGTGTATGTGGAAAGGCTACTCCTGCTTTCTCAGTGGAATGAAGATATTGAATGACGAGCTGAGGCGCTAGACTAGCTGATGGCAGAGTTGGCAACAACAAAAACAAAAACAAAAAAAAAGAAAAAGCAAACCCCGACCCTTGTATTTTAATCCAAACAGACCACGCCACACGAAACCAAGATTAGCTGGGGCTCTCCAGTATCACCGACTGCCTACCACAGACTCATTGTCCCTGCAGCTCCCCGGCAGTGCCGGCCCCGCACCACGCCCTGTGGTTTCCCACTGACGCACGGGCATTCCGGCCAAATCCCGGCCTGCAGCCCCATCCCGCCCGGCAGCCACGCAGCCCGCGCCCAGCCACCCTCTGGCTCTGCTTTTTGGGACACCACGGACACCACTCCGACAGCCTCCTCTGGAACCTCAACAGCTGCCTGCTATGTTCCTCCAGCCCAGCTTCATTCATTCCTTTTAGAAGAGCGAGGCTGTACACAGCCACAGCCAGTTTAACTGCTGGGCATCCARGAAAATAATTCAGATATTGCCCATTCAAACCCATCCTAAGAAAGTATCGGAAATGATCCATCCGAAAACCTGCATCACCTAACAGAGGGCAAGAGTTGCCTGACATCCCCATTGAATAATCTGGTCATTTTGGTATCTCAATCAAATTGTGGTTTGAGAGATGAGGCCTTGTCTCCATATGAAAAAGATAAATCAATCTAGAATACACAAATGCAATTTTAAATGAGAGCATCTATTCTAGATCAAATACAGATGCAGAACCCACAACTTCAGATTAACAGCATCTTCCCAGTTCAGTTTAATCTACTTTGAAAGCAAATTACTCTGTGCTAGGCAGAGGAACTCTTATTCTCCAACAAAAGCATCCTCGCACATGAAGTAGCTCCTCGAGAGCAATCCCATGTGTAGATGGGGCATTGTTTCTCACAGACAGGAGCCTCTCACTGTGCCTTCTCTCCCTAAAAGCTGTAAAAAGTTGCTGGTACTGAAGAACTGCTTTGCTTCACCACGTGCTTCTCAGGGCCAGGTTACACAGCTCTTCACAGCCTCTCCAGCACAACGAGATGCCACCATGAGCTGAACAGTATTTTAATCTGAACTTTTCTCCACTGAAGGCAGCTTTTTTGCCTCTTGGAAAGATCTGTAAAATATCCTCTAAGTCCATGTCAAAACAAACAGAAGCAATCAGCACTGTCTCCAAAGCAGGGTCTCTGTGCACATTTCGAAAGGCTTTGCACGAAGTTTCCACGCTCAACAAGGAGCATCTCATGAGGGCAACGCACTCCAGCTGATTGCACAATGACAGCAAGTGCCAGAAAAACTCTGAGTCTAATCTGAGATCTGACACTGACTTGTTGTGTGGGCTTGGGCAAACCACTTAACCTCTCCGCATCTCAGCTTTTCTGCCCATAAATGAGGGTAATAATACCGAGCTCCCTCTTCCCGAGGGGACTGACAGGGAGCCTTGGGTTTTTACGGCACTTTGGAAACATGAAGTGCTACATAAGTGCRAAGTACCATTATCTAGAACTTCCACCATCACCTCAACATGCGGGTGCAGCAGATGCTGGTGAGAAGTGGCCCACAGGGAAGACTCCAGACAGACCGAACTTACATGTTTACCCTGAGGTTTCACTGGGAAGACGCTCAAGTAGCAAAAGGGGGATTTAAAAGTCCTTTCCTCCCTCCTCACAGAAGCCATTTCTAGTACAGGAGGTACCCAGTGCAAGGGCAGCACTGGTGCAGAGCCGTGCAGGAGTTATTTATCCCTCAGACAGGTACAGCTCTCCTGTTGACAGCACGGGGAAGGGATCGCTCCCTGCTTCAATGACCTTATCTCAAATCTGTGGCAGCTCTCAATCACACCTCCAAACACCCAACCAGAACAACAGGAGTGTTTCTCTGAGCCCTTCACTGAACCACCACCACACCTGTATCTCACCAGGCTGAGTCAATATTCACAGGAGAAGCACAGCAACAAGGAGTATCCAAACTCTTACATCACCCAGCAGGTGTTCCTTCCAGAAGGCAGGCAAACAACATCCAACTCTTACAAAGTGTGACTTAGCCCGTTTCTTGCTTTGCTAGTTTCCCAAACTCCACAAGCAGGATCCAGGTCCTGTAAGGTGAAGGGACATGAGAGCACATGATGCCCAAGCTCCATGGGCTCGTCCAGGCATGTCCTAGAGCAAGAGTGGGAGACAAAGTGGAGCAGATGACCTGCTGATTACACTTCACCAAAGCCCTACTAGCATGAGCGAAGGTTAAAGATGCAGTTCATTCTGGACAGTTGAGCTGCCTTGAGCGTGCCTTGAAGGGTTATACACACCACACATAGCTACAAAGAGCATTTCCTCCTCAGCGTCCCCCTATCCCCCCACCCACCAGTTCATCTAAACTAGAGAATTAACTACTTGCTAACTGGGATGTCTAGGAAAAGGTGGCCCTGAAAACTATGGTGGCAATGAAATAGATCCATAGATGAGCTGTCCAGCTGTACAGCAGACATCTTGTTAAGATGTTCTGCAACGGCACTAAAAATAGCATTGTTTCACCTGGAACAGCAGTTAAGTCTCTCTAGGAGATGGGGAGGAGCAGAGAAGCAGAGATTTCTTGTAGGCTATTATTATCAGTAATGAGCTTATTTTCAAATCAAAGTTGACCGTTATTCACAACTAGAAAGGAGTGGAAATTTCAAAATAGTCCTAAGAAAATACTTCAGACTACTGATTTCTTTACTTCTGTGTTTATAACACAGGAAACCAGGGCAACCCGAGTTAGATCAGCATTACGCTGTGCTCTGCAACAAATAAGAGAAACTCATTAAGTGACAAAGCTAACTGCTTTCTGTGACTACACCAACAAATGAATTCAGTGGTAAGGACACTTGCCAACACAGTGAATTTATGCAAGTACTGGAGAATCTTCATGGAAAATAAACTTTTATTAATTAAAGAGTATCACTCACTGCTCAACCCTGGGGACGGAAACGTATCACATGTTCCTCATCTCGGCTCAGAGGAGCCCCAACACCAGCCAGCTCAGGAACTGCTTGTGGATGATCTCCAAGGCAAAACACTGAGACTTGTGCATGAATAACAAACAAAGTTCCACGAAAAATCACGATCTCTTCAGTGATCCTTCACTAACAGGAAGAGCAATTCATTTCACTGCACGAATGATTAATTATAAATTATTGAATCCAGCTCCATTCAGGATACTTACCCAGGGAAGCAACTGCTCCAACATGTCAACAACTTTTGTTTTCTAAATCTCTGAAACCAATATCACTTCAAAACACATATGGAGCCAGACTTTTCACAGAAGATCTAGCGTGTGTTTTTAGTGCCCACTATCTCCAGTCCTGGCCAGACTCTAGGAGGGACAGCAACTTACTCTCCCTCCTCTGGTCTTTGGAGACAGCCTGTTTCAAATAGGACACTGACATTATTTTTACCCTCTTCTCTCACTCTGCCATCCACGTGAACCACACAGGGAAGCACCTGGAGAGCAACAGTTTACTTTTCCCATCCGTGTCACACAGGAGAGTGTATCTCTCAAGCAGGAATTTGGGGAGCAGCCTGCCCATGAGCACAAGTTTTGCTGCACTCCCTTGTGCAGCACTCATGGAGGAGGCAATTTCCTGCCCAGCAGGAAGGCGGCGGAGAGCCTTGGGCTCCTCCCGGCCTCCCGCCTGCCCGCCAGCAGCAGGCAGGGGCTGGGGAAGGACAAACGCGAAAGCAGGAGAAAGTGAGGGGCTGCAAACACGCATCCGAACACAAAGCAGCCAGAGGATGCACGGATACAAAAATGGGATACATTATTATTCCATAAATTAGGTTAAAGCAACCTCAGCACATCCCAGACCTTTAATACCGGGCTGCTGCACACCAAGCGAGTTGGCTTCCAGCCTGCAAAATGTTTCAACTTCAGTCAACTGAGACAAGACCCACGTTTTATTAAAAGAGGTTTATCTTCCTGCAAATAAACCTCAACAGCTTTTGCGCCCTGAAGAAGCAACTTCGGTCTGCGCCTCACCCTCCTCCCCCCTGCCCACAACAAAACACACATTCAAAATCTGATGAGTAAAGAATTACCAGTTACAGCTTTCTGGACCTTGCCCACATCGGGCTGGTATGCAACAGGTTTCAATGTTTGTTTTTATAATAAATAAAGCAAAAGTATGATGAGACAACTAAGCTCCAAGCCTCTCCTCTGCCTTCTTTGAAGAGGGCTTTTTATTTTGAGACCTAAGCAAAACTGTAAAGCGGTTAATAAAATACAGGGCATTCCCTATCTCACATTTCAGCCTGTTCCAAATAACCTAGACAGCCCTAAAATACCTAGCTTGCCTGTCAGCCATTTAATGAAGAAATACTAATTTAAAAAAAAATGTAACACACACTTTCCCTACTTCTTATATATCTACTGGTCTGCCTCATGATCTCATTTTTCCTGATAAAAAGCAAAAAAATTAGAGCTGGGGGGAAAAGAAACCCCAAAACACATTCTTCCGAACAAGGAGCAAAACCTAAATAAAATTAAAGAAGTATAAAGCCCAACTTCAACAGTAGACAAGAAAGTACAGAACAGTGTGACCTTCCCTTATCATCCACTGACATGTTTAATCATTTCCAAACCAAAAAATGCTCTTTCCTGCCACTTCTTCATTCTGCGAGCACCTTCAGCTCCTGCATGGCCAGTAAAGAGTTAAATCTCCCACTATCCCCTGCTGCCTGCGAAAAATCACTGAAACAATTGAGACATTGTCCAGTGAACAAGACTCCCAGGGACTGACATTTTTGTTTATGTCCCAGTTCTCAGCCTGTCAATTTTCACTCCCAACGTTAAAAGCCCGGCTTGCCCCAATACAGTCTGCCCTCGTCTGAAAAGGCTCCACTTCATTTATTTTATTAAAGCTATGGTGTGTTTATGATTCAGAGCTCTCCCCATCTGAGGACCTGTTGGTCCCATCCCCCTGCCTTCCTCCCTGCCCTGCAATAGCGACTTCCTAACTCTGAGGAGGCTTTGCAATGCCTTTTGCAGAGCCATTGCCCAGGAAAATAACTGTGCTTAGGTTAAACACCGATGTCTGCATTTTCCTGGAGTATGAAATATGTATTACTGCACTCCAGTCCCTTTAAATAGCCTTTCATTATTAACCAGGGTAGGGTAGAGTGGAAGTGAGTTGGATACTAAGCCAGAGTGGCACGAACTTTAAAAATAAAATAAATTAAAACAAAACAAAACAAAGCAAACAAAAACAAAAAGGAAAAAAAAAAGGAAAAAACCAAAACCATACACACCCACTCTCGCTACCCAGCAGTAAACTAGAAAATACATGTAATGGAGTAAAACAAACATCTTGGAGCAAAGCAGCATTTTCTCGGCCGCTTCGCGGCTGCATTTCCTGCCCGCGTTTCCATAATGACCACAGCGTCGGGCCCAAAATATATCCCTCTCCTTCACCCCTGCCGTCCTCTCCCCCCATTCCCAGCACTTTTTTTTTCCTTCGTTACGCTCTCAATACTTTATCTCCATGAAAAGCACACACAGCGGTCACCAGCGTTTCCTGTTTGCCGAGTGTGCTTTAACTATATCACACCCTCCGCTGCTGCGCTGGAATGCACAGCATATGGCATTGTGAAAGGGTTTACTGTCGAATAATGGCAGCAATGCAGTCCTGCTGGTTTATATCAAACCCTGTCACTCTCTTCACGGAGGTCTCTCTCGTGCTCTCTCCGAGAGGCGAGGTAAAACACACACACACACACACACACACACACACACACACACACAGACACACACACACACGCACACAACTTCAAGTCCCACGTAGGACCTCAGCAGAGCCCGCCTGAATCAAGACCTGCAAACTCAAGGCAAGGAAGACTGCAGCTTATGAAGTGGTACCTTGCAGCCACTCGAGATTTGTTTTGAATCTTAGTCCCCACAATGGAGCCTTTTACAGGTAAACAAAAGGGCTGTTAAAAATTTTTGAGCTCCTCACTGGGATTCCTGTGGGCACAGCCAGCACGGGCTGGAGGACGGCTACGTGCCTGAGCCCCTCTTCTCCAGGGTGGCAGGGCTGTCGGCCTGAGCAGCTCCCTGAGCTCTATCCCAAAGCACAGCTTCACCTTCCCTGCTTTCAAAAATCAGCTCTGATATATTTGGTTATGAAAACATCCACGCAAAAAGCAAACATACACCATCACCTTTCACTTTGGGTCAAAGTTTCAAAACTGCATTTTCATTTAATTGCTCACAGGTTTATTTTTGGTTTGGTTTTTTTTTTAAAGCAACTTTGAAAGAAAAATACTTCCAAATAAATAAATAAATAAATAAATAGACAGATAAATAGATAAAGTGCTGCTCCCAACTGCAGTCAGGTTTACCTAAGATGCTCACAAAGGTTATACTTCAAAGTGCTTTTTGTGCAGATCTTGAAATGCCTTCCCATGCCCGGATGCATTTGGCCAGCAGACACTGAAACGAGTAGCAATACTTTTAAAGCCCATTGAAATGCATCCATCCACCCTCTCTTCATAAAAGGAAGCCTTACTTAACAGGCATTTATTATTGCTGAACTAGGGTTGAAAGTTCAGTGTCCTTATAGACCAAAATTATCAAGATTTCTGAGTTTGCAGCCCACGTTTAAGTCCTAATGAGCTATTGTACCCACTCACTGCTATTAACTCTTTGATGTCAGGAACCCATGATGCTCTTTTAAATGTCTCACAGATGTCCAAGGGAAAAAGTGCAAAGCTCACCTGTGCTGAAGGACAGGTGAGCAACCGGGGTTTTTTTTTGCCTTTAGTCCCCTCCAGCAAAATATGCAAAGACAACTACAGCATTAAATATGCATGTCAAAGACAGGCTAGCCTACCAGTTTGGACTGTGAACTCAGACTCAGGGGAGCTGTACATCGCTTCCAGCTTTGCCATGATCTGCTATGCAGAACACGTTACCTTCCTGGGAAAGGGACGTGAGCATACGGTGCCCGTCACACCACACACGTACGGCTACCCAACCACTGCTGTGCCAGGCACTGCACGGCCCCATCGCCCCTGGATCTGGGCGACCTGAGGCAGCGACAACAATCTGCTTTTCTTCCTAAATACAGGTAACAATAAAGTGATAATGAAATTATCTTTAATTTGCACCAAGTGCTTTGACCTGCTCATTACACAATCACATCAGTGGAAACTGYGTCCACGGGGAGAAGTCACTATCACACTTGAATGGCACTCGGGAATGGAAGGATATCCAATTTTCCAACCCCAGATTATGGCACCCAATCCCAAACACCAGCAAATGGGAGCAGGATGATGCTCTAATTCAAGAGCCACAAGCTCAGCTGGGCACCCAGGCATGGAGCAGCTGAGTTGCCCAGACAAGAACACAGCCCCAGATCTTTGGCCATTCTCCTCTCCCACCAGTGCTGGGACTGCTCCCTCACACTTTCTCACTGTTTACTCATCCCCCAGACTCCTCAGCGCAGTGATCTGAGGCGTCCAAGCGCTGCCTACGCAGGAATAGAGCTTAACAGTCCATCTCTGGTGCAAGTGGACGCTCCCTGGACGTGCCCCGGGCATGACGAGCGCAACAAGTTCCTGCAGGGTGAGCCCCAGCGAGGTCTTACAGCACCTCTGTAACTGCCCGGCCACACGCTCGGCTCTGGACACCTCCAGTCCAAACGGCAGCTGCTGCCTCACGTTTACCCCTCGAGCAGCAATTGTGGAGCAACCAGCAYTGCCTCAGATTCACACCGGAGTTTATCCCAAAGTAACCTGTCCTGGACATCAGAGCCCTTTAATGGGGCACAGGTTATTTCATGTCCAGTAAACGACTTCCCTCCAAAGAGCTGGACATGCCTGAAAAGCATTGAGATGGGGAGACAATGCGCAGCAGTTATGGCTTTAGCAATTCAAACTCTTGCTTGCTTAATATTAATTAACCACGTAGACATGCCCAACATGCAGTGACAGAAGTTCTGCCGCCAGGAAAAACTTCACTGCAGACATTTGGGGTTTTCTAATGATACTGCTTCCAGGAAGCTGCTTGGCRGGAGAAGTGTTCACAGCCATAAGTGCACACTAAGAAAGTCTGGAGGCTTTCAGGTCTCTTCATTCTGCTTTCCTCCATAAAACATCATTTCCTTATTACAGGGCAGTCACATGCCCACAACACTCAGTACTGACATTACAGAGCTCTGCAGGCACAGAACAGGGCAAAATTTTTTTGTTTTCTTTCCTCTCCCAGACTATCCTTCCAGCCAGGGGAGGAGACCATGGACAGATTTTGTCCATTTCCCAGTGGGCAGATGAGCAACAAGAGATCAAACCCTTCTTCAGCTTGTCCCTTACTACTCCTACAGCCCTGGGAATAAATATGTCAGCACAAAGACAAGCTCCAGGGGAGAAGAGTTCAGGTCACACTATTCCTTCTCTCCCTCTTTCTTTTCTCAGTACTTACTAGCTGGGGGACAGGGAGAGGCCACAATCATCTCTCAAGAAGGGATTTTATTGCACATAAATGCTCATTTCCAGCACCCCAACTCAGAAAAGTGTCACTACACAAGACAATACTTCGAGCACATGCTTAGGTGTTGTCCTGAACACCAAAGGACATCAACACATYTTTAATGATTCCTTGAATCAAGGCCTAAAAAGTAAAAAGGAAGGGGAAGCTAGTTTCCACAGTAATAGCAGTTGAGAAGTCTTTGAGTCGTGCCAACAGGAAAAATGCATGTTAGAGAACCTCTCGCCTCTCCTAGGAAACCCAGCACAGACCCACCTCTCTCTGCAGGCCTGCACTGCAGGGCCCACAGACACCTTCAGGTCCTTAATCTGCACCAAGAAGGTAGAAGGATAAGGTTGGGGGAAAAAACTCAACTAAAAAAAACCCCYAAAACCAAACCTCAACCCAAAGATTTMATTACTTCTTACTTCCATCAGGGAAGTTAGTCAGAAAGCATCGTTCCTCTTGTATGCACACAAACATGTTCAAACCATGCATGTCCACAACCCACTACCAGCCTACCCCTCATTTTGTACACATCATTCCCACAGATGGGAGCCTGGGTGCATGGCTGCTGCCTGCCAAGGTAGAGGAAGGACTGGTTCAGCTCCCCCAAACTTAGTAATTCCAAGAGATGAGGCATAAGGTGTATCTGACACCTAAAGGACCTAAGTAACACCAAAAATAACCTTCCCTTAAGGTCTGATATGTGTTAGGATTTTAAGTCTAAATTTCAAAACCTGTTTTTTTGTTTGGTTTTGGTTTTTTTTTTCTTTCCTGTGGGGCTACAGGCTTTCTTCCTTGCCTCTAAAATCCAGATGCGGAAATCATCAGTTTCTCAAGATCAACTTGGGAAAGTTACTTAACATCTGTTCTGGCCACACCAGTGAAACAGAGGAATGAGCAATGCTTCCCCACCTCGGGAAAGTGCYGAATGACTTTACTCACAGGTATCTGTCAGGTACGAGCAAAGCTTCAAGATACGTTCCCCTGGAACCAGACCCTGCCACCAGCCCACTGCATATCCAAACCCAAAATCTGTCTGACAAAGATTTCGAGCTTCCTTTGGTGAAAATAGGCACAGAACACTGCTTGGGGAGAGATTAGGGGTGGGAGATTGTTTTCAAAGGCATTGCTCCTTGTCATTTGTAACATCTCAAACTCCCCTAAGGCTTTCCAAAGTGGGTCTGCCCCTTGCCAAACAGGTCTGCATAGGGCAAAGCAGAAATCATCCTTCCTTCTCTTTATGCAGTGGCTTACAAGGTAGCTCCAGTTCCTTTCATAGGAGAGTAAAAATGTCTATATAGTCCAGAAAGTAAAGTATCCCATGAATAATCTAATCCCAAACCACATGAACTGGTGAGAAAAGCAATAATCCTGGGCTTGAGCAACTTTGCAAACAAATGGTCCTGAGTCCAGAAATGCCAGTTTCCTTCCTTTCTTTTTAAATGAAAAATACATGCTGTTTACTTTACTACAGCACCTGGACACAGTACACAGAACTTGTTTAGACAGAAAATAGGTGGTTCCTATTCAAGTGGGCTCATCTGCACGGGAAAGTTTTTTGTGCTCAAGTGTGAATTGAAAAACGCAGAACAACTATTTCGAATTATCTTTCCGTGTGGACACTGTTATTCAGCACTAAGAGTTTCTTTGTGAGATTTAGCTTAATCCGTTTCCAAAGCGGATTAAGCTAAACCACACAAAGGACCTCTTACTGCTGAATAAGAGTGGCCGCATGGAGAGATAATGAGGAATAGTTATTCTGAGACAGCTACTTCGACTGCGTATTTGGGCTTTTCCACTCTGCGTCAACAACCCCAAAGCTGCACCGGAAAGGGAAGACTGTGGTTCTAGAAATTTGGGAAAAAATAAGCGCCAGGGCCATATCATACCCATTAAATCTTCTGCTCTACACATGATGGCTGCTCCTGCTCCGCGGTCGGCACGGGCTCTGGCTCCAGAGGAGGCTGCATTATTCAGTACCTACTTCTCTAAGCTCCAGATTGAATCCAGCCACAAACTTCAGCCGCAGACAGGGTGCGCGGGGAGGAGGACCTGCGGCGAGCAGCCCTGCCAAGTCTGCCACCCTCTGTACAYATCAACTTTGATCTGACAGGCTCACCCATCTGGCTCTGCAGCATCACCCGGCGCTGCTGCGGCTCCTCGCCCGCTGCCAAGGCCGAGCTGCTGCTGCTGCAGCCCTCGCGCCCGCGCGGGGCTCCGGGGACGGACCGTCTGCGTCCTCTCCGTTCCGCCTGGCACAACTGCCCTGCTGCCGGAGAGCTGACTGCCTGATGGCATTTAATCGTAGGCCCACACCAGTCCCTAGAAGTTCATTTAATATGCATGCTCCAGCACAACAAACTGCCATGCGAGCGAATCCAAAATGCAGCCTGCGCTCCTCTGTGCTGAAATACTCTCCTAAACCGCCTTCCCAGTTTAGGTTTGTACCTTGAAACGTTGCTCTCTGCCGGTTTGTTGTATCCCAGACTAGCTAGTCAAAAAGGGCCAGAATTTAGGTATCCTATTTGTGTCACATTCGGGACACAGGGGGTATTTTATAAACAAAAGATGCACGAGGGAATCCTGCAGAAGATGCTCTTCCAACTACACTGAAGGCAGCACAGCTACATCTTAAGGATCTCTGATGAGCAAACTTTGGTCTTCCTTCCTCTTCACCCAGAGAACTTCAGTACTCAGATATGTCAGAGAGATATACTTTGGTGTGTCATAACAAACCAAAATGCCAAATCTCAGGGCTCCAACTCCGATGCAAGACTGCACAGCTCCTTCAGGAAACTAAAACCAATGCTGGTTCACTGCAATATCCTGGGCTATAAACCTGCTGCGTCAGAAGACCTGCTGAGCTGTCCCCAGTAGGGTCAGAGAAGACTGGGCCTGTCTGGGAGTGCTGCAGCCATCCATCACAAGGTAAGGTGCCCCAGCACTCATGAACCAGAGCCTTTGCCAGCACCAAGGACCAGGTTCTCCTAAAGTCAGGCCAGCTGACTCACAAGAAATGGATGCTCAACAGACTAAGCTTTGATTGTGCTGAGCATATCCTAACACTCTTACTTGGCTGCCTTCTCCTGGAGCAACACTTAGGGCTGCTAACTCCTACAATTTTACAGCCAGTCTAGCAATACTTGCTATTTTTCAAGGCGTGGTAGCCTTGAAGTCAAGTGTTTAGGGAAGAACCTCAGCCTCCGCTTACAGCACACAGCAAGCTCACAAACTGCTGTAGAGAAAACTTTGAGATTGAGCAGAGTATACCCTGCAGGCTCAGGAAACAGAACAAATAAAGAGAACACAAAATGTATTATTTAAGAAACAGAAAACAAACAAAAACAACACACAAAACCCCCCCACAAATCCTCATGATCTTTTGAGGCCTGACTCATGATCCTAGAACAATTGGGGTTGGCAGTACTACACATTTTACAGCATTTATTCACAGCTGAAATATCCCAGCATCTAAATACTTCAGAGTTCTTGGAGCTACTCACAGATCTCCTGACTACAACCAAGCGTGACAATTCATCCCAGCTGCCAATCCAGCCCCAAGGTGTCTTCTGAAGGTGCTTTAGTGCTGACTGATGTTTGCAGAAGCATTAAATTCCTGCTCACTTCACAGTAAGAGGTACAAGCCTGCACATTTCCCCAGTCTCAGCGTTACAGCAGAGGAGTTACCTCCAGTACTGAAATGAGGGCTGTAGAGGACGGACATTGTGTTACAGAGCAAACACAAGGGCATGAAGCAGTCCCCTAAAGTCTGAACTATTCTGCAAACATATCGAATTACCAAGTGAATTACTTTCAAGGAGCCCACATTTCTTCTGTGCTCTACACAAACCAAGCACTAGGTTCCCATTCATATTTAATGGGTACTGAATATAATGGGTGTGTTTTGTAGGAATCCATCCAAAACAATTTTATTGGGCTGCCGGTAGGTGAATTCTATACTTAGCCCTAAACATTCTGGTTTGTACACAGATTTTTTTTAAACAGAACCCTCTCCGACAAAAAATCAAAAGGAATTAGTGGTGAAAGATTTAGCCACAAAATTCTCAGCAAGTTTAATTTGTTCTGTGGCTTAATTCCAAGAAGCTCCAAAAATTCAGGACAAGATGTTTGCACACTTTTGGGCATGTATTAATGAAACATTTTATTTACTTTGCAACTGCCAGAGCAATTAGCCAAATAAAGTATAGAGTATTAGAAAGGAGAGAGTCACTAAAGGAGCTCTCCAATTAAGTCTGCGTRGGTGTTTCTGCAGTGTGAGTCTCAGGGAGCTGTGTGTTGGGTCCATGCAGCAAGGTGTGACCTACCAGCCATCGGGGACTGACTGGGTACCAGTGCAGCTCAGACACAGCCCTCTCCTCCTGCCCACATGTGTCCTTCTCAATACCAAGCACTGACATCAATGGTGTCCACCCAAACCCTTCCACCCACAACACCACCATGTTCCTGATCACTCCGCAGATCTGTGGGGAGGGAAGAAGGTGTCCTATCACAGGTGCAGGCAGCCTGGAATCCAAGAACATCTCAAGAGGTTACTGCAGAGGAAGAGCAGTCTCTCTACGCCAAAACATTAAAGACAAACAAAGCAAGAGCTTTAAAAGCCCTCTTGGAGTACTGTGAGTGGAAGTTACAAGATCATGGTTCCAGATGGCTCCATACACACAGGACGGCACGTATGTCTGGATACACCCCACTTCTGGCCTGTCTGAGGTGACACTCTAGGTGCATTTTAAAATCTAGCAAAGATAAACCTAACTATTACTTGTAGGTATTTGTCTTTTCTTTAAAAATGCAGAAGAACAAACCACATGAGACAAAAAAAAACTATTGAACAAGCAGTACAGACTGTGCAGCTTCAACTCCAGCCGCTCTGGGAAAAAACTCCTGCTCTCTCCAAACAACCCAGAGGTCCCAGACACCCACTGTCCATGCACATCGAAGAGGCTGAGAACAGTCAGTACATTTCAGATGGTTTTGCCTTCAGTTTTGCTTGTCATATTCTGTTTTGAAAAAACATTTTTACTTTCTTTAAAAAAAAAAAGAAAAAAATTAGATACACTACTGCACAGTGATTCTTTGTTCTTGGTGATTCAGTCTACTATATGGCTGTGTTCCTTACATTTTAGGCCAAAAAGTACTGGAAGTCCTCCCCCCGAGGTTAACATTGACATTTACTTCAAAATGCAGGAATTTTTTAAACCTCTTACTGTTTTATAGGGAATATATTGTACCGAGCCACCATCATTTTGGGTTCTGAATGTTTTTGCCTGGTACAARGAAAGCTGCACAGCCTGCAGGAGGCAGGATCCCAGGACTGGCCTTGCACCCACACTCCTGCCCAAAACAAGGTATGTCTGAATCAGAGTATTTACTTTGCAGAGAACAGGGAAGAGCAGCACTGGTTTTCTCCTTAAGGTTGTAGGAATGCACATAGATAAAAAAGGTTTTAAAGGAGCTTGCTTTCTGCRGTGAGCAGATTTTGTATCACCATGCTGGCAGCACACATGTGGATCAGACCAGGTGCACACTGACCATAGGATTTCAGGACAACTAGCACCCTACCCCCTGAGAGCAAAGCACCCAACTGGGGTCTGCCTTACACCCAAAATTTCCTGCTAAAAATGTTTTACAAAGGCTTAATACCTTCAATGAAACCAAAGGTCAGAAAAAAAGAGGGGAAATAACCATAAAAATACTTAAAAACAATCCAGCCTCAAAATAGTACTATCTGCAGGCTGAAGTCAAAATTTTGACCTAGCAAGCTTAATAGTGTACTATTAAAACAATTTTTCCCCCAGTTTTCTTTCACCTTTGGACACAGATAAGCAGCATGACTGTGCCAGAGCAAGATGCAGAAAGTCTTACCAGACAAGTGAAGCACCTAAATGTAAATAAATGCACTGGTCTTAAATGAAGCCTCATGCTGTACCTTCCTCAAGACATACTGAACATAATTTCAGTTTAATATTCTGTTTCTCATTATGGGCCTTGGAGACTCTCTCAAGCACCATGAAAAAGCAGTATTAACCCAGCCCTCGGCACTGGGGGCAGCAATCCAGCCAAATTATTCATGCTGGTCTTTTGCTTCAATTTTTGTAGTCTTAACTTAATGTTCTTAAACCAATCTGAAAGGAGGATGGCTGACAAATAGAACAGATTTTATTTAAGACATTATAGACAGCCATGTTATGCAGCCTTGAGTCATTAAACTGAACTCCTAAGGGGAGTTTCATCGGAGCTGGGAGTAAAGGCTACAGCCCCGACACGGAGCTTGTGGTARTCACAGCCAAGCACTGAGAAGAAAGAGTGTTAAAAAAGGAAGAAGAAAAAAAAAGGCAGGGGAAATAAAAAGGCGGTGGCAAAAGAAAGGGAAAAAATAAATAAAGTGAAAAAGAAGAAAAAAAGAAAAGGGAAAAAAACCCCAAGCCCCCACACTCTCCTTCCCTCTCTTTGTAATCCAGCTATGAAGATTAGCCTCAAATCCTGATCTCAGAGATAGGGGAAAGATAAGAAGTGATTTGCAGGTGTTAGCATTTTCCTACAGATCTTCAGGGCAGCCCAACTGATTTAAAGATGAAAAACTGGCATAGGTACACTTGATGGGTAGACAAGACACAGCAGTGAGGGTAGAGATCCAGTTTCTACCCCTACACATTACTCTCGCACGGAAGCATCAGCATGGCCATGAAACACCCGTCATTGTTCCACAAAAGGACTGATTGCGGTTTCTCAAATGCAGAAGTGGGTGTAGAGCCCTGTGCAAGAGCAGCCCAGSTGCTGTGGGCAGGCACAGCAGCAGCCACGGGGACACCAGCGATGCCTGACACATCCCAGGCCAACTGGCATCTGCAGCCACTTCATCTCCMCTGAATGCCATTACCCGCTCTAACTTTATTTACCAAAAAATAAAACCATTTTCACTCCACAAAATTAATGTGGACTGGGGTCGGTGCCAGGAAAAAGGGTGGAAAAAGCTGCCCCTTATTTATGTATTTTAACAGAACAAGGCAAAACAGTTTGCTGCTAGAAATAAACATTAAACCTTGCAGAACTTCCCCCCCTCCCAAAAACCCACTGCGCTCCCCCTCACTCCCTCCTCCGCCTCCTCTCCCTTCAACATTGTAAGTAGCACAAAAGATCACATTACAAATGCCAGCTGTGGCTCTTGCAGAAGGTGGCCTCCATCTCGGAGGTAGTATATGTTCCTCATGGCCTAAGTGGTTGCTATGGTAAATATGCTTTTTATTGAACAGCAGAGTGAAACAGCTTTTAAAGAGACCCATRAGAACCCCATAAATGGTCAAAATGCAAAGCAGATAAACCTCAGCCTCCTTGGAAGCAGGTTTCGCTTCATTTTCCAAAATGATTGTGATTTTTGAGTCCTTTTTGTATATTTTGTTGACCACTCGTCTCCACCTCACCCACACCTGGGTGGAAGGGCTGGAAAGGGCTGGGGGAGCCAGGACCCCAACCAACCCCTAGGTTCCATAAGCTGCTTTGGGGTTTAAAGGCAAGTGCAGGGCAGGAGATTTAAGGACAGTGGATGCTCAGCACTGGGAAGCTCAGGTGATGTCAACCAAACCGAGCCTGCCCTCCCAGGCTGCAACCAGAAGCTCCCATCCCCTGTGTCAGTCCTCTAGCACAGCAGCAAAAAAAAAAAAGAATTAAAATAGGAAACTTTCACTAGCTCATTTCTTATTAAAAATAAGATGATGGCAGGTTTTGACGACTGTAGATTTCTGAATAACCAGCCACACATCTTTTCTCTGATCTCTTCCTCCAGTGACAGCCCAAGTGGAAGGGAAGGAAAAGCAAAGTTGTTCTGAAAAAGCGAAGCAGCCAGCACTAGATATCAACTGGGCAAATACCAGTCTTGTTCCAATTGCTCTCTGATGGATTGAGGGATGGTTTAGAAGCTGTGAATTCCAAAAGATAGCAAACCTTTTTTTCTTTTTAAATAAAGAACTGTGACACTCATACCAAAGGGCTGACAATTCTCAATTTAAAGAGACAACAATTGAAGAAGCAGCTCCTCAAAATGTTTAATATGATTTGAGATTTCTAACAAAACCAATGTGTGCCTTGGATGATCTACCAGCTATTTCAGCTTTAGACTATACAGCAAAAAATAAAGAATGAGCAGTGTTTCTTTTCCTGGTATTTACCTTATCATTCAATGGCTACAAAAAAGTAAAAAAAAAAAAAAAAAAAAGTTAAACTTGATGATGAATTGTTTCAGAAGAAATACTCTAACCCACTACATGCCATCTTCTCTGGAGGTAAATTTCCCAGAGGAATAGTCAGAGCTAAGATGCTTCTTAACAATAGATGGCACTGACACTGACTATAGGTGAGGATGGGCCATTGCACATCACCTCTCTTGCAAATCACCACATAAACAATTTCCTTCTAGATCTCTATGGATGCTATCTCAGAAAGTAAAATAAAACTCCAAACCATTCTCATGCAAATTTGTACCAAACAATACAAACTCAACATTGTTTTTACAATAGAAGCACAAGAAAAATCAACCAAGAATTGAAAATTTAAATTAGAAGTTAATAAATAAAGCCATTTTTAAAAATACTACTCATTATAAAGAGTTTTATATTTGGCAGGTAGTAGTAAACATTTGATAACACTTGTCATAYTAAATGAGAAGGCATCACAACACAAAGGGACACAGTGCTTTGTTGGACTTGGCTCTGTTGAGCTCAGGTAAAATGCTGACTGACTCTCACAAACTCTCACCAAGATTTTACCATAAGAAAATATTTCTTTTAGTAAAGGCTATAGAATAAGCTTGGTTTTGATTTTTCTAAAGCTTTCCAGACAGTTTTCTCACTCTCTTCAGTGCAACACTGTCAGATGTGTAAAACAGCCTGATTGGACTTCACTGCCACCAAGTAATACTGCAGTGTGTAAATTTAGAGCATTTCGGACTCCCTGGTCTCCTGCAAGGCACATGGATGATAATTTCATAAACAGCCCAGCGATAACAGAAGTATTCCCTCCTTTTACCACAGGCTTGTTAGGATTTTGTTTGTTTTGAGGTATTTCTCCTTTGGTCTGTGTAAAAGAAAACTGATGACAATCAATGCCATTAATGTCAAATGCCTTTTTTTTTGTAAACAAAGGAAGAACATCTTTCTGCGTTTACTTACAACAATGTGTGCTGGAGATGGAGACCTAGCATCCTTGAGGGCTTGTCTACTCTGAAGGCTCCCTGCCTGAACATCAAGCAGTGGCCATTTCATCTGCAGATACTGGATGGAGGAAACAAAAATGGGGAAAGAAAAATGAGTTCAGAAAAGAAAGGCAAAAAAAATAACAAATCTTAGGTAACATGGATAAAAAAGCATAAATTAAAACTTATGCAAGGAACTGAAACAAAAATTAAGACAACTTTACATGTTTGTGGAGACAAAATTTGTGCAGAACTAACAATTTCATACCACTGTATTACAATTCAGAAACAAAAAAATAAAACAGATTGCAAAGACAGTATTACATTGATTTTACTAATTGTAGCAAATCTAGAAGTAGAATAAAACCCACAAAGAAACAAAATAGCATAACCATGGAGAGGATGGGAAAAGGGAGAAGGTGGATATCAGTGTCAGGAAAAGGAAAACATATATCATGGGTTAAGAACATGATCTCATTATTGAATGGGTCATCTGTCAGCCTTCTTTCAAAAAATGCACCAAGTCAACTGCTCCAGCTCCCCAGTGCTGTGTGAACCCTAAAGGTAAAGGTTTACCCCAAGAGGTTTACCAGCACTGCTGGGTCTTAGCACCTATTTGCTCTACTTTTCACTGTTTCTGGAAGTCACCWCGGATCATTTTCTTCTTGCTTATCTTCTGTCAGACAATTCTGGCTCGGAGACAGCCACAACTTCTCTGTGGCACTGCCACCAGCAGACAGGCTGAACACACACAGGCACCATATCTGCAGCATAAGGGGGTGTTGATTCAAAAGCAAGAAAAGCTTCAGATCACTGCACCAGAAGTGCTCGACTCTGAACAAGAACAGGCCCACAGAGAAGTTAGTTAGCCCAAACAGAGTTCTGTACCGTACGTCTAAATATAATTCCAGCCCAAGCTTTCCTCTCTGCATGGTGCTGTGCTGCCCCAATTAATACAGGTTAATACGTGACTTCTAAAAGCCCTGCATCGTGCTGGAAGAAATGAGTACAGCCACATACCTTCAGCCCCCTCCCAGAACTAAGAAAAGCAGCTGCACACATAGATCAGGCCACTGCAGAAGCTCCTATTTAGCACTAGACTCTGGTTGACCTGACAGATCTATTCCTAGAAAATACCTAGAGAAACAGTCATGTTTACCCATTCCTTCCTTTTTTTTTTTTTAAGAGTAATCTTGAAGAACCACCATGCACAAACACCGACACTGCAGGCGAACAACGGAAGCTGTATCTGAATCTCCACGAAGGAAGGAAGGAGATCTGGTTCCAAGCTTTCAGCACATCACTATCACATTTGTTCACGTATGCAAAACATTTGCTCACATGCAAGGCCTGCTTGCTGCAAGACTCTGGACATTGAGGTGCCCAAAAAGCAGGAGTCAGCAGGAGGATGTATTACCAATTCCCATCGCTTGGAGGGCCTGAGTGTTCCGAGCTACTGGAATGCAAATAAACAAACCCATACTCTGGATTTATGCCCCATATGAGTTCCGTAAGTTCCAAGAAGTCTTGTTTTTATTCATCTTCACCTTTGGGATTTGTGCARTGTGGACCAGAAAGTTTCAGCACTTCTTAAAAACAAGAAATAAAACCCAAACAAACCAGAACTGGCCTACCCGTAAGCGACATTTCTAACTCTTTCGACTCGATTGTAAGCCTCCAGATATTTGATCACTTGCATCAAATCCCTGCTCTTCAATATATGTGACCACAACATAAATTTTAAAGTTGAGATGATGTTAAAGCAACTTTCTAAACCTTTGTGGTTTCAAGAAAGTGCATAAAAATGCAATCCGAGCGCACAGAATTTGGACCCAAAGCCTAAGTGAACTGAGAGCTTTTTAACTTGAGGGGAAATCGAATACATTTCAGATTTGCAGATGGCACTATTAAACAAGTCAACTGCTACATTTTCAAAAGTCCATCAGTCTTCTCAGACAGCAATTGAAACATCAACACATAGAGGGGCACACGAATTTGCAGAAAGGGTCCTGATGGGTCACAGCTACTACTGGCTTCCTCACGTTTTCCAGCCAATTACTGAAGTATTTTTCCCTTCTTCCAAGGAAGAAGACCTCACAGGATGTGTGCATGACTCTCCTTCATGGTACACAACTCTTTCCAAGTCCACAACCATTTTGGAGCACGAGAAGCTACTGGTGCCACAGCTGAAGTTTCTACAAGAACATGACAGCTCAAACAGTGACTTTTCAGGAAATGGCCACCATGCCATTACCCACAAAAATAAACCCACCACCTTCATTTTACCATGACTGTTTCACAGTCACAAGCAACCCTGGAATACCTCTACAAATATGACAACCTGTAAGGAGCTCAGGTCAGCAGCTGTCCTAAAACACAAGCCAAGAAACGCACAGGCTTCTCTAAGACTGCCCCAAGGGCAGACAGAGGCACTGACAAGCAGCAGGGCGAGCTCACATCAGACCCCATCCAGTCAGTAATTATTGCAGGGATTACAAAGCCTTCAGGACTGTCAGTTCTGCTGGCTTTTACTAGCAATAAATTCCATTAGAAGAAACTGAGCAAGAAGGCATGGTTGCTCCCACTCCACCTCTATCCCACAACAGCCCGTGCTTTCAGCACATACTTTCAGCTCCTGCACCAGGCTGACCTGAGGGCAAGATGAACGTTTCAGAAGATCTTACTGTTACACTTTGTTTTTCTCTTTCTAAAACCCTTAGTCTGGACTCCCAGTAAAGTCCTTCTGTTACCCACCGCTGGCAAAGAGGATCCAAGAAGTCTTAGAGTGCAAAGGGTAAAGCACAAACAGCTTCTCTTGGACATGCACATGAAGCCCAGCAGGAACAGTCCAAACCCAGAGGGCTCAGTTTTGCACACAAGCACAGACATGGACAGCTTCCATTTCTACCAGCGGATAATACACCAGTGGGAGACAAAATAAAATCAAATAACCAGTCCCAAGGGAAAGCAGTAATGCACAAGGGTCGATAAAGCAACTTCCATGAGCTCTACCAAGTGGCCAGGATCCAGAGCAGCATCCCAGCCCCGCCAAGGGCGAGATGTTCTGTCTGTCAGATAAGCAGAGGGGGCCAGAGCCCACMGCCAATGCCTTGTCAAGCTAGTGAACCCACGGCTTCAATGGCAGGACTTTTGCAAAAGAAAAGAAAAGTCCAATTTGCTGGCTTCAAAATGCCAGCCCCGTTGATAAAGTATGAAATATTAGCATTGTTTAAGGTGACGAGCCTGACTCAAGGCCTCCCCATCCAAGAATTGTCATGCCTGTAACACAATATTGATGTGGTGGCTTATAATTCTTACTTTACATAAAAGCTTCATTGTGTGCCAAATTCAATCTCCACAGGCTACCTGAGCCACAGATTTTTACAAGTCTACATTTCAGCGCTGCGAGTCTACAATACACATAATTTTCAATTATGTTAGGGCAGAACAGGATCACTGCCTATATAACATTACTGGTTGGAGGAAATGAGACTCAGCCCTACTGCCGAGAGAGCTAACTGGATCCAGATGGCGGCCGAGCGCGGCAGCCGGCCCAGGGAGCGACGTCGCAGCAGCCGCCCCCTCCACAACTCTCTCTTTCACAGTGCAGGGACACGCCAAGCCCTCGCTGGGGCCGGGAGCTGTGACAGGAGGATGCCTGGGCAGGGGGGGAGCTGCATCCCCATGGGGAAGAGGAGGGAGGGCCGTGATTGCTCTCRCAGGTTTACTACCGCTGCCCTACGCTACGATATTTTTATGAAAAAGGAGAAAAATTAAGTCCTGCTACAGCAGAGAGGTAAATCCTTTCCTTCCTCAAGCAACTAAATAGCAGGAAATCCTCTTCTCTTGGCCCTAAATGCAGATTTGAGCCAGACAGTTCCTCTGATTTGCAAGGAGTCCACAAAAATCCAAAGCCGACTTTCCCAGCCTTTTGACACTGCTTTTACATTCCTGCACCGGGCGGCTGGAAGCAGGGAGAAGGGTAGGAGGGAGGGAAGTTCCCACCATCCTGCTCCTGCAAATGCTGGACACCCGCTCGCTCCTCTCCTGCTTCTTGTGTCTCAGTGTGGAAATGAGGACTTGCCTGTACAAACACTGAACTTTTCAACAAATTAACTCTAACAAATCTGTGCAAATTATTTCAGAGCAAAACTGTTGAAATGGGCTCTGCTGGCCTGCTTTTAACATTTTTTTAAACTAATGTCATCGTGGTGCAAGTACTTTATTCCCCGTTCAACAATATGATCTGATGGGGATCATTAGCATGTGTGTGTTTAAAAAAAAAAAAAAGTTTTATGGCAAGTCTCAGAGAGCTTAAGCAAAATAATTGTTAAGCTCCAGGCCTCCACACAAGAATTAAAACAAGTATGGGGCGAGCGTACTTGAGAGAAACCAAAGCTTTTAAAAAGGCTGTTAAATTGTCAGCACAAGGGAAAAGCCAAATTATTTGAATGGCCCAGATTTTTTTCTGTAGAAGGGAACAAAAAAACCCAAAAACCTCTCTACACATCCACACCTCCCATCTACAACCAGAGGGTCCCATAAAGCACAGACCCACCGGGAGCGGCTCTGCATGGCCACCCCCCAAACAGCCACCTTCCTGAGCATGGGCTGGACAAACAAACATCTTTCCCAAGATTTCACAGCAAAATTGGTCAAAAGCAGCTAAACTTCACATCCCAGGCTAGAGGAGTTTGCTGGAAACTCTTACTCAGGGCCGGCAGCTGCCCCACATGCCGAGGCTGGGCTYGCAGCAGTGCGGCCACAATCGAAAGGATGGCACTCAGTTCACAGGTGTTTCCTGCACCGGTGTCCAACCTGGACCTGCCCCCTTGTCACACTATTGTTTTCACTGTTAGAATGCCCTACAAGTGATGTCCTACAGCATATAAATACATAAACACAGTAAAAAGAAAAAAAAGGCGAATTTTTAAACGGAGAGAAAGCTGCACAATGCTTTCCAGCTCAGGTTTCCTGCAGCTGGTGCTTATTAGCTCCCAGGAACTGAAACAAGCAGGAGCAGGGCTCCTGGAGTCAGCTTGATGCCACTGGTCTCCAATATCTCCCCTAACCATGGGACCACACCTCCAAAGTCTGCACTTTCTCCCTTGGATCTCAAATAAACATATTCCYGATCCTAGTTTTGCTCTTAGTCTCTCCCTTGGCCAGCACTGCAGAGTCACGTGGAAGTACACACCTGGATGTCAACTTGAAGGTCAGGAGTTTCTCCAATATTTAGTTAGCAGCTCTTCTGGGAGGGAGCATCTAGACAAATTTTAACCAGAGATAATCCAGTAGCAACACAGGAGATCACAGTGCTGAGGGGAGAGCTGATATTTATGGAGAAGCCATAGGAACAAAGACAGACCTTAACAAGACTGTAATTGCTCTCTACAGACAAGAAAAATAGTTGCAAGAGGATACTCATCTTGGTACCTACAAAGAAAGGTCTGTCATCTACTAACATTCCCACTTACGTTAGAAGCCAAGCCTCTAAAGATTTAAATGTAGACCCTCAGCTTCTGCTCCATTGCTTAATTTGCCTCAACCCCTGATTTTTGTTCTTCAGTTATCACCTTGTTTGTAGAGGTGTGCCACGTGAGAGCAAAATCTGAAGGATTTATTTTAAATAACCAAAGGAGGTTGTTGAAGGAACTTTAAAAAGGCCTCCTGTTTCTTGCAGATCTGCAATGTCTGGAATTTTTTGTATGAGAAGTAATAGTCACCACCCACGATGCTGAGCCCTTCCACAGAATATGTAATGCACCAGCACGMGGCACAGGGAAGCTGCTCAAAACAAAAGCAACGAGGTTGATTTCAATGAGACCGATCCTTTCCACATGGAAGATTTCCCCACAGCATTCAAGAAATTAAAGAATAAAATTGTAAAACATGGGAGTATTTATCATATATCTCCACGGCTTTTTTTTACTAACATCACTCTTTAAACTATTACAACACTACCAAAAAAATTTAAAAAGTACAAAAATAGGTGAAAAGTTGCACAAACCTCAAGAACTGGTGTTATGTACCTGTACTGACACATGCACATAAGGCATTAAGTCCTCTTCCGAATTTAAAATGTCCTTTAATTTTCCCATTATTGAGAATTTGAGTGAYCTTGTCTCCTTCCTTTCCAGTAATACGCAGGAGTCCCTGACRCAGGGGTCTCGAGTTGCCCATTTCAATATTTTGCCTGTGTCTTTGTTACACTGCTGAGGTGCTGCTAGAGCAGAAAAATGAGAGTTAAGTACTCCACAGGCTGAAAGTTAGAGAAATATGTTCATGATTAAGCAGTTCAAGATCATCTCAAAGGAGAGATGATTCCTGCCTGAAAGCAGAAACCCTGGGATCTGGAACTGTCTCACTGAAGGCACAGAGCAACCCAAGGTGATGAGCAAGGAGGATGCCCATTTTGGAGTGGAATAARGCACAAAGCAATAGCTTGAGCCCCACAGGCACCTCAACAACTGCAGTGTTCCTGGCTGGAGATGGGGGTATGTCCCAGAAACACCAGATCTTGTGCTTTCTCCTGACCTAATCACCAGGCTCCGTGCCCTTGCAGCATGCACAGCTCCTCTCCTGCATCCCAGGTGAGATGCAATATAACAGCTCCATCCCATTACTACTRCCAGCATCATCCCCACTCACACGGGTTTTCTGTACACACTGATAAGGGTGCAGAGGAGGCTGCCATGGGAGAGAGTTAAAGAGAATAACCAGAAGCTTCCTTAAAAATTATTGCCCATGAAAGTTCAAGCAAATGCAGATAATTATTTGCTCATTCTGACATGGRTGAAAGGCATTCTTGCCATCAGTTCTACCAAAATACTGAAGCGGAACAGGTTTTTTCCTTCTAATGACGGCAAGGTTGGAGTTCTAGGATACTGACACCRAGCATGAAGAAGCAAAGTAAAGGCTAATCAGCTACTGCAGGAATTTAAAATAATTTGTTTAGCTTTACAAGAGGAAGAGTGTTCATGTGACACAGAAGCACAGCATTACTTTCTGCAGTTCACATGGTATCTCTGCGAAGTAACTGCAGGCAATATTTCTCAATCCTGGGTGGAGCTTGGGAAAGCACCATTACTTTTTTCACATCTAATTTGAAAGACCTCACAATCCTCGCTGCACAAATCAGCAGGTTGGCTGAGGACTATTCAGATGTCTACAAAGTGCTGTTCCGAAAGGCAGGCACAAATAAAAGCATAATTTCAGTCGAGGAACAAGAACAAGCATTTTATCTACTTTAAGCCAGGAAAAAACCCCAACTTCATGTTTAAGCTACTTTCCCCAAATTTTCTCTGCAACTTGTTTTGTTGCGCTCAAGCATAGAGTTTCCACCGAGTAAAGAATGGGACAGTCAGGAAATCTCAAGGAGGTCTTTCTGTAGATACATCTTGTTTAGACTCAAACCAGCCTCCAAAACTCACTGAACAATTTGATGTACAGACACASGTTTAATTTCTCATCCTGGCAATCTCCCAGAGAGTGAGAGAACAATTGGTAACCAGTGTTTGCATGAAGTCCAAGAATGCATTTTATGGTCTATAAAATATAATTCCTTTCTTCCCCACTAAATAAAGACAGTAAAGATATCTGACAGCATGTTAGAGAGAGAGATCATGGCACTGAACTACCTCCATTGTAACAGAATGGCTGCTCCAGGGGAATCTTGCCTCCCTTAAAACTTTCCAAGTCTGGTTAAGAGCATAGCTCTATTTGTAATGGAAGGGCTATAACTTTAAGCTTTACAACTACTTTTTAAAAATTTTTGAAGGAAAAACATGAAAAAAACCCCCAAACAAACCCAAAATAACAGTGCTCAGTGGTCATCCAGCCTGGTTCTGCTTTAATGTTGCAGAACATGTCTGCCCTGTCCTGTTCCCCTCACAACACGAGGATCTGTAGCACGGGACAGCCCAGTTGTGTAAGGAGCAAAAGGGGCCCTCAAAACCCACCCCCATCTTTCTCCTCACTTCCATCACTTGGAGTCTGGAATGGGAGCTACTAATGTTTCTTAATTGTGGGAAGCWCCAACCAGGCTCCTCCAATACCCTGGTAGTGATGTCCATCAGGGAAKTCATCTCTACATGACCATGATGCTGAACTGGTACCATGTTCCACTGCATGTATTTCCAACAAAGGTGAAAAAAAACCCCGGGTATAAAGAGGCCTATCTTTGTGCAACTCTGTCCAGTCTGACCTTGGATGGGGCATCCACAGCTTCTGTGGGCAGCCTGTACCAGTGCCTCACCACCCTCACAGGAAAGAATTTCTTCCTAGTACGTAATCTAGACCTGCCCTCTTTCAGCCAAAAAATGGTTGATTTACAAAGTGCTTGGCACCTCCAGTTATCAAAAGCCAGCAGAAGCACGACAAGGGYGAGACAGGAGAAGGATGCTCTGCATCCCCTGCCACAGGAGCCTCTCAGACTATTTTGAGAGGAGTTTCTTCACTCTTTGATCCAAATTCTCATCTCAGATCTTGTGAACTAGCTGTGAATGAGTGGCACAGGTGGGTGAGATCCTTGAGCRAAGGTGCTACAGGAGAATTCAGCAGTTTGCTCATTATTGTACCATGGCCTAAGAGGGTTTTACTGAAAGAGTCATATTTTCTTCCACTGTTGGGTAAGTGAAACTCATGACTCTAATCACTACCACAAAAATTCCTGTCGATGTAGCAATTCTGGGTGAACTGCCGGGAGCCACTCTCTAGTAAACCCAGCAAATTTCATACCGAATTTCCTGTCACCTCCCTTGTGGTTTCCATGTGTGATTGGGCCTTCAATGCAACAAGGGGTAACTGCAGAATAGATGGCTCCAAGGGTTTCAGGCCCTCATGAAAACCAAGAACTTGCAAAATTCTCTTTCCCTAAGGGTGGTAAATTTTGTCTTTTTTTTTTTTTTTTTTTTTTTAAGTTAACTCAAAAATGTAACCTTAAGGCAACCTCAGGAAAAAAGTCTTGGAGATAAGACTGGAACCAGCAATATTCCGACCTCCTAGGAGAAACTGGGAAGGTTGCTGTTGAGGTTGTTTTGTTTTTCCGAAAGCCTGCCTTGGGAAAAAAACTTTCCACTGCATCATATCCTGGTCCACATTCCTTGCCATAATCTTTTAGCTCAGATGTGTGGAGATGTCTTTGAAAGATGTAAAAGAGGTCGAGAGTCCCCTCARTTAATTGTGCTGGCTGAGAAACAAAACTCGTGGGCTGGGGTAGGATTTGTGTCAGACTGACCTTCTGCGAGACCAGCTACTCCTCTGAATAAAAACCTCCTTGCTGCCTCTGCCAGAATCCTCCTGCCACTCAAGTATCATCTTGCTGTAACAAATTACTCCTAACCCAGGATTATGGCTCTTTCCAAATCCCTCCTAGAGAGCCGGGAAAGAAATGTTCCCTCCCAGGATTCGGCACCAGTTGTTTCCCCCATCAATAATTCTCCTTTTTTGCTTCTCTGATGGCACTAGGTCCTGGGGACAGCAAGACTGCTGCACCCATCTTCCTTCCAAACGCAAGCTGGACGTCTCAATTGTCCATCAGAAGAGGAAAAGATGAAGTTTCACCTTCAGATATCCATGGAAAAGACACCCCATCTGGCCAGAGGGAAAGATGACTCCTGGCTAAGTAGGAAAAATTATATTTAGGYGGAGGACTAAGTGAATCATTTGGGATGAAAGCAAAATAAAACAARTGAAGTATTCACTAAATCTGTGCTGTCACCTCTTGTTCCTGGGCAGCCACCCCATGTATTTATTTTCTCGTTTCCTCCAGCACCACCAAAACAATGCAATATGCATTTAGGTATTTCAGAGAAGCATTTTTAAAAATATTCTTAGTTGAATCATCAGCCACACAAACTCTTCCTCAAGAACAAATAAAATGTTGTTTTTTCTTAAAGAAGATGCAGACAGAAAAGATGTTAAAACAAATATGACAGAATTGACACCATTATGCATTATTTTTCCCTGATTTAAAGGGCATCCCAAAGAAAACAAGCCCAATTCCAGTAAAATCCAAATAAAGTGTGGCATGCCTCCAGAAAGGCAGGTTAAGTTTTCAATTAATGTTAGGTTATGCATTAAATGGAAGCAACTTTTGTTGAACTGGCATACTTTGCAGACTTAAGACGCACAAAATACACTACTAGAAGTTCTGAAGAAATGTGGGACTTTTTATTCAGAGAGACTTTATTCAGAGAGAAAAATTTTCCTCAGTCAAAAAAATACACTGCCATATCCCTTCCCTGAGCTGAAGAGACTAGAAACARAAATCAAACAGCACAACAAACTAACACAAAATAATCCTTTCAGTTTTACCAAATTGGTAAAAAAAAGGGAAACACTTTTTTGAACAGCAAATTGAAATCATACATTGCTCCATGTATCTATAGAAAGAAAACAAAAAGATATTTTCTGCWGCACACGGAAAAATGCAACGTGCGTGAGCCTGCATTCTTCCTCCCCAAGTGTGGGTGGGGGAGAAGCGGGAGRGGAAGAAAAAAAAAAARTTGGAATTTTAAAAAAATCCATGGCTGGGAGGGGTCCTCTGTCCCAGGGAGTAGGGCACCAGCAGCTCTGCAGTAGCTCATGTCCCGGAGGGACTCTGCCCCGTGCGCCAGATCCCTGTGGCTGTGGCAGAGGTTGGYTTGGGAGAGGCGACGGAGGCTGTGCTGCGCCGTCCTGCAGCGAACACCCAGCCCAGGGCCGCGGGGAGCGGAGCCCGCAGACACCACATCTGCATCTGTCACACGCTCACGCCACAGCCCCACACTTCCAACAAAGCACTCATCACAGCAGCCCTGAGCGCACAAATCTGCAAATAGCCGAAAATGTTGCTCCTGTTGCTAAATTTAGTGCAGGCGTTTTGAACCGGCTGCCCCGCAAGGCAACTTTTGTATTTATTTATTTAAAGGACCATGGTTTGGAAACACTGAGTGTTTTTTAAGCCTGTTCGTGTATATATGTTCTCTCTCAATATTAATATGCAAAAAAAACCAACTTAAAATAACTTAGCAGGTACTAGAAATACAAATTCCCCAGAGAGGAGTCAGAAAGCCAAGCAGAAAGATGTATTTGACTTTCCAATGGGAGCAAAATCTCCTCCAAGGATGGTAAACCAGGTTCACACAAAATTAACTACAGRATGGCTTCAGCCACGCACCCTGATACAATTAGCAAATGCTCTGGTCCCTGTGGGAGCTTTCCCCAGGATCGGGCACACATTCCTTCTCAGCCATGGGAAGGGAGGGATGAGCATGGCAGGGCTGCCCAGGAGAGGGGAGGAGAAGAGCAGCCCACTGGGCTAGGGAGCACCTGCTCCATGGCAAAAGAGGGATGCACAGCTACTCACTCAGGGGTGCAGCAAGCCCGTGTAGGAGGAAAAGGCAGGATTCCCTGGGAAGGGCTCTGGGATGGCAGCCCAGCCCTAAACCATGCAGGAGTCACTGCAGCTGAGCATTCACCTMTGGGATGCTCTATGGGATGCTCTCTGACAGCCAAGGGCATAACCCTGGACCTGGGGCAGCAGCTCAGACACCAAGGGGACAGGGTGATCCCACAGAAGCTCAGGACAAGGATGGGGGCACACATCAGCCCCTCATGGCTCCATGGGGAGAACCACAGCCAAATCGGCGGCACCGGAGCCTTCACATGCCTGTGCCAAGTGCCCCGGACCCACAAGTGCCAAATGAATATTTTAGGTTTCAGCCTTACCTGCAACTGATAAAAAAACCCCAGTAGCTACTCGAGGTTTGTTACAGCTGTACAGCTGTCTTAAGAAAAAAGAAGGAGAAAAAAAAGGCTTTTTCTTAGCAGGGCGGGGGGTGGAAGGGGCTGCATCGACAGCTCCAGTAGCCAGAGGCACTTTGCAAGGAGGAAAGTAGAACTCACGATGTGGGCAGGCCTCAGGTTTCTGAGCCTCAGGGCACATCCAAGAGACACAGTGTATTTACTGAACAGCCAGGAAAGCAAAGGCTCCAGTCTTACAACATTTTATAATCTTATTGTGGACACTTATATTTTATAAGTACTTGAGGTTGAAGAGAGCAGGGTGGGGAGGGACATGAGAAGCCACGTTAGCTGTCTGGTGGGGTTCTGAGAGGCGGGTTTGTTTTCTAAAGATGAGGTAGGATGACTCCATATGTGGGTAATTATAAATGAAGCGAGTAAGGATCAATGAGCTCCCTTTCATAGCAATCGCTTATTTATTTATTTTAAAAATCACGACACAGCATTTCTGTTCTATTTCCAAGTCAAATTTATCCTAGGTGGAATCAGAGGAAGAAAAACCAGGTTCCTAAACAGATTTTTTTGAGAGCATTAATAGAGTTGAGAGCATCTGCGCAGGACAGTAAGTTGAAGTCAGCGTTTCTGCATGCTGCACAGCCAACCCCATAACCTCAGGAGGGAACTTTCATCTCCACAGACCTGCACACGAAAGGTCATTACAGTGCACCCTGCTCCCACTAAGGAGCTTACCTCTCACACGTAACATCAGCCTTATTAAGCAACGTGCGATGATACAATAGCCGCTAATCTACAGAAAATTATTATTCCTTTCCTTCTGCCCCCAAGCAACACGGGGATTTCCAACATGCTGGTCTGTAGGATGTTACCTGAAGGACGGAGGGAATTCAAACTGCCCTGCCCTCCCCATTCCCTGGGTGATTCCTCCCGGGGAAGACTTCCAGTGAGGCTGTCASGGGTAGTCCAAGTACTGTAGAAAAATTCCTCTGGCTGTGCACAGGTTTAATCAGAATAAAAAGTTGCATTTACAAATTCAAAAAAAGGAAAARTAATTATTTATCCAGCAAGCAGGAGAACAGCAAAAGAAAAATGCAGGAGCTCAATGCAATCATCCATCACCTCTTTCCACTGGTCCAGGAAAAGACTGGCAGCTCCTGCAAGACCTGCTTCAGGCTGTCATTCTGTGGAGCTGGATGTTTTGCCATTGCTTCTGAATGATAATTGGCTCAAAAATTAACATGCCTCAGTGTCCGTGTAGAAAGAGCCCTGTGGTCTCATCCAGTGGGGTCATTACCCACCAGAGCATTCCACATTTCCTCGAGAGGGCAAGAATGGCCTGAACTCCCACACACTTCAGAGCAGTTAATTCACTCAACAGGGCAAAGTATTCAGGTCAGGATTTTTCCAAGAAGCCAGAAGGACTTGGGTGCCTGACTGGCTTTGCTCCTTTGTGAATCCCATCCCTTGCACTGGYGAGTGATTTAAGACCCATACTGAAGCTCTGTTGAAAGGGTCAAAAATTTGTAAATCATATAGTGACTAATAATTTTCCACTTTAGAAGTAAATTTAGAGAAGTTTGAGTCATATCAGAAAGTGCTTTTATTCTCAAACTAATTTTAAACCTCCTCTCTCAGTTTATTAAGTCCATTAACTCTTCTCCTCATCTGAGTCCCTTATTTTGTTCCAGGATGAAGAATACTCCTCTGTCTGGGGACTGACGGTACTCGTGGTGCATCTCTCTCATACAAATGTGTTTGAATAAAACCCAGAGCCCTTTGGTTTTACTTTACTATGGAGTTAACACTCACATCTATCATTCCACATACGTACACACCAAAATACATGGCAGACAAACCCATATCCTATCAGTCCTGCATAACGATGTTTTAAACTTGCAAATATAATACACCAGGCCAATTCATGCACAAGTGTCAGCGAAGTTACTGGAGTTTTCAGTCTTTTGTCCCTTAGAAACTCTGATTTCAATGTGATTACCACCAAGGCAAAATTAGTAACTACTTGTGACTACCCTGTGCTGTACCTCACACCCCAAGCCATGCAAAATCATACAAAATTCCCTACCTTACTGAACAGCATAAATAAAAAAAAAAAAAAAAATCAAAGCAACCTCCCCAGACACACAGAGAATAGAGAAGATGGCAATGGAAAAAGGGATGGAGCAGTCATTCGCCCACACACATCAGGAGCATTACAAACAGAATCAGGAAGGGAATTAAAAAAATATCTGGGGAAGTCCATACTATCTACTGTGTGCTTGGGCAGGGAGCAGTTAGAAATTTAAGTTTTTTTATTTTTACTAAAATAAGAGGGAAGGTATTTGTTTGCCAACAGACTTCAGCTTAATCGTTTTGAAAATGGAGAAAACCCAGAAATGACAAAGCGAGGCAGCGGCAGGACAGGGCTGCAAGGGTGTGGATGTGGCCACTGCCAGTGCTGGTACCACCAAGTAACAGCTCCCCAGCCAGCCAGCCTGCTGCTCTCCYCATGCAGGAGGAATTAAAAAAGAAAAAGAAAAAAAAAACTAACAAAATAAAACGCCAAGCCTGCCCTTCAGTAAGGCCTAGATTAATTGCGAATGCAAATGAAGCCCTGCTGCAGCACCAGGGTCCATTTCCAGGGAAATGTGTGCACCCGCCTCTGTTTACTCCGGCTCCAGCAATGCAGCACAACCTTCAGTCAAGCTATTAACTTGAACGTTGAACTTCACAGCACTGGCTGTCTTTCTCAGCCATTCTTTTGATGTTACCTCCAAAGCAAAAGATCAAAGACTTTGAGTGTGGTGAGGGGAAGTCCCAGGCTCTTAGCCTACCAGCCTGTGATATATGTTAAAATCCTGGCCAAAAGAGAGAGCGAAGGGAAAAAGAAAGGAAAAGCTAGCGAAGAAAGCGTTCTGGCAGAGCGGTGACACAAGGAAGCGGCGCGGCAAAATCCACATGCCACGTCTACCCGGGTTCACGACCCCAGAAAGGGGGCTTGTTTCCCTGCCCCCACGCTTTCTGGCAGCGCTGGGTTGCTCCCTAAAATCTGCAGCCCCCAACACCCCTCTGCCACGAAGCCACACCTTGCGCGCTGCCCAAGACCCGTGCCAGCAGCACATTCCCAGGCAGAGAAGCATCCCTGGCTGGTGCACGGTGCCAGCCCCCGAGCTCGGTGGGATGGGGAGAGGCGACACGGGATCAGGGGCTCCGCGAGACATTGAATTTCCACGTCCGTCGCAGGCTCCCAGGCCATCCTGAATGAGTCACACAAAAATAAACCCTTCGCCTCAGCCTTCCTGCTTGTAAAACGCGGATAATATTGCCCTGCCAGGATAACAGCCTATTCTTCCTTGTGGGGCCCCGGGCGGCAGCGGTGCTAAAGGCCGTGCTGCTATCTGCAGGGTCCAAGTCCACACACCCCCTCACGTGTCACCACACCCCGGGCAGGAGGGAACCCACAGCCACAGGTACAGGCAGCTCCCCCATCCCGAAAAAGGGACTGCGTGGCAGCAAGGTGGCTTCCGCCACGGCTCAGCACCGTCACCCTGGAGCAGATCTGGATGCCTCTGGGAAGGCTGGTCCTGCAGGAAAACATCCAGAAAGTAACCATTTTCCCCATCTCTCAGCCTGTTTTTGTTTGTTGGGGGTTTTTGGGGTTTTCTTTTCGGGTTTTTGCATTATTTTTATTTTAGCCATGTGTTTAGAATGGGACAGGAAGGGGGCGATTTTTTTTCATATATATATAATTTTTTTATTTTAAGATTCTGTCCAAGCATTTTCCCCTTCCTGAGCCTTTTTTTGGGTTTATTTATATTCCCATAATACACAACAGCATTCCAGATTTAGATGGTGACACTTGGTTGACACGGTCAAAAGTGGATCCAGTGCAGCCTGTCTGCCAAACCAAGCCCCTCATCCATCAGCCGAAGTCCTTTTACCGCAGGGTCATGAAGGAATCACGGACTGTTTGTCATTCCTTTCTACCAATGTCCCTCCTAACTCTAGAAACCAAAACCCTCTTATGCTTGTCAGCTCCTCCTCTTCCCCACCCCCATGAATTCAGCTCTTGGCATTCACCAGCATAAAAAGCCATGGGATTCAAAACAGAAATTCTTCAAAACAGAATTCATGGCATTAAGCAGTAAGTAGGATATTCTGATTTTATTGTACTTTACTTACTCCTACTTAGCTCTAATCCTCACTCCCTAGACAGAGGCTCGCTCTTGCTGTCAGCGAAGTCGATAGGAATTTGGCTATTGACTTCAATAGAAGTGGGATCAGTTCCTCACATCTGTTGCACAAGGCAAGCAATATGCAGAGCAAAAAGAAAAATAGGTGGGGAGAGAAAAATAAAGTGGAAAAAAAAAAAAGAGAGAAAAACCTCAACACTGAATTGTGAAATGATAAATGAACACAAATCAGGACTGCAGTTAACAGTTGCAGGGGAGCTCCAAACCTGCAAACCAACATCATCAATTCCTAGACCAATTCCTCCTTTCTTAAAAAGGCAATCCAAACAACTACCAGAGAGGGGGAGAAAACCCCAAACCACAACAAAAAAAATTACTCTCCAGCCACAGTTTCTAATGCAAAAGGACCAGCTGGCCTGTCCAGTATAGGTTTTTCATGACTAGGAATCCCTCAGCTCCCTTCCCAGCCCTCTGCTCCGCAGGGGTTTGGAGCACAGGGAGAGAGGATCAGGCAGGCAAATGCRAGGAGACGGCAGGATCCCAGCTCGCAGAAGATGGAGCCGACGGAGCAGTGTGAGAAGTCAAGTACTCGTTGCTGCTCCACAGCATGAGCAGGATCCAAAATAAACAAGACCTAGATCTGGAACGTGATCCTGCCCTGCGTCACAGCCCCGCGATAATGCACCAGGAGTCAGGATTTCTTGGCATCAACCACGCTCTCAGTAATAAACAAGTCAGTTCTCTAGAGCTACAAGGGACACAAAGGGAGTTGGGGAAGGAAGGAAAGAGAGAGGGGGGAAAAAAAGAAAGATAAATGAAAAAGAATTATCTGTGCATGAGCCAAAAAAAGTACAAAATGAGTATGCAAAGAAAGAACTGCCAAAAGGGGGATGGGAAGAAAGAAAAGGAGATACAGAAACCAATTTTTATACACCTCCTACCTGTGGAGACTCTGTTCAAGAATTYGGCCTCTTGGCCGAATAATTTCTCTTTGTGATAAATTAAGGGTAGCAATGGTAGCTTACAATAGGACAGTCCCAAGATTCAAATTCTGCACCTAAATCTCCTTAACATCACCAAGGATTTCAAATTCCTCTTAAAAAAATAAGAAAAATAAGTAAATATATAGCAATCTAGCTGGCTCTCCAAAATTCCTGAAGTCTGTTTGCTCGCTACGCTCCACGGCAATCAGAACAGCTACTCTCCCTCTCTATTTATACTCCATTTCAAGTTGTGGTTCTTACTACGTGCAGTGCATTCACCATGCCAGAAAAATCACTTAGCTTGGAAAAAGCCAGAAAGAGAATGATGAAACTGGGAAGAAAAAGAAGGCAGGGACAATATTTTGCTAARAAAAGTAAGGGTGACATTTGCGCTCAGACAGGAGCTAACGTAGTGCCTGTTAAGTCTCCGATCCACCCAAGTACTTAAGCACCTGCTTAACTTTTAAGCTGGAGCAGCCCTGAAGGTTGCAGTGTATTTCAAGGTGCTCCAAGGCGTGGTGGATCAGTGCGAGTGGTGCTGGCCGAGTCGCTAACATTTACTGACTGCACATATGGCAGGAGAGGTYTAAAGCTGCACAGCAAGTGGCTTTCGAGCCCATCAGACCTGCAAAGAAAAATCAATACAATTTGCTTCTAACCACCTAGCGTTCAAGTCAGRTTTTTTTACTCCTGACCCACCTTCTCGCTCCCCCATCCCGCCTGATCCAAAATGCCCTCATGTACTGGCACCGAGGGAAAACATAGGTCAGAGCAGAGGGATGTGATGGGAACCAGAGGAGAGTGTCACATACCGCTTACTCTGGCACGCTGTAAAAAGTCACCCCCTGCAACACAGAAATTCTCRCAGAATTAAATCCCTTATAATCCCATTTAGCAGAAACAAGGTAGAGCAGTATGCTGGTGCTTAAGACATTTTAGTCTTCAAGAAAGTACATTTTGTTTAAAATTWAAARAAAAAAAACCCAGCCTTCTCTTGAAAAGAACTTGAATGGAAGACATTTTAAACTGGAGTTTTAAACTCCTCTGTGAAGGTACTTTTTGTTTGCCGGGGTTTTTTTAAGGAAGTGACAAGGAAGAGAATAAACCATTGAACACTTTCGCTCTTTCCAAATGTGATTATTTTTATAGYGGCCCATATACGTGCCACCTAGCTCATACGCACAAATAAATGTATCGAGATAATATTAAAACAACAACTGACTGCAGTGAGACTTAGAAGCATTTTCTACAAGACTGTACAAATACAAGCAAAATAAAATGTACGCTGCTTCCCAAATTAAGAGCTGCTAATTGTGTTTACAACTTCTTTCCCACTGGGAAATGCTATCTGTGGTCCAGCAGAACACCTTCCCCTCTCGCCCACAGCAAATGACCTACGAACTAAGTACCAGCTTTATGCTCAAGTTGGTCAAGTAGGTTTTTGCTTAACCCACAGGCATTTTTCATATTTCAAAGTTTCTATTAACTCCCTACTGATGTACCCTAAAAGAAGTTTTTAAGGGCTTGGAAGCACATAAATAAAATAGACTTTGCTGGACCAGCACAGACGAATTGAAAGTCTTTCACCTGCAGTGGTGGTGATAAAAATTTTAGATGTAGCTGCACACATGGCCCCTCCATAGACTTCAGATAGCCGTGATTTCCAGCCATTCAGCAATCTCCTGGCCACTGAGCTGCCTCGGTTACAAGACAAGCATCAGGACAGGACCTGGGGTTTGGGTTGGGTGTTTTGGGACTTGGTTTTCTTTTTTTTTTTTTTTTTTTTTGGCTGTAGCAAAGCCCTCTTTAGCTGCAAGGCTGAAAGAAGCTGCTAGCCTGTACAGTGATGATAAGAAACCTGGAAGAGGAGAGGGAGATGGCAAAGGAAGAAAATCTGGGAGGAGGGAGGGTGACTTGATGTGAAACCCTGAAGCAGAAAAATAAAGGTTTGCTTCAAAGCTAATGCTGTGTACTAACCCTTCTGCCCCTGTTTGCTCTGTGAAGCACATGCCCGGCTACAGACAGGCTGTGCCTGCAAGATGGGAACTCCATGAAAGAGTGACCAGAGAGTCTGCTGCTTTACTGACCAAGTTCAAGCCACTAAAAAATGGATGAATGCAAAACTGACCCATCCTCTGAGGAGTCATATCAGCAAACACAGTCAGAACCAGTTATTTGTCCCTTTCTAGCTCCCCTTCACTAACTTTGCACAATAAAAATTGATAAAACCAGACAAAAAAGTAAACATACCTGTATCATTATTTTTCCCTTCTTTAGTCCCAAAGTGTGTTCCATATCTAAATGGAACTCCCACTGCAATGAAGTGCCTAACTGCAGATTCTGTTTAAAGACTTATTACAGAGGATCAGGTCACAGCTCTCATGAAATATCCAGCAATTAACTCTTTCCATAAAGTTCATTTGGCCAAAGAACCTTCAATCCTGCTTTGTCCTAATACAGCTTTCTGCTTCAGCCCCCGCAGCACATGTTAAGGTGGGAGCATTTTAGGTACTGTCTGGTCTACAAAGCCATGGTGAATTAAGCACTGCACAGTTGCATGAATGAAATGAATATGTGGATCCATTTAAAGTATACTAATGTTAATATAAGTGAACTCCTGCAGAGAATCCCAAATTTTCTAATCCCTTGCACTTTCCACCTATGCAATAGGATTAAAACTCCCCGTCCCAAGACCACTCATTTAGCAGAGCATCCTCACTGCAGCCTCGCCAAGCCCTGCACCATTGCTCTTCACACAGCTGTGGGTCCCAGTGGGTCAACTTTGTTCTGTTCTCCATCAGTAATCCTAAACAAACCTTTACCTTGTTGGTACCAGTCTGTTTTATTCAGCCTTTTCTCAGGCTTACTCTTTTGATGGATTTAAAGTAATTTTCACCACTTTCCAGAACCCAGCCACATCTGAACCTCCCTGGGCACCCTGCTCACATTCAGCAGCCTTGGAGAGGCTGAAACATTGGGCAGTGCTCACTACCAACAGCAGTGAGGAACAGGGGCAGAAAGGCTACCAAAGGCATTGTGTATCTTCTTCATGCAGGAAAACGTTTTCCCTCAAGAAAGAGATGTCAATATACTGAGAAACATATAGATTTCATAAAGGGAAGAGGAAGAGATGCCGATCTGAAAAATCAAACGGATATTCTCCATATCCCTTATAAGAGGCATGAGGCCATTTCCACTTCAGTTCTGCTCAGGGGGGATTTCTCATACATTTCACATGCAAACATCCCAGTGAAAGCAGGACTTACGAGGAGACAAGAAAAAACACACCATATCCTCGGCAGCTTAAGATCAACTTTGCCAGCATTCACTAAATATTCCCAGGAATCCTGCCCTATAGCCTCTCGTGCAGAGGCAAACCCTTCTCTGCCATTTCCCAGACAGATACTCAGAGCCCCAGAGAAACGTAGCACAGAGTTTTTATTTCTGCTCCCCACGATATGCAGCAGATCTGAAGATACACAGCAGAAACACTGTTTGTCGTTACAACTTGTGCATATATTTACAGAAGAAAAACTAAATAACTTAAGATTATTATCAGGGGATAAATCAATTGGCAGCAGACACTTCGGAAATCAACCCAAACGTTTGTTATTCTCGAGCAAAAAATAGAGAAAGAAAAAGTTTTCTTTGTGCTGTGACTCTGCCTCATCAGCTTTATTCATTTTCCCCAAATCACATGGTTGCCCACAGCTGCAGTCACCTACTTTCATTTCAATTTTGTTTCAATTCTGTGATTTTAATTCCTCCTTTCCAACAATGGTCAGTTACTGGCAGAAGCAATGCCACTGATGAAACTATCTCCCCAAAAAATCTCACCTGATTAGCTCTGAAGACTGCATTTTCACAGGGATCTCCCATTTATTTAACACCACTCAGGCAGATGGTGAGTGCCAAGGTGATTTACAGATAGTGCTAACAGATGCAAATATATCTGGCCAGGAACCATCAAACACAGACCATCCCAATACAGATACAGCACAAACATACAGGCAGCAAACATGCCAAAGCCATGTGTCTTCGAAACACTTTCCTCTGATGGCTGTTACTGGCTCTCTGCAGCATCACAACTATAACCCCCCAAAGAAGTGTAGAGCTATCCTCTAAGTGACACTAAACCAAAGAAAGATCAAGATAAAGATTACTGTAAAGAAAGTCCCTCTCATATTCTTGATTCTACCCAAGGATGTAGAAAACAAACCCCACAAAATTTATCCAAATATAAACATACAGATTTGTGGACTATTCTGGTGAATTTGGTAAGAAAACAACTCTGTTATGCCCCCATCCAAATCCTACCATGTGCAGGGAGGGGGGAGAAGTGGGGTACCTGATGATCAACCCTGTGCTTGTGCACTTGTAGTTATTAAGACAGAATGTGAGAGCAGACGGGATTTTGGAAACGTGGAGTATTTAACTGGTGAACAAATGCTTCCTCTTGACCACACCATGGATTTAACCCAACTGTCAATGTCACCTGAGCTGCTGGAAGCTGGGGAACTTTGAGTCCCTCACTCAGATGGGGGAAGCAGCCAGACCCGTCCAGGATGACTGGCCAACCTGTCAAAGCCCTTCCTCCTCATCCTCTCAGTATCTCCTTATTCAAAGGACAGTTGTAGGCACTTTTCGTTGCCAGCCCTCCTCTTTTAATCTCATGATAAAAAGCCAGGCATGGAAGACTTGGAAGATTTTTTAACTTTTAAAAAAACCCTATATAGTACTTTGATTTAATTTTTAAATACACTTCCTGCATGATCTCCTTCTCCAGTCMTTCTTTGATACTGTCCTGCACCCATCCAGCAACACGCTCTCTAAGCCAAGATCTATTTAAAGACCATTCCCATGAGAAAAGTACGCTCAACCCCATTCTGCATAGGGGCAGGACAGAGGAGAGCGAGTTTGAGTGATTTCCTCCAAAAATGAAAATGGGAAGTTAGTGGCAGAGCTGGAAATAGATCCCACATCACAGTTCTCCACCACGTGCATGGCCCCACACCACCCCCAGCCTACCTCCTATGGTGGGTGACGCTCTGCTCTGGTGCAAAGGCCACCCTGTTGCCACGTGGGGCTTCAGGCAGAGGCAGGAGCTGTGACAGTGGGCAGGTGTGGGACCCACGAGGGCAGGCAGCACGCCAGCAGCCAGGCTGACCCTCGGCAGCCGCAGCAGCAGTGACAAACGAGCGGGGTCTCAGGTCTCCGTCCCGCGGAGGAACCGGCACTGCAGCCATCCGGGCACGGCAGGCTGTTCCCACTCGAGCGTGACTTCCCCACTACTTGCTATTCTGGGACATCGTCCTGCTTTTGAGGCTGGGAGAAAAATAGCCTCAAGTACAGCAGTCCCATTCAGCACCGCTTCCCCTCTCCTCGCTCAGGTCACAAACGTAACAGGTCAGGTCACACAAAACGCTAATATTAGCGGATAACAKGGCCATTTTTAAACGTCTAAATTAAACTAAATTTGCTAGGACAGGCAGGTCATTCACCAAGTTATCCCTTGGTTTWCTCCTTTTTTTAGCTATTGAAATATCCCACAGCAGCACGGTCCCAGCATGACGCCCAGCCAGCACAAAAAAGCGGGATGTCGGCAGGGTGGAACCAGGAATACGACACCTTTTCATGCACCATCTCACTCGCCATCCCAACTCACATCCTCTTCTCACCGTGTAACTTCCTCCCCAGCCTGTTAGGGTGGAGAGATGTCACTTTGGACAAAGCTGCCTCCTGTGGACATGGAGGGCTGGCCATGCCCAGCAGCACCCGCAGCCTCCTGGGCACAACTACCCCGTGCCCACATCGTGGTACCTGCATGCCTGGGGCCAAGGAGACCCATGCTGGCACAAGAGGGYCCTTATTCAGAGAACGGGTCACTCTCCAAAAAAGTTTTTCCAGGTAAATACTTCTGGATGACTGCAAAAACAAAAGGGAAGAAGCCAACAGTCTGCTGAAGGTATATTTACCCATACACTTTGATAATAATGGAGGAAGAAAAATGAAAGCAAATGGAAGTCCCCAAGTCCTTGTTACCAGAGACTTCACGGTGAAAGGCCAAGCCTTTCTCCCACACATGGCATTTATTTTTCTGCGGGTTGCTTCATTCAACAGCAAAACGTAAGGGAGTCACAGCCCTCCCTCTCACTCCTCTGATACCGTCCCACGCTTTTAAGTGACCTGGTGCTTGGTTTAAGTGACTTGTGCTGGTCAACACAAAGAGGAAGGAATCAAAACCTTAGGACAAGGCTAAGGCATAAGYGAATGCTCCTAAAAAGCATTTCAAGGGACAGAAATAAAACTTCTCTAATTTAGATCCCCTAAAATTAGGTGCATGGGATTTCCTACAGCCTGACCCTTGGTTTTAGTTTCAGCTACAACTTCCCCAGAGGAGCTCAGATATGACACAGCTTTTTTTTTTTTTTTTAAATAAGATTAATCATCTTAATATAAAATACTACCAGAAGTCACAGGGAGGAAAGGACTGAACTTGAATTAAACAGAGTTTTCCTTCTTCCAAGACTTCAGAGCAGTTATGAAAAATACACTTTAAATGAGAAACAGACTCATTGCTGGGAAGTTGAAGAGAAGGTGGATAGTGTGGGGAGTAGGTTATTTCAAACCTCCAGGGAAAACCCTCAGCAGAACGCCAAGAGCCAAGAGCTGTGTCTTCCCAGCAGTGGGTTTCTGGCTGAGCTGTGGTCCCCAGAGCCAGCTCCCAGTGGAGCCAAGGACAGGGGCTGTGAGGGGGACAGTGTGACCACAACGGCCTACATCWGGCCAAGACAGAGCCAGTCCCGTGTGTTCTGGCAGCCGTTCCCCCACCTCCAAGCTCCTGCTTCAGGGGTACATGCACACCAGGCAAGCTGGGGGACGGCAACAGTCACTGCTGTCCTTGACAGCAGAGCAGCAAAAAGAAGAGTCTCACCCTTTTTTTCTCCCTTCTCCTTAAGAGCCTGCTGCCTCACAAAGCCCTTAGTCACACTTGATTTTTCCAGTTCCTTTTGCACAAAATGCAGCATAATAACAAAATAAAACGGGGACCCGGAGAACAATGAGTTCAACAGATTAATGGACAGGCGCAGCCATCTTCAGCTTTTATAGCCATCAGCCCTGAAGAGCACTCCCTTCCCCGCAGCCTTTGAAATGAGCCTCAGCAGTCCTTGGACCTTTCAGGCAGCTGACAAACACGCACCTTCCTTTCTCA
Source organism: Amblyornis subalaris (assembly GCA_018881555.1). Lineage (NCBI taxonomy): Eukaryota > Metazoa > Chordata > Aves > Passeriformes > Ptilonorhynchidae > Amblyornis > Amblyornis subalaris. The sequence continues at coordinate 1,744,021 of JACAXG010000132.1, read as the reverse complement.
ACTAAATCCCGAAGATTCATCTTCTGCCCGCGTGCACGTCAATCTTATCATCATTATTAAAGTTTTATTGGCACAACAATGCAAACTCTGAGCACAATGCATTAACCTTGTAAAAATAACTGAAAGAAGCCAGGTAATGGAAAGAGCAGAGGAAAGCTTTTTCATCTCTCTCCCTGAAGACAGAGGGGGGGAGAATCACGCAGCTCTCTCAGCAGTGCTGAGTCATCACAAAAAGGATTTCCAATCTCTCCCCTCATCCCTCGAAAACCACCCACAACTTCTTGAAGACACCTTGAAAGTACCGTCCTCTAACCAAACTTGTCAACTGAAATTCCTTTCCCTAAAAGACAACACAATTCTATTCTACTGTGGCATATTCAAAAGAGGAAGAGGGGAAAAAATATGCCAATGTCCAGGAAAGTAGGAAAGGTTACGTTCGGCAGACAAGGACTCCCATTTTCACCATAGCAACAAGCCTATTTAGAATATGGCCTACCTGCATCAAAGAGCAGCCACAAGAAGCTAAATGCAAGTCTAGTGGTACATTCAAGCACTAAGATGAAGAAGCAGCTCACATAAGCATGTCAATGAAACGCTTCCAATTACATTACATGCACGATTATTAGCATTTACTCCGAACCTCCTTTCTTGATGTGTTTTTTCGTTTGTTTGTTTATTTGTTTTAACCCAGGTGGGAGTAGCAGGGATGGGGGGTGGCATTATGGAAGGTCCAGGTGCAGGGAAGGATCAAAAGGAAGCAACTCTTGGGTTTTAAAAGGGACGCATTACAGGAGGAGGTTGGTAGCTACGACAGAAATGGGGAGTTACTCACCGATTGTTAGTTTGCTTTTAAATAGGGTGAAAATCATACATTGATAACCACTGCTGTAGTCCTCAATTTGCCAACAGAGGGTAGACACAGTCTTCACACCTCAAACACCYGAATAAACATCCCCATACTTGAGAGAGAAAACTCACCAGCCACTGGAAATTATTATCAGATTAATAATCATATTCCCAAGAGTAATGCTGGGGTGAGAGAACACACCTGCACCCATCTCCAAAAGGAGTACAAAATACTCCAAGGACAGCCATAACTCATACAGGACTCACATTTATCACAAAGTGGATCACATTTAGCAATGAAACAAGCAACATCCTGACTGCTCTCTCAGTATGATTAATACTATTAAAAAAAAATCACGCTAAGCCACTCTATGAATCCCATATTCAGCCTCGAAGCACCTGTCTGCTGCTGCTTCTTTTAAAAGTCCCTACATGTAAGAGCAGCTGCCCAAAGAATGTCTGTCTGCCTTCAAAAAGACGTGGAGGGAAGATCTTGAAACCACTCTCTATCTGCAAGAGGAGTGCCAGTCATTTCACTCGTTCAGTAGGAGACTGAGGAGAATCGCCTGATGACTGGGAAGTGGACTAGAACAAAAAGACTCAAACACATGGCACATGAAAGAAACTTAAGCCATTTATTTCTGATATTTAAAATGTACACGGAAACTTTTCTTAAGCAAGAACCCAAACAGGTCATAGCAGAGATTTGTCACACAGACCAGGAACAGACAAGGCCATCTCAGACACTCCCACTGCAAAGGTGTCAATCAAAACTGCCACCAGCAGTTCAGGAAACTCAGAAGACCAACTTGTTATCAGCTGAAAATACAATCATGTATTTCTAACTCATAGTTAGGCGAAAATTAATGCAGATAAGAACAACATGAGGGAGCTGAATTTGCAAGTCTGTTCAGAAATCTACCAACTTGAAATTGACTTTTTAAAAAAATTTTTTTAAAACTGAAGAMGGGGAGAGGTAAAAATGAACAAGTAATGGACTACTCAATCACAAGAAAAGCTCATGAAAAACCTTGCTTGAAAGAGAATGCACCAAGTATTAAACAAACACTTCACTGTGCAAACCTCTCTGCTGCTGAAAACATTTGCAAGACAACCTTTCTATTTTCCAAAGAGTTGCTTCATAATGCCTCACTTCCATGAGCCTTCCCTGGCCGTCAGGGAGGTACTGGGGGACTGGTGGCAAGAGCTGTAATAGGGTTTCTCTTCTGGTGAAGCACATGATGCCTGTTGGTCAGAGCCACTCCTTCTCGTACTCAAAGGTCCAGCAAGGATCTGAACAGGATTCAGGGAGACCAAACCCCATGCCACTAAATAAAGAAATCCACATTCAGGCCGTGAAAGGAAAAAGGCAGAAGTGAGGTGGTGAGCACTCGCTGGTTGAAGCCTCGGTCACACATTTTTCTGATTTWTTTATGCCATGCTCCTACCTTTACTGCATGTAGAAATGAACACCTTAAAAATCAGTTCTGGAATTAATTAAACCAAACTCATACAAATGCTTGTGCAATTCCTAAAATCAGGCCACATTTCCATGATGTTTATCACACGGTTTATCTGCAGTACCAGATCACCCAGCATCTCTCCAGTCAGGGTGTGGGCACCCAATTATGTTCTTGTCAAATTAACAAGAGACCATGGTATGGAGTTCATGTCCATGGCAGGAGGCCAGATGATACCTGATCTGGCATGAAGTCTGCCAGGACACTCAGGCTCCAAAAGATTTTAAAAACCAGAAACTGGTAGAGAGGTTTTATACAAGTTCAGTACTTTGTTTCCTGAGGCTGCAGCAACCTGTCTCCCTAAAATCTGATTAGCTAGTCTATGCAGCCAAAAGCTTGGTTTAGAATTAGCTATACCGTCATTTCCAGCTCTACACACATTAAGACAACAATATAGACCACCGAGTTAAGAAAGTGCTCAGGGAGTTGCACTCAGTTGAATACGCTGATTTCTAAATCGCACCCTTATGTAAACACAGGCTACTCTGTGTCTAGATCCTGTCTGAATGCTGTTGTTCCTATTGTACAAATGGGGAAACTGAAACAAACAGCAATTAAAGGAGATGCCTGAGGTCATGTCTTAGGTCTAGCAATCAGCAGAGGTATCTGGATTCCCAACTCCTACTTGTATTTTTTAACCACTAAACCACGATCCTTCCCAGTTCAAGTACAGTTTCAAGTTCAAGGATTCACAAAAAAAACATGAGCAGACGTGGTTAGACATATATGCAGGCTGCAGTGTTTCTCAAAACACAAGTAACCTAAAAAATCCAACTATTTAAAAATAGAAAAATTCACTGCAATACAGTCTTAGCTGCAGCCTTAACATTTTTCCACCAGGGAAGCAAAGTAAATACAAAACCAGTGACATCTAAGTACACAGGCCGATTACAGCTTTACTTTCAAAAGAGCTTTGATTGATCTTTTTTGATAGACCTGAAATAAATTAAACTAGATTGACTCACTTGAGAACGGACTGTAATCCTTTAGTCAGATCCTGAAGAACTCAAACCAAACCAGCTGTTAATTTAGGCTTTATAAGATAAAGCATGAGAAATCCAACCTGATGTACCCCAGAGCAATGGCTTACATCATCTCTGCAAGCAATCAACTTGCTGCTTCTTTTAGGAACTAATCAGTGCTCTCTACCATGTGGGTGCCAAACTTGTTTTCCGCCTCTCCAGCAGACTCTGCAGCCAAAGTAGGAGGGAGGAAGAAAGAGCAAGGGACAAGAGGGTGTAATTTAAAAGATTCAGCTGTTGACTTCACGAAACACATTGCACAGGCTGTCCCAACATTGAGAGAGGGGAAAAAAAAATAAAAAACCACATGAACCGACTTACAATAACTATTTCAATTCAAACAATTGCTGGATCTCAGTCGGGAATAAACTGCCCATTACACTCACAACTTAGAAGGGGAAAGGAGGGGAAGGAAGAGGAGAACCCACACATTTGAGGAACCAGATATGGACAGACAAGGAGAGGGTCAGTAACAGCCTACATGAAACAACTAAGTAGGCAAAATAAAAGGTGGAGGTTTTCTGCTCTCCCAATCCAGTAATAAAAACATGCCCACCAATTTCTCATTCACACATCTGAGATCTAGTCTGCAAAAAACACTGCTTCCTGAAATGCTCTGTTTGCTGAACCTAAGGGGATCACACTAGAAATCCAGTTCAAGGAATTTGGGGCTTTCAAACTGGTTTTGTCCATCAAGGAAAAGACAGCAACGAGGTTTCTCAAGTGAAGTCAACAGAAACTAATCCTTACAATAACATCAATGTTTTATATTTCTATATATATATATATACATATATATATACACATATATACACAGACATACATATATACATAAAATAAACAGGGACATGCAACCAGCAGGAACACCTCTCTGAAATCATTCATAGAAGGAGCCTAACACAGTTCAAATGAAAAAAAAAAAAAAGATACAGCTTCTAGTCATAACTCTTATCTAAAGGAAAAACAGGGAAGCAAATCTTAGACGAACTCTGAATTACACCACTCACTAAACCCTTGGCAATAACACCTCCAACACGGTGACTTACTCCCACAAGATGACAGAGTGTCCCAGCCAGGCACTTCTGGGAGGGAACACAATGCAATCTGTGTTAAATATGGGAGAGCTCTTCTCCCAGAGAAAGCCACAGCTCTGCAGAACGTGAGGATTACTCCAGGTACCCACGATGGCATTTGCAGTCTCTGTGACAAGAGGACCACTCTTGAGGCAGCTTTGTAGAGCACTCGGAGGGGAGGAAAGGAGACGAAACAAAGAGGAAAAGCAGTGCAAGTATCATGGGGATTGAGCAAATCACATCAGCTAAACTACAAGTGGGGAGAAAACGCCCCATCAGTGGGTAGTTCCTGTACACTTTGTTTTACTACAGTAAATTAAATTCTTTTTAGACGACTCCAAGCAGGATTTTGTTGATTAAGATCATAGTTAGCTCTTCCAATTACAGGAAAGGAACATGGCAGGATCTTCTTAAGAGCTGTAATGCTGGTTTATATTCTTATTCCTCAAGGTAAACAGTGCTGTGCCRAAACATCAAACTGATATTTCTATTATCAAACTATTATCAAATACAATACCTGCACACATTTGCCTTGGTTCAGAGTATAACTGAATACAGCAAAACACATTCCCAGTGCTTACTAGGAACACCTCTATAGTGCCCAGCAGCCCTGTTCAACATCGATCAGAAACAGTCACAACACGGCTCTGGTCAGCCAGCAGCGCTCCAAGGAAATTGTGGGCAAAGGAGAGGAGACTATAAATGCCTGGAGATACTTTTGGAGACTATCCAGGAATAACAGAGGTGGCCTCGGATACAAGCTTGCACTATGCAGTTTTATCCCGGCAAACAAGTAGATACAAGTAAACAGCGTTGCCTCACACATGTCCCAGAGGCGCTGCATACTTCAGACGTGCAAGCACTCCATCGGCTTCCCAGCACTAACACACTCCAGCTGTGCGGCAGCTCCAGCCGCTCCCGGCCCCCTGCCCTGACCCCCAGCAGCTGAAGAAACCAACGCTACCAGACAGGGCTTGGGCATGAACCATTTGGCCATCCAGGAGGTGGTCCCAATTCAGGCCATCGTCTTCAAAATCCAGGTCTGTCCACGTCAGCTCCTTGCAAGCTCCAAATCAACTCAACCTCATCATGTCCCACTTTCCCCACCTGTAAAATGCAACCAGCACCACCTCCGGCTGTCCCCTAGGCGAGGTTGGCAAGCTCTTGGGGCTTCAGTCACATAAACATACCAAGATGCCTTGGCTCTCCACGCCATCGATTACTCCCTCAGGTTTTCTTAATTTATCAAGGTCCAACAGGCAACTTTAAAATCTTAGCTCAATTTTACATATATTAAACAGACAGTAAACACGAAGCATGAGGCRGGAAGGAGGATTGTTGAGGCAGACACAAAACATAACTTGGCTCCATTTGCCATTTCATGTAACTTCCTGCATCACTGAAGAAAAATCCAGCAAACATTCAGAGGGAAAACAATAAATAACCAGTAGCATAGGGAAGCGAAAGATGTCTCCACATACCTCCTTCTCTATTATTTTTCTTCATCTATCCACAGACTATTTCCCCTGATCATCTCTGATGTGCACATACATTCCAACATAGCTGTATGACTACACCGTGTCTCCTCTCCACACCCATTCCTAGCATATGGAAGAACATGCAACAAACTCCAAACCCTGGGACAGGTTCATGAAGTCCTCATGCCTTGAGTTATGACAGTCTTCTATCTTCATTTAGCAAGGGCACAACTTTGTCTAGCTCCACCTCAGAATTAGCCTGAGCCTTTTGTATTCCAGGCTTGTTTCTGTGGGATTCTGAAGCTCACAGGAAAAAAAAAAAAAAAAGCCAAAAATTTACTCTCCTGAGGGAATGAAGGCACATTCACCCAGAGATATTTTATATTATTTCCAGGGAATCAGATCTTCTGTGCAGAGACAGGTATTCTAAATACAACCTTGCTTACTGCTCAGGGAAACAACTTTAAAGAAATACAGAAAAAATATTGACTTTTTAATCCCAAAGCAAAAAAAAAATTAAGGAATTACTTCGTAAAATATTATTCAGGTTTGGTTTCATTAACTCAAGTAACAAGACTGCTACTGTTGCCTTTATAGGAACCATATTTGTTCACAAAGTGAGAGTTTGGAGGCAAGGTTTGTACGTATGTGTAAATTTGCAATCCAGAGTGGCCGAGAACACAATATCAGAGTTACAGATTACAGGATCATACTGAATCCTTCACACAGCACCATCCAGCATTTGAGACATCGCTGCATTATACAAATTGGCACAGGCACTTCGTTGTGCAAGAYACGTTGCAAAAAGTTTGATGCAAACTTTATACCCTTTTATTTGTCTAACAGCAGTGCCCAAAGGCACCACCAGAGAACAGAGTCCTTTTGTGCTAAGTACTGTACAAACAAGAGAGTGAGAAAGACTGACCCTGCCCAAAAAACAGATGGGAGTGAACAAGGGAGGCACGGAAAAGGGAAACGGCTCAAATCAGAGACCTGTGAAATGCAACATCGATGCTAAGGAACATATTGCCTGTCTGAGTGGGCGACAAACCGAGAACTAGTAACAAAACCAGTTTCCTGGATCTCCCCAAAGACTGATCCCTGTCCCAGTTAAAACAAGTGTCCCTGAGCAAGCATCCCAGGAACTTCCTACAACATAATCAAGTACTTCCACACTCCAAAGACGCAGCCTTTCCAAGCCTGGTGACTAAGAACAAGAGAAACAAATGAGCTGACTTTGTTCTGCTGGAAAGTCGGGTCCCTCCCCTCGCCGGGGGAATTAAACTCCTGTTTCTAGTACTGGAGGATAAAGCATCAGGTTTCAGAAATCACGGCACTTTTAGCTACGGGAAGAGCTGCCAGCAGCTGAGACATAAAAATTGCTCATCTCAGACTTGTGGTCAGAGTTAACATTTGGGGATATTTCCACAGACAAACAGATAAGGAGGGAATGCTCCCCTGGCAGATTTATTAATCTGTAAATGCTGGCTGAAGACACTGAGCCATTTGGAGCAGCAGAGTCCCAGGGAGACGGATTAGCGGCAGAAGTGTAGATGAGGTGGCTGTGGGTGCATAATGCTAATTAAATATAGTCTGCAATTTGTAAAATGGGTTTGTATGTATAAAGCTACATTTCTCACCACTAATCACAAAAGATCACGTAAAATCACCTTCAACAGCACGTGGGGGGTTATACACTTATTAATTGGAGCGAAACATCAGGAGGTGTTCACTGTGCCTATTGAGCTGTACCCCTACTCTCCTGAAAGCACTGCTACATCACTGACAGACTCCGGTCCTGGTGCTGCAAGCCATAAAATCAAAATTAAATCTTCAAGCAGGAGAGAATTCCTCACAATCAGAAGAGGCAGACATGCAGCAAAATAATATAAAACGGGCAACAGATTTCCTCTTCCTGCTGCCACTAATTTCATGCCTATCAATAAGATGAATCATTCCATTGCTTGTTTTCTGTGTAGTCTTTTGTTTCCCAACCGCAGGAAGATAAATTATGTCGAAGCATAGGCTTCACCACCCCAACCCATGGGCCCCAACTATGCATGGGCCACCTTGATCTCTTCAGCATATTTTCAAAAAATCACATCCTCTCTAGAATCATCTGTGCTTTGCAGGATACAATTCAATTGTGCTCTAGACACAGAAAGCCTCCTCTACTTTTAGGAAGATGTCAAGTAGAAGACAAAGCCTTCTAGAAGGTGTTTATGGTCACACTATGGTTAAACTAGAAAGCACCATTAATTCGTTATTAAATATCACCAATTAATTAATTGACAGCTTTAGTTCTCAATCCAGTATTATTATTGAGTTGATAATACCGAGATGAAAACGGAGATGTACAGTGAAACACTGGCCTACAGAAGTTATTCTACCATGAGGAAGGATTCTGCACAGTATGACAGGGTGGGGGGCAGTGGTGACTGAATCGAGTACTTTCATCACTACTGGCTTTCCCAAGGTTATTGATGGGAGCAAACAGATTCTCTATTTCTCAGTTTTACCATACGTCTGACAGTATTTGATGTTGCTTAAACAGTACAAGATCTTAGGAGCATGATGCTAGAAAAAAACCATTAGCTTTCACCTTCAAGAGGTTTCCACTGCTCTCAAAACATCTGAAAACACAAGAGTTTTCATGCTTGGTAAATTCAAAAAGGACGAATTCTTCGCCTTCCAAACATTCATTATCAGCCTTCAGGTGGGAAATTCAAAGGGTCATGATTATTTTTTCTTCTTCAATCTGTATTTTGTATAGGTGATACGAAGTAAAAGAATTACTGAAAGTAGCATTCAGAGTCACTTGTAGTAGAAATTAAACAATTTCTTTAATCCTTTTAATTATCATTTTTAAAGAATTTAATTATATCTGGAATCAGTGAGGTATTAAGACATGGACAAGGTTCTGAGAGAAATAACTGTGCAACCAGCTTTAGAGGCAGACCTGTCCTTAGGTAGCTTTCCTGAAAGTGAGGTGTTCTGTCCCCACCCAGTTTATGTCATGGTCAAGGAGAGGAATTTTACCCTACAGTAATTCTCAAGCACTTTTTCCTACTTATCCACCTTAGAGATCTAGCTAGAAAAGGGACTCGCAAACAGCAAAATTAAGAACTCTGGAAGCTAGGCTGAACATTGCTGATAAAAACCACAAAACCAAGAACTCAATTGCAAACTAGGCTAAAGAGCACAAACTCAAAGATAAAAAGCCACTCTCACTGTAAATAACAACGATAACAGAACCACTAAAGCAGAAATCAAAACCCCATGTACTCTGCTTGTGGTTTTTGACAGAAAACCAATTCATTTGGTTCCCCTCAATTCACMCACCAATGCAACCAATATTTTGCATACTGATTGGAAAAAAAAAAAAAGGAAAATAACCAAACAAAAAACCCTACTCCTAACATAATACATRCTCCCACCACTCTGTCTAACTGCAAAATATACACAAAAATACAAGTCAGCACAGATCTTTCGTAAATACCTTGAAACATGATATATGCAAAAGTTGTCTTATAATAAATCATGCCATCTGGCTTTAACTTTTCCCAAAAAATTAAGCAGTGGGATTCCAACAAGCCTACCCCAGCCTACCCTGTATATGCCTAGAACATGCTTTTCTTCTACACTTTAAAAAATACCATTTACAAAAAAAGTCTGAAGATAGGAAACCACTAAATATGAGAAGCAAATGAAAGTTGATGCTGTTGTTAGAACTATTTGCCACACTATTCCCTGGCATGTTGTGATATTAGGATGTTTTTTTGCTTTTGCCACTCTGTTTGTTTCTTGTTAGAAAAAAAGAAAAACCAACAACAAATAATCACAGCATCACACATTTCCAGATAGACTTTGAAGTTTGCAAAGTTGTCGAGGTAAAATTCACAGCCCTGTTGCTGAGATTTGGTTACAGGCAGCCCTATAAAAGGTGAATTGCTGGAGTAATAGTTCATCACCACTAAAAATAAACATCTTATATTGTTATAAAAATGGGAGTTTAACATCTAAAAATCACAAGATCAGCAACTTGCTCTGAAACAGCTCTTAGAAATGGTAGAATCTGTTTAAACCCCTGGAACAATCTCAAGGAGAAGTATTTTGTGCAATCACAGACTCTTACAGGACTGTAAGCACAAGAAGACAAGTCCTTCGTGGTGTATTTGGCCCAAGTCATTTTCCTGAAATTTCCTGTATTCATTTTCCTGAAATTTTCGGTTGGACTACAGAGCACAGTAACAGAAGTAAAGTATGGTAACATAGGGGGGAAATCATTCTTTAGTAAAACTGTCCTATTGACTTGGAGTAGGATTTTCCATGAGATTGCTATAATCAATACAACTTTTGCTCAGACTTTCAGAGGGGAGGGAAAAAAAAMCACCCACATGCACGTGGTCAGGGAGAAGCAAAGCCTGAAATGTGTCATGCAATCTGGCTTCTCATGGCTACCCCAGTCCAAACACTTCTGAGAACATGAAACCACAATGCCATCACGAAAATTCTTTCATATACATAATTATTGAACACAATCAGCATCTGGTAGGAGATAACAGAAAGCAGTCCAAATATACAGCTCCCATCCTGACAAACTGTCAGCTGGYATAATCAATCAGCAGCTTATGTTTTTACATATGATTTTTTCGGAAGTCAAAAGGAAAAGAGAGCTTCAGGGGAAGGGAGTATTAAAAAAAAAAAACCCAACCAAAACAAAACACTTCTTTCATTTAATCCAGGTCTTATTTACTTTAACCCCACTTCTCCAAAGTCCTTTCAAGACAGAACATTTTCCAAAATACAGGGAATATGACCTTATGCCTCAGGCTAAGCAGAGTCAGTCCTATTTCACAGATGGACAAACTGAGGCAGAGACAACCAGGCCAAAGACAAACAGAACTGCCTGTAACATTGTCTCAATCCTTTGAGTTCAACAACTTCTGCATCCTTCCTCCCATTTTAAASAACACCACGTCCAAGATCCTTATCAGCTGAATGATGTTCCTTAAAGGACAGTTGCAGGATACATACTACATCCCTAAAATACACACATTCCATATGAGCTCTCCAAACCAAGAGTGACTCCTGTGTCAGCATCTAAGATCCTTAAGTCACCTCATTAAACAAACAGCAACCTTTTAATTAAGCATGAACCCAACGTTCCTGTGCAACGTGCACACATCTCAAGACACCAAAGGGCTGTCAATTCCTCTTGTTTGCACTTTGTTTCGGGGTTTTTTAACAAATAAAAGCTATTTTATAATTTAAAAAAAAAGTATTAAGCAATTCCAAAGCATTGCAGCCAGCGGGTCAGTTTTCTGGGCTTTTAAAAAAGAATGACCCACAAAGGGAAAAAAGAAATCACAGACACACACTCTCATAGAGTGGTTCACTGGGCAATCCAGACACATTCTCAAAGGCAGACATTGTGGGAGATGAAGTTACTAGGCAGGAAAAACAGTTGCTAAGTCTGAATATTTGGTTATTCTCAGAGCAGGGATTACAAGAGGAAGTGTTGACAATGTAAGAGTAGCTACCATGAAGTCCCCAGAGCTTTTTAGTTGTCCCTGCTGATCCCACAGCGAGGGGAGGGGTGAGTGACAGGGCTCGCCCACAGTGACGGTGCCAGAAACAAGCTCGTGTGACACTCACAGCATGTTATACGTTGTCATTTTAATACAGATTCTTCCAGGCTCTCCAGAAGGACCTACCTACACAAAGACCCTCTAAGCAACACTGGTACACCTCAAAAGTCACAGCTCACAGCCAGCTGTACTGCTCCTTTTACCATTACCACACGGCTACATCCAAAAAAAGGAATAAAACACCTTTCACCCAGCACCACTATGTCCTAGGCCTTTTAAACAACTTGGAGCTCAATCCCTTTGATCCTCTCAAAGCAGGCTTTCTTAGCTTGTTTTCACCGAGGCTAAATGGACTTTCAGGACAAGACAGGAACACAGTCTACCAGCCTTCCCAAAAAGGCTGATGGATCTCTCTTCATTACAATGAAGTGCTATTCATTCAGAGTCCCAAGTACAGAAATAAAATTGTTTGAAAATATTTTTAATAGCTCAGATTTAACAGATATCAAAATGAAATCATGCCTTCCAAAATTAATATGCTTTGAAGTATAGATGACTGAAAATGAAGACCAACTCTTCTCTCTGTATTTTATTTAATAAAGTTCTGCAGAATCACTTTTGTTATTACAGTGAGCTTTCTGGTGTACCAGAAACAAGGAATTACTAAGATGTCCTAAATTTTACTTATCGGCAGCTGGTTATTTCCCTCCAGCTTTAAAAGCCTCTACAAATGTCACAAAATTACGACCTGAACCTCAATAGCCCAACTTGGAGACCCATAACCTTGGGACAGGTTCCCTTCTCTCACATTATTGGCTACCTGCAGTTGCAAGAGTTGAGCAGAGTGCTGTGACAATGAGAGTGAGCAAGGGGATACCCAGCACGGCATGAACAGGCACAGAGGGATTCAAATAGGAACGCTGCCTCTTCATTCACGACTTTCAGGTTTAGCAGAGAAGCCTTAAACAAACAACATAAGAAAAGATGATTTTTTTTTTTGTCCAAAATGAGACAGAACATGTGGATCTGGGTTAGCTTTGCTGAAACCCACTGTAGACCATGAACAGCAGAGTCAAATGCATTCATTGTTCAACCCCTCTCTCTTACCAAGGCAATTCCCTGTTGAAATTGTTTGTTTATATCTTTTGCGGCATTTTACAACTGCCTAGTGCACACATTTCGGGTATTACACCAGTAAGTAAGCAGTGACACCTTTTTAGGCCATTAGTGTACAACATCCTCATCCTCTGGAATATCTCAATCATTCTGCCTTGCACAACACAGCGCTTAATTTTCTTCTACAATACGGAAAGCTGTAGCTGGAAAACCTCTGAATAAGCACACATTAAATACATCCCACAAAGCAATCACAGCACTAGAAACAACCACGAGGGAGTGACCTACCCTCTGTTCTTGAAAAAATAATAATAAAAAATAAAAGAAAAAAACTGCCTCCTCCCTTGCATTTTGACAAATTGTTTTTAAAAACCCAAGAAGTTTGGGGGAAAAAACAATAAAACAACCCCTTCGCATTTTGTGGCAGTCAGTAAAAAAAAAATAAATAAACCCACAAAATGCTGCCTTCGATTTATATATATTTCCTTCTCAAATGGGAAAGATCAATAGCTTTAAGAAAAATCCTACACCTTCTTTCTGCTCCATATGTTTCTCTTATTGGTTCATTTACACTGGGCTGTTCTCGTACGAGCAGTTAGTACATCTTTTTGTCATTTTAGCCTTCCCCAGCCATTAGTGCTAACCACTGAGACGGTGCAGCTCTCCTCTGCCATCCTGCCTCAGCACTGCATCTCTTTCTCCGGCCCTTCTCCCTTTGACTAATGTTCACCAACACTCATACATCATTCCCAAATTGGTCCAAATGAATTAAACACAGCTCTGCTTAACATTACGAGATTTAAATGGATTTTCTCTCTGCAGGTCTGCCCCATAATTGGGTTTATCCATCTTGTTGAAGTACAGTTTACACTTGCTAACATCACGCCAATTCAAGCTACATTTTCTGCTCCAGTGGCAGGAGTGAAGCAGATTTGTCATCGGATCATAACAGGTAATTCRAACAACAATTAGTTTGATGACGGCCCGTATGTCAATGTCTGGTCCCAGTCAGCTCTGCTCGCACCCGCTGCTCTCTGTGCGCTAAGATGAATTGTGCTCGCCATTCTTCAATTTCAATCGACAAATACTTACCGGAAAAAAGCTGGAACTCGATTGACACCAAACCCTCCCATCTCCCAGCGAGCGCCCTGGGGGGAGAAGCAAGCTCCTCTGCCCTCCAGCTACACCACGGCTTCTGGCAAATGCTGGAGGACTGGGGATTCACCGTGCTTGTCCAGACATCAGCAGCACTCCGGAAACACCTTTCACCCGCACGCACAAGCCTCACCCAAACCCAGCACCCACTGAGATAGGTGCAAGGTACCCTGACTTTGCAGCCCTGCAAACTCAAGCAGAGAGGCAAGTGTAGACAGATGCTAAAATGAGACTATTTTCTGATCATTGCCAAATCCACAGACCCACCATAACTGCCCCAGGGGCAATTATAAAAAGCTGAGCATCATTGAAGATGGAGCCCTGAGCTTCTTGGGCAGCCAGCACAAGAAAGCTTTAGCTCCAGACTTCAATGTATTGGATGGAACACATAGGGCAGAACACCCACAAGTCCCAGTTTTTAGTGGAATGCTTCAACTCACATAAAAATGTTCAAAATATTTGCAGGCAAAGTCATGAGTTCTGGGTTTGAAAATGCCATGCATTTCTTGGAGAGCTGATTTTGCCAATTAGACAAGACATCAATTTGCCTCTCCAAATCTGTTCAAGAAAGTTTGTTTCAGATTAAAAGAAACATTATTTTCTTATGGCCAAGTAAATCTAATAAGACATCTGTGTTTTTCAGGTCTCTTCACGAACATGGGGTTATCTAGGACACAGCACTGATAATTTCAAATAGCCATGTACATGAGTATCTGTACTACTAACTACAAATGTGATCCATCTCTTGGCTACTTTTCCTGTTATTCTTTCTGGTTTAGCAAGAAGAGAAAGAAAACCCCCTTTCTAAGTGATTTTCCACAATATCATTTTGTCTCCAATTATATACTAGCATGCAATACTAGTTGCTGTACATCATTTAATGAAAAATCCAGCTAGCTGGCTGAAAATGTAGGAACACTTTTAATAATTAGAAAAAGATCTCCACTGAAAGAAACCAACATTTAGACAGCAGTCTTGGTTTAAAAATTAAAAAGTGCTTAATGAGCAACAAAGATATCAGTGACTAAAGATTTTCAAAGCCAATACCAGCACACCATAAAAACCTCTTTAACCTAAACATTGTAAAAGAAGATGATTAAGTTCAGATCAAAAAGTAGTTAAAGCAATGGTATATAAAATATTCTCCTTCTGGAAGTGGCAAGGGGAAATTCTGTACAGATAGAAAGCAGATACACTAAAACCTTACTGGAACCTGGAAAACATCATTCTGTGTCTCTCCACTAAAATTTAAGTCAGACACAAATCAAAGCCCTGAAAAAAATTACAGTATTTTGTGTCTCCGGTTCACATTTTGTGTTCTAATACTAACACCACCTCCTCAAAAAATTACAAGTACTTCTTTCATTTTCAGGTTTTTTTATTATTCTGATGCATGGCTTATAGACAGAGACAAGTCAGACTTGCCACGGCCTGATGCTCAGCTGAGGAAAATCATGAGAGGGCACTGTGGGGGGTTTTGTGGAGGGTTTCGGTTTGGGGGATTTTTTTTGAAGCAGAGTTACGACAGCTCGCAAAAATCTTTGGACAACATACATTTAGCAATTCTACATTTGTTTTTTACATCATGCTGGTATTTCAGGATAATTCTGAACACCRGGAACAGCTCCAAGTGTCTCAGGTCACTTCTGAAAGTACAGTTGGCGTCAATCCCACAGGTCATTCACTTGGAGGGCTTCCCAACATCTCAGGAGCACCCAATCAAAAACTCCAAAACCACGCAGAGACATCAATTCCCACACAAAGCCCATCATCTGGTGATTTGTGCCTGTCAAGCTTTGACGAAAGAAATCCCAATGTCCCACACATTTTAATGGGTAGAAGGAGCTCACAAATCTTCACCACGCTCCCGGCACTCAACCCCAGCACTGGGCAGAGAAGTGGTGGCAGCAGACAAGGCTGTGGCAAGAGTCAGGACCCAGTTTTGCAACCATTACTCCTGCCCCACTGGAGGCTGGGAGTATGGGGTAATGCCTCCAGACCAGACCCTTATCACCCTTATCCACAAGGCAACAAAGCCACTCCTATCCCCGAGCAAGGCAGGCACTTATTGAATGGTGCAGGGGGCAGAAATCTTAACAGGGTGTTTGTTTTTGCCCAGCTGGCATGGGAACAAGGCACAGGTGTGCACGTGAGAGAAGGGCARGGGTCACAGAGAGAAAGAGTAATAATGACTTCCAGGTTTGGGAATTGCCTGGCACTACAGAGCAGGCAGATTCCAACTCTTCCAGCTATTCACAGCCAGGAAATACCCTCTCTCTCAGTCATCGCTCAAAATAATAAATATTTATTTATAAATTGCACGCAGCCTGTTCCCCTAGCACGGGGCTGAACACAGCAGAAATAAGGGCAATGCAACCCCTTAACTGTCAAAATATCTGCAAAAGCAAACAGGGACTGCAAGTCCCACACACACAAGCTCAGATAATACCAGGAAGCATCACCACCATGCAAGAAATTATGAGGACAACTGGAAAATTTCTCAGTGTTTTAGATCTAGTCTCTCTTCCAAAACAGGGAGATCCTTCCCAGGTCATAATCCCTCAAAAGAGGAGACTTCCTACTCTATCACCAAGCAGGCTCAGCTCCAGCCATGGAGCACAGGTGTCAGGCTCACATCCTGGCATAAAAGGAGATGGGTGCTGATGGTGCCTTGGATGCGGCGCTGGGCACAGCACAGCCAAAGTCTGCGCAGGCAGCAGGAACTGAGCGGAGCACCTAATAAGTGGCTATTTTTTTTTAATTTAATAAGTCTCAGCTATCACCAGCAGCCAGCGCAAAGCCTCAAAGCCAAGCAGAATAACACATCCTCAGGCTTTTGTATCCTAGCTTGTCCTGGCGGCTTCCGTTGCAAATCAGTTGTCGTAGCTGGAGACTGGACTTGAGACGCTGATTAAACAAAGCTTGCTCTGCTCCTGTCTGATGCAGCACTCCCTCGTCCAGCTCCTCATTAACGGGCTCATGGATATCCATCCACTGTGACTGCTAACTCCACTGGCTGTTGAAGGGCATGCACCATGCTGGCAAGAGGCCGGATCTGAAAAAAATCCAGCTTTTCCAAGCAGTCAGAGCGCTGTCCCAGAGCAGCGTGGATCGCTGTGCTGGAACCGCTCTCTCCTGTGGCGGGTGAGCTAAGGCAGCTGGCAAGGGGAGCCAGGCTGAGGTCAGGCTGCTTGGAAAGAGCAGAGGGTACTGGACCAGCTGAAAGGCCATCACAGCTTTGAAGGTTTGCTGGTTTGTCCCAGCAAAGTCCCCAAGAAACCAGGCTTTCAGTGCAGAGGGACTCCGAAGATTCGGAGACACCGAGCGCATCCATATCCCTGTGCAAAGATCCTTGGCCAAGAGCCAACCTGAGAGACCCAGCGGTCAAAGTAGGTCCTGCTTGCAAGGAAAAGCAGAGCACCAGAGACAAAGGCTGGTATACAATGACCCTCTTTAAAATAATAATTGAAAGAAAAAAATATCCATAGGAAAACTCTCATTGGCTTCATCAAGGCCAGGATGTGACCCAAGCTTGTGGAGCTGCCCTGAGGGAAGGCAATTAGCCTCACTCAAGGGATGCCAAAAAATTTAGCAGAGCATCCATAATCACCCTGAAATGTTCTCTACTAGCAAAGCATAATGTGTTTATCATTTATTTCTCAATTAAGTGGTGCTTAAATTGACTAGGGAGTGGATTCCTATTGTGCATTGATTAGCCAATAAAAATACATTCAAAGGCAAGTTGGACTACAGACAAGGAACATCGTCCCTCTCCCTCTGCCAAGTGAGGTGTCTTCTTGGACAGGCTGCCCTACCTTCCCTGCACCTCTCCCAGCAGTTCAGAGAAATGCTTTTATACAATGAATGAATTCCTAAGGCTACTTGTAAAATTACAAGGCGCAGCCTTGTTAAACATTCATTTGGACCTAAGACAATACATTAAAAATCACACAGCGAGTGCCAAGTGCTGTGCTACCATCAAAGCCAAATAAACAGAATACTCCATCAACGACTTATTCCCCCAGCTCACTCCACACCATCCATCCCCATTCTCCACACTCACCGTCTCCCACGGATCAATAGCAAGGCTCATTGATTATAATTGGAACAGGAACATCACACCCTTTTCCTTTTAGGTCAAAAGGCACAATGACTACAAGCCATTAAGTACTTTGTGGCATCACTCAATGACTGTATTTATGCCATGTACGTAGTTATGATTATTGCGTGGAATAATGTTCATTTATTTCAGCAACAATMTGACAAACTATATTTATGCTGCACCTTTGGCCTCCTTGCTTGAACTCTGCTCAGCAACATCTCTCAGCTGGGACTACTTCTAACACACAAACCCTCCAAACTGCTTTCAAACTACCAATGTTTCTTGGATGTTGTTTTGTTTCAATCTACTACAAAAGGGCATTTTCTCGCTCTCCACTCTTCCACCCTCCTTCTCTTCTCCTCTTGCCCCTCAAGCTGTTGGCCGAAGAAAACAAAGGATTTTAAGTTACATTTCTTATGTGCTCTCTGTAAGCACTGCAAGTCTGAAGCATTACAAAGGTTGGCCCGAGAAGCTGCATTTCACCACCCAGCAAGGGAAGATGCCCCTCAAACCCTGGCAAAGCACACAAGAAACCTCACCACTACCTGCAGTCCCTCAGAAGCTTCCACGGGGCCTGGCTGGCCACCTTGGAATGTCACTTTATAAAAGTGGCCTTAACTACAGACATTCCCATGCTGCAGTCACACGACAGCTTCCCTATCATTCCAGGGTTGCCATGTTTTTTATGGACAGCCAGCAGCAGAAATATTAATGCTACTTCTGTACTTCAGAGAAAGAAAAAAGGCATAGACACATACCTACATTTTAAATACATATATATATATATGCATGCACACACATGCATATAAATCCTTTTGCTGTAAACGAAAAGGCTGGTTGTCTGAAGGTGTTAGAAATGCCCTTCAGAGCTCATTTAGTCTGGGCTGCATAATCTCACCAATGAATTTGCCACTTGTAAATATTCCAAATTTATGCCAATAAAGTCGTCTCAGGAACCAGACAGCCTATATATACACATATATATATAATCCATGCATGGAGCCATTAACATCCGTTTGTGGTTTGTTGTTCTTGTGAAAGATCAGCAAGGGAAAAAAGGGAAAGTCCAAACCATGTGTCCTCAGAAAGAACACTGAGCACTCAGCAAGTTGGAAAAGTGGAAGCTCACACCCTAACCCTGAGATGAGGTAGCTCCACACCACTTCTCCTTTCAAAACTGAAAGCATGGCAGGGACAAGAATGTCAAGGAGAAGGGAGATAAATGTAGAAACTGATGTCGTGTTATTCTCTCATAAAAGGTCTGGATACACCTACAGWGCCTTCCTTATGACTGTCATATAAACATTACCCTGGGACTGTGTACAGCAGATTAAACCGGAGGAGAGGGAAGCTTCACATGTGTCATTCTACCAAAGGTTATTTTAGGATCAGCTTAGAGGCTGAGTAGTGGGTGGCAGCTGATTATATTACCAGAGGCATATCTAAATATCATGGGCCCAAACGTTCATCAGGATCTCTCATAAAGGGTTGTGGCTGCACTGGAACTTGAGCGTGGCCTGCAGAGCAATCCCCTTCCCCAGGGCTGCATGATCTTCCCTCAGAGCAGGACACCGACACAGCACAAGCACTTTGGCTTAAAGGCCACATTTATTCCAGCAATAATGTCCACATCTTTTCAAGGAATAATGTCACAGAATATACCAGAGACTCAAGCAGGATTTTTCCAGCCAGGACCATCCTGCTGCRCTATGAACACTGGTGAACCACCATGAGCACACAGAATACTTGGGCACAGGGCACATCCAAGTATCTCACAGACAGTCCTACATTGCTAAGTCATCACCAAGCTGTATTATCCCACAAGCCAGCACCAAGCCATGGTTTACTTGCTTCTGTGCATGACAAGTCCCAGAAGCAGCAGCTCAACCACTACCTTTGGAGTTCCAGCTGTCAGTGGATCACATCTTGATGGTAATTGCAGCTGAGGGAGACCTTTGGAGGGGCACAGCCCAGCCAACCACAAATTCAGCAAAATGTGTGTATAATGGACTAATCTCTGCCTATATGAGAAACATCTCTGTTCTCCCACACAAGCAGCCACCTTCACAACCCTGAGTGAGGAAACCAACGCTACCCAGTCACAGAGTCCATGGCTTGAGATGGCCAAGCAATGCTGCCAGTCCTGTCTTTAAATGGCCTAATTTCAGGTGATTTAGAGGAAACCACACAGCTTATTCACATGAAGAGTGACCACTGAGCACAGCACCTAATGGCAATGCTTGTTCTCACATACAGACAGGCAGGCCCTCCCCTACAAAAAATACTCCCAAATGACTAGAAAATAATCAGACACCTGATTCTCAAATGTTGCCATGACCTCAAATTTGCAGGRAAAAAACCCTTAATATATACTTATATATATATGTGCATTTACATATATTAAATATGTATGTGTATATATATCAGCATTAAAATAATATTATAAATATTGGTGTTATATAGATTATAGATGTTGATGTTATATAGACATTAATATACAATTTTAATATATAACAGATCTTGGTAGTTTCCTATCAATCTCTTCCAGATTTCTGCACTAAATCCCTGGTTCATAATTAGCTCTATTTAAATATTTTCAAGGCTTACAGCATAGTTTTGTAGTACTACTTGTATAAAATCTGCAAACGCTTATTGAAGCCTTTAAAGAGAGGTTTATGTTAAAAATGAACCATTATCCTGAAAA
Organism: Amblyornis subalaris; assembly: GCA_018881555.1. NCBI lineage: Eukaryota > Metazoa > Chordata > Aves > Passeriformes > Ptilonorhynchidae > Amblyornis > Amblyornis subalaris. The sequence goes on along the minus strand of JACAXG010000132.1, from coordinate 1,723,414 downwards.
CTAGCTAATTATATCTTCATAAATTTGTAGCTGTTAAGCCATCCAAAACACTACACAAAGTCAGCCTCATTTTAGTTCAGATGTAGTTCCTCTCCCATTTCTAATTGTTCCAAGATTTTGGTACCTATGACTACACTGATAGGCTCATTTGACTAAAACCAAGTACTTCTACTGCAATTCTTGGATGAACCACTGTCAGGTTTTGCATAGCCAGAAGTATAAATTAAATCTGAAATCTGGGACTTGGTTTGGGTGGGCAGTGCTCCTTCCAGTTGTAAAAGCACTCAAATTACACCAGATGTTAACTGCTCCTCTGGCTTCATCATCTAGTGGGACATCATTCCTTGGAATTTTCAGCACAGGAGGCCCATTTGTCACAGGGCCCCATTCCCTCGGTTTTAGCCCTGAACACGAGTTAGAATTAGCTGATGCTGGAGCTGGGTCTTCCTCAGGATCAGAGAGAACAAGATGCCACCCAGGGCCCACCCTGCCTGCTCAGGCATTCCCAGTAAAGGAACGCCTCTTACTACAGTAGCAGAGAAAAGTTATTTAGTTACTCAAAAGGGGCCTCCGGGGAACTCCAAGGTGACCCCATATAGCTGCTATCCAACAACCTAAACACAACATACACTGCAGTGACTGTAGCATGGAACAGGCTGGACAACACAAATTTCCAAGGCAGGTACACAACACTACTAACAAAGTAACAAAGAAATGGTGCAAATAGCAGAAACTAATACAATCTATATTGGTAAACACCAAGAAAAGGCAAACCAACACTAGTTTCATCTTCTGTTAGTTCAGTGTATACACATTCCTACAAAGAGAGATGACTAAATCAGTCTCTTAAAATAATTTCCTCCCTCTACTTCGATAGTAAAGTCTTCGATTTGTTTCGGTAAAACCCACGCAACTGCAAAGGCAAAGAACCACCACAACCACTAACTTACATCACCTGCCAGAAATAAGATCACCTCAACAGTTTGCAATTCAGAGGTTAATCTACTTAAAGTTTTAGGACAAATCACTACTCATTATCCTAGTGCAACTACACTCTTTGGCAGGAGAAGGTCACACCACCCACCAAAGCGAAAAATACATATCTCTAGTGGTTCAAACCACGACACCTCATTGAAGGACTATTTTTAGCCACCTTCCAGACAGCCTAAAATCAGTGAGAACTATTTCTTTCCGTAACTTCAAATTAGCCTTTAATAAAGAACTCTTGATCGTTTCTCCAGTATAAGCCAGGTTGCCTGATAGTGTTTGGAAGATAACTAGTCCTCCTACAAGCAGAGGTGCAACCACAATTCCTTTGGTGCATACACAAGACAGGGAACTACCAATTTCTATCTTGCTCAAATAGTCCCATACCTGAGCCTCCCATTGTGCTACTCAGCTGTTATTACTCATTGAAAAAGAACAGCAAGTAACTTCTGAACCATTTCACAGGCAATAGCCTTTTTCTCCCCTCCCACATGAACTGAAATGCCAAATACCAAACCTATTTGTAGCAGTCAGGATTAGTTCTAACAGGAGACTCACCAAGAGGATAAACTGATCTGAACGTTTATCTAATCACTAACCATTACTCCTACTTATTAGTTTATTGTACCCCAAATGCACAGAGTACTTAAGATAATAGAGAAAGTTTGATCTGTGCCTGGAGGAACTCCCATGAGAAGGAAAGAAACCGAAATAAAATGAAACTGGAAGAGAAACCAATCTCAATTTACAACCGCTTGTGACAGCAGGGACATGCATCTTGGCTTTCATTCTGCAAGAAGCTCTTTTAGCCTTTACTGGAACTACCCCAMAGAAAGATAACCCTCTGTTAGATATTCAGGAAGTTACACAAAACTGTAAACCTCTGCATCAACATAACAGAATATCGAAAGGAGATGTCCTACAGGCCCTAACGCTTCATGCTCCTGGCTTTATTGATGTTCTTGCCATCTTAGGAGGGTTACTCTGGCGGCATGAGACAGCAGATCACCTCTGGAGACTACACACATCTTCAGCTTCAGAGAAAAGAAATCTTGAGAGTCAAACAGCCCAAGTCCCCTGACTGTGCTCCTACCAAACACAGCATACCCACGTGAACACACACCTAATGCACCTTACTGATTGTATCAGGGTGCAGTTGGGGTTGGTGATTGCTGGCACCACCAACCACCGCAGCGTCCCAGCACCTCAGTTCCATGCAAACATTCARGCTGAGATGTGATCACTCTGAAGGCAATCGGTGTGCAAGATCATTACCAAGCAGCCTCATGCAGCTATACCTTGAAAAGTGACTCCATGAAAGTGGTATGAGGGTGAGGTAGGGAGGAAAGAGGAGTGTAGTGTTTATTTCCTTTTAACTTTCCATTTCATATGTGTTCAGTGCCATGTCTGAACACGTTCAGAAATTTATTCCCCTCCCCATTTACCCTTCCTCCAAATCCTTGTCCTACAAATTTTATCTGGGATCAGAAAATTAAGCTGAATTCGTTTCCCTTTCTTATGCACACAGAGTAATAAAAAGACTTTGCAATCCAAATTCTGCACTTGTGTACACCTGTGTTAACCCCATTGTCCTCAAATTATTCCCTTAACAATGGCTGTGGGTTTGTACAGGTGTTGAACAAGCCCCATAACTGGAATTTAACAAACAATCCCAACAGCAGGGGGGAGAAAAAAAAAGAAAAAAAAAAAGTGAGACTTCAGCTCACTCCTTGCGGCATTAGCTAACATGTTCAAGGAACAGAAAAAAAACCCAAAAAACAAAAACAAATTTAACAGGTATTTAGGCGTGTGCAGATGCTGGCAGGCAACTCAGGAGATTTCCAAATGCTGCCCATTTTCTACTTAGATCCATAAACCAGAGCAATAGCAGAGAGTGTAAATGAAAAACTTGCTTCTCATCTGCACCATTTTTTCAGTATTCTCTTTAGCCTCCTTCCTGCTTCACCAAGTATTTTGCTTCCAAAATAAACTTCATAAGCTTCCTCATGGGATCACAACTTTTAGGCCATGATCCTACAAGCCCAAAAGCACAGACCCAGCTGGGCTGAGGACAATTCCTCAGAGGGTTGGTATGGAGGCAAGCCCAGAGCATGTGCAGGACTGGGGCTTTGCACCACCAGCTCCCGGGAAGGGAAGCACCTCCAAACACTTCTGCAGTAAGAAACACCACCAACAGGAGGCAGAGAAGCAAAACAGGGCCAGGCAGAAAACCAGGATTGAAGAAATGCCACACAACAAGAAGAGGACATTGGCTGCTCTGTGTTGCCACCTCAGCTAAACTCAACAGCTGCTCTTCTAGGCTGAGGTGGACTTTACATAGCTGTAAAATCAAATCAAAGCTTTTTGTTGCTGTCATGAGCTCTGGCTTGCGACTATGACTTCCAATCGGCTTCCTCCAGCCCTCCTTTTCCATGCATCAAGCCACAGCCAGGATATGGACTGTAGATATGGTTAGGCTTTGTTGTGATGGATAACTTGGTCATAACAGTCTAATGGGAAATGTTATCCAGCTGGCAAATGAATGAGATGGTGACTTTATAGGGCCAGCAATTACTCCTCAGTGATGCAGAATTACTACAAAGCACTCAACACTGAAGAGATGCCCGTTACTGACAAATTACCAATCCAAGAGATTAATTACCAGCTGAGAAAATAATGGACAAGGGGTAAGACTGAGAAAGCTACGTTCAAGAGAGGTCCATCATTTGCGACAAGTCCATTCTCATCAACAATTAGTCCTGGTACAATTAGTACCACACTGGTACTCTTTCAGGACAGTAGACATCACAATTGGTCTGCAAACCATCAATRGTTGAGAAAAAATAGCATCATCTAAAATGGAGACATTGTTCAACCTGACCATGACATTGTCCAACACACAAACCCCACTCTATGCTCCAACACTGCATAAGCAATTCAGCATTGCTTCCAGGAAAATCATCGTCTCCCAACTCCTCTTTGCATCTCCAAGACGACTTCTCATGTTCAGAAAGCCCTCCCACATTCACACACCACRCTCACAGACAAGGCAACCGAACCAGGGGAGCATGTGCTGCTGAACATTAACAGGCATTTTTGCAATGCAAACTCCAAGCGAAGTATTTTTTCAACAGCTTTTTTTATCCTTTTTTTTTTTTAATCCTAGGGCACAACCATGTGAAAAAACAGAAATCTGCTTTTTGCAAAAACATAAAGAGATCAAGTCAAATTCTTCATCATCATCGTTAAGCGGAAAATAATTGAGGGGGATGAAGGAAAAAAAAACCCAAACTATACAAAACTGCACATGACCTCTGAGCTACAATTTTCACACCCATGAATACTTATTTACTTTAACAATGTATCCATAATCAGCAGCAAGACCTTCCTTTACCCATCCATATCTTAGGAATTCACTGCTGTTCCTAGCTGATCCCAAATCTCCAGCAGAGAAGAGAGGAGGAGACATTCAACACTCACAGGGTCCCAACACACCACCTGACCAGCCCTGCCACAGGTCTTCAAGGCAATGTGATACAGAGAAACACAAGACAGAGTGAAGACATCAGCCTAAATGGCTCCTCTCTCCCTCTGCATTCAGATGTGGAAGTGAATGAAGAGCAGAAACATAACACTGACTAAATGATTAAGTAAGTTAGCCAAGGTCACCAGCTCCAAACCTTCACAAAGCAGAGACCCTACATTATTTTGGGGAGAACAAATAAAAGCCAATCACAAAACYTAAGCAGCTATTTAAATGGAATCAAAATAACCAACATTGCACCCAGGATGATTACTTAAGAAACTCAAGCAGCTTGGTATTTTCTTTTCTTTAGAAGTGAAGGCATACAGGAAATTCAGCAGTCACATTTTCTTCCTCGGGCAAGAACACCCACACTGCTCACTCGCTCATTCACTCYCATTTTTCTCTGTGCAGTGTCTGACCAAAAGGAGCCCAGACCGAGTCCTCCAGACACTCCTGCATCGTGCACAAAAACAATCCTGATTTTTACAGTTTTATTTGGCTTGTTCAYGAGACTCAGTCTCATGTAATCCACGGGCCTGATCCTTCTCCTAATAAGAGCAATGGCAACACTCCAGCTGATTCAGTAGCTCTGGACAGACCTTGCAGCGGCAAGAGGATAAACTTTAAGGGTCCGAGCCTTATCCATTCACTTTTCTTGCTTCCACAAGTAATCCTTTTGAAAATAATAGGACTGCTCCTAAGAGTCCAACATGCAGGATTGAATAAGAGCAGAAACTGACTGAGAAATATTTGGGGTTCCCCCTCCATCAGAGCACAACTGCACTTCCCAAAGCATCCTCTAATTTTGGTAAATCTAATGACAGCACCAAAAAAAAAATAATAAATAAAAGAAAAATGCCTGAAAATGCCATTGGAGGCAGGAAGAAGAAATCTAAGTCCTTCTTCTTTTAAAATAAGGACAATCAAATGATGAGTAGCTGAAAATGTGGCCACACACACACACTCCTTCATATACACATACATACACAGAGGCAGTTCATCAGAAGTGAATCGGAGAGAGAAAGATGAATTTGAACCCTTTATCCCCTGTCCTTTATAAAGGCTGCCACTCAGTAAACGGAGATTGCTCTAATTACTGTGACAATTCTGCACCCCGTTCAAACAACTTTTGTGTTCTGGACAGGTTTCTCCGCGAGTTTGAAATTCTTGGCCTGAGAACCACTCTTGTCTAAAAGAGGTTTCTCGTTGCAAACGCAGAATGCAACACTAACAAGTTGTCCCTCTTTTCAGCTCCTTTCATTCTCCTCTTTTCCAATTGCCTGATTCAGGGCTTAATGGAAACTTGTCAAGGCTTTTCTTCCCACAAACCCTGTAGAGCCCCAAGGCAATCTGTGCACAGAGCAACCACAGGAATCTCATATTGTCAATTAAAATTGAATAGACACCTGATAACCAAGTATAGGTTCAAGAATAATATACATCACACGCATATACACAGATGTACCTATGTAGCCAGCCCAATACCCACATTTGGGCTCACCAGCAGCACAGCAACACACCACTTCCCATTTACAACCACCCAGTGACACCCAGGTTCTAGTTTTCACTTTTTCATTTCATATTTATTTAATTTAATTTCACATTTATGAAATTAAAAACAAAGTAATTTCAAGTACTGTAGTTGAGCAACAGAATACAATGGAAAATAAACTAACTACATATACCAGGCATTTGGCCTTTAATAACCCTGGGGATTGTAAAGATATTTAGCTGCTATCCAGATAAAATAAGCTCTGTGGATGTTCTTTACACAGCAGTTTTGTGACCAATGCAGTAGTTATGTTCGTGAATAGCTCCTGAAAGTACCTGGTTTTTTTAATTGACACAGATATGTTTTAAGGTACATTTTATGGCATAATATAAGAATTAAGAAAAATCCCACAGGAGAATGTAACAGGGATTGAAGTAAACTGAGATATTTGGTTAATAATAATAAAAATCTCTAAGAATTTGACTTCCAGACAGACACCTATAATCTGTAACTCCTTTGAAAGGGAGAAAACCTTCTTGTAAATGTCCCAGAGAAAACAAAGATAGAAACACTGACTGCCATCTTATTCTTCTGATGTGTTCATTCAAGGTCATACCTTCCCTTGGATTCTTTAATATTGGCAAACATTTACAATAAAGCAGTTTCAACAGCTGTCTGTTCAGCCTGGGCGTAGATCAATGCAGCATCTATATGCCGACTTCCAGACCTTGCCTGTGTCAGAGTAGTGGTCCTGGTTTTATAAATCTCTTAAATCTAATTAAGCCAATGCAAACCTCTTACTGTGTATGCTCCCAAACCAGTTCATTCATTTAACCAAGTTAAAATTATTCAGGCTAGGGTTTAAAGCAGTTCCAAGAGAACCTTTATTAAATATTTGTATCAGTTAAAAACAGAAATCAATGCAGTGGCTTTTCTCCAGAACAGAAAAGCCTATAGTCTTAAGACTTTTCCAGATCATTATTTAAGGAGTCACTGACTCCAGTGGGAGTTCAGATGTGCTCCAAGAGGTACGCCCCCACCTTTTCTTGCTCTATTTTTCCCTTGCTTAAAATAGGACAATTTGTTTCTATTGTATCAACATCCAAGAATCTCTCATATTTCCCAGAAAGTCTCTTTGCAGTATTTTCAGTTTGGCATTTTCTATTACTTCCCACATCCTCCTTTTGGACTGTTTGTTTCAGTGCCTCAGCAGCATCACCACCAGTAGTGAATTAAGAAACAGAGACTTGATTTTGCTGTATACAGCATTTTTTACACCACAAATACTCTAGAAAAACCTACAGAGCTGTGAGATAGACACTAGTCAAGCACATTTATATATTCATACTTGGTAGCCATAGGCATGCAATCGTACTTCCCATGGAGCCTAGGGCACTAAAACCTGTTCTGCCAAGAAGGGAGAACAGTTAGGCAGGACTAACTTTGTCAGTACGACTAACAAAATGGTTAGTCCAACACCAACGAGAGTCCCTCCTGAACACAGCCTCACTCCCTAGTTGAATACCTGCAGGAGCTTAGTACCAAAACATCTGACCCCAAAAAGAAACTGTCCTCCCATTTTCTCCCTCCTTGCACTTCCTTCACCGAGCAGCAGAAGCATTTCAAACAACACAAATCCATTCTCCACTCAAAGCCTACTTGGCTCCTATAATTTCTATCATTTTCCTGTCATCATTTCTTCTTTGCTGAAGCCAGCAGCATATGAGTCAGAGAACAATCATTAACTTTTACAACTTCCATACAAATCCACCTACTCATATTAGAAAAGCAGAATTGACATGCAACACAGCCTCAGACCAAACCCTGATCCTGCCAGGATGCTCCACACTTCTGTGGGAAAGCCAGATACTGCAGAAGCAGGAGCTCATTCAAGAATACGCCATTGGAATTGTAACTTTACATTTCCCTCCCCCCAAGAGCGAAGGGCTGTGGAGAAGCAGCAATATATCAATATCATATTTAGTTGAGTTTGGCTTTCTCAATACCTTTACCCACTTTTGAAGAACTTGGCCATCGGTTCAAGACACACGGGGCCTGATGCAAAGCCCTTAGTTATTAATAGAAGCCTTTTTTCCACTGACTTTAATGGATCTTGGACCAAGCCCAAGGAAGACAAGATTTCACAGCAGTAAGAGTGACACACATTCTCCACATTGAAAAAAAAAAGAAAAAAAAAAAAAAGAAACAATACGAAGCATTTATGATGTCAATCTGTATAGCACAGTTTTGTTTGTGTTTTGCTTTTTTAAAATAGGCTCTAGGCAGTCGGATTAATGCACCCAAAAGGTCTCTCTGAAGTTGGAAGGAATCACGGGCAGACACAAAATGCTATGGTGAGATATATAACATTCCCAGTACCTCCCTCAACTAGGATATAAAGGCATCCTCTACCACAACATATCTTGCAAGTTGCTGCAGCCACAGTTTAAAGTGTCCCATCACTATAAACTCCTCCAGTAACAGCTCCAGTATTACCCACGACGAATTAATTTATATTAATATGGCTATCACGCGCCTTTCCATATGAAACCCATTGTTCTGGAGGATTAATAAAAACCTCACCAAATGAAGTAACATGGTAGCCCTATACTTAGTTTAAAGATATTTAARATAAATACATTTAGAACAAAATTGCTAATATCTTTAGTTTATCATATTTGGCACAGCAAGCAGAAACCCAGTTATCTTCTCAGTACGTATTTATAGCATCACCCGTTCCCATTCATTCCGCATTTTCTTAGAGAATCTGCTGTACCCTACATCTGCAATTCATTGACTTTACAATTTACCACATGTTGAGATGGAGAGGTCTCAGCTCCATTTGAATCACTGCACAAATATGCAAGTGATTTATCGTTTTAAAACTAAAGACTGCAGAAGAACGACTCCACTTTTCCTGAACATTACTCCTTCTGGCAGACCATGAACAATTACAGCGCGTACTAATTAAGCTCTGTAAATGTGCTGTGCCCTGCTAATGCCTACCAGGCCTCAAATTTAGTTGCATGAAGCCAAACTTCAGCCAGCGACTTAACTCATTCAGCACTGCCCAGTTGCCTGAGCGTGACCCCACAAAGAATAAGGGTCGAGGGTTTAGCCAACCTAAAACAAAGGCGTGAGACTGAACAGATTTTGCCGGAAAGAATCACAGGGGGGAGATGCCGGAGGGGGTGGGAAGCATCTTGGGAACGAGAGGAACATCCTTGTTGATAACCTGTTACAAAGGTACAATATCACACCAGCTTCGCAGCGCAGTGCTGGGGGATTCGGATCTGTCCCTGGGGGCTAATAAGTCACAGCGCTCCATTGATTAGGGAAATGCATAAAACCTTCAACAAAACTGTACAGCTATTTGTGGAAGAGCCGAATTGACAGCCCCCTCCTTTTTTTTTTTTTTTTTTAAAGTCAGGCTTTACATGGCTCGTAGAAGAAAAACATATGGGCAAAGGAGTGCAGCTTTCCACCACACACACAACCCTGCCTTTTTCTTAAATTAGTCTCCAAGCACAACAGTAACCTACGGGGAACCTGAAATCAACTGCTGGAGAAATTAAAGCTAAAAGTAATACCTAGGCATATTTGAGTAATCGCATTATCTCGTTAAAACACACACACCCCCAGCACAGACAAGACAGCAGCACTTCAAATCTGACTGTCCACTCTAGCAAAGCGTGTGTAATGGGGAGCGAGCCGAGAACAACGAGCTTTGCTGAGCGAAGCACTGTTTCTTCTCGGGCCCCAGACTTTCCTGACACTTAAGAGTCAATCCCCAGATCCCAAGCTTCCCCTCCAACCAGCCGTTCAAATACTGGCGTTTCCCCCCACCCCCCCCAAGTTTCTACAATTTCTCCTCACGCTCCAACATCTCTCCTTTGTCCTCCAATTACTCTCCAGTGGCCYCCCGCTCTCGCAGTGCCTCCCCCCAGTTAACCCCTCCCAAAACACCACTCTCCGCACGTCCCCCCGCTCCCCTCCACACTGACCTACGTGTCCATCCCACATTGTCCCTTCCACCAGGACACASGGCTTCTCCCCTAAAAACTGCCTCAACATCTTCATTCATTCAGCGCATGTTTTCCCTTAGCATGGGCTTTTGCTGCTTTTTAAGAGGTCCTGTTTTATACACACAAAACAGTCTAATATATGTATTTCCAAGCATCCTTCTTTTGCATAAAACCTGATGCAGTTTTTTCTTTCCTCCCCAGCTCAGCGTCATGTCAGAAAATTAAAGGACATTTCCAGGTGTCATCTGTCTTTAAATGTTTGCTTGTGTCTGTATCTAGGAAATACAGCACAATGCTGCTCAGACCTCTGTAAAGGACACGAGCTGTGCTGAACTTCTTCCCCTTCAGCCTGGCTGCGTCACCCACYGCCCAGCCTCTACAGCACTGCAAGTGTTAATTGTAAACTTCGGAGCCTACGTGAAAAAAAAAGCACAAACAAAAACCAGCAGTTGGGAGGAGCAGCAGAAATATTCTTTGCTTTTAGGTGGGGAGAGAAAGGATTTCCATATCTCCCCCACACACCCCCAGCACCACACTTCATCTCTCATTGCTTATAATTAGTGAAAGAAATTTGACCCACTGCCAGTGTCTGTGGACCTTGGATATTATAAGGCCAGCGTGGCGTCAAATATCTTAACATTCATAAGTGTTATAGGCTGTAAATAAACCCCGTGGATTTATGACCCTGCGGTGCTTGCCAGCAAACGACTGTGGCACATTTCTTTCAGCAGACCTGTCGAGGTGCAAGTTTGCCTTTGGTTGTAAAATTAACCATTTCCTTCACAAATGTGCCCAATTAAAAGTCAAAGTTTTAAGGCTTACTAACATATTTGCCAGGACATGGGACTGAGGAGACGCCCGGGGAACACAGCTTTAAACTTCCCCCCAAACCTCTCAACTCCCTCCAAAGCAAAACTTCTCACAACAGCCCCAATGTGCAAGGAAAGTGTCTGATTTCACCAAAAAAACCTGAAAAAACCCCAAACTGACAACCCAACCGCTGTTACATTTATATGTGCCTATCACCAGCCCTCATTTTTGGCTGCTCTGAGGCTGGGGGGAGCAGGCGTCTCCCCCCGGGCTGTGCCTGGAGAAGGATCTCCTCCCTTCCCCCAGGATAATGTCATCTGCTTCCTGTGTAGGAGAGCATTTGCTAAATCCAGGTTGTCTCATGCTTAACTGCCAATAATCCAACTTCCACATAACTCCCAGACAGCTGGGAAAAGGTCCTTAGAGTTTTTAGTCATGGTACAGAAACACACGTCCACACAAAAAATCTGCAGCTGTCCTTTTTCTCTACACCACATTTTTTATCTGATTTTGGGGCCCAGTCATGAAAGTCTTGACAAATTTAAAACATTTTTACCTACATTCTGGTTTACGAGCACCAGTGAAAGCTGCAACACACTCCTTCCCCCCCTCCATCTTCAGCTGACAAATCAGCACATACTTGCTTGAACAAAAAACGAAGGGGAAGAAGGGAAAAAATAAACCACACCACCCCAACTCAACATCCTCACTCCTTGTATGAATGCATTCAAAAAACCTGGAAAGGCATCTACTGTATTTTTTTTTCACTACAGATCAGCCACTGGTGCACCTATTAAAATTGTTCGATTTCCAAAGCAAATATTATTTTTAATGAAGTGCAGTCCTGCAATTATCCTGTACACTCAAGTAACAGTACTGCATTATATTGTTTTGCAAGGTCCCAGAAACATGAAACTTTTCTCTAACTAATTTTCATAGCCCCCTGAAGAGAAACTGATGGAGTAAGCAATGCAGCATTTGCTCCAGAATGAAATCTTATCAAGGGGGAAAGAAAAAGAAGGGAAAAAAAAAGAAGAAAAAAAAGAAAAAAGTGTAGAATTAAAAATAAATCAGCCTCTTTACTTCAGATAAGTTAACAAACACAGCCTGTTTGCCACTGTATACCAGCTATGCTAATGCTATAGCAGAGTGATTCAGCAATCCACCTAATTAAGCACGAGGAAAGTTTCTTTATGGAGGTTTCATTTGATTTACACCACAGGAGCATCAGTTCTTATTTAACAGCTTGTTTTTACACAAGTCCAGAAACTTTATTAAAAGCATGTCCATTCATTTTTTTTTAAACAAAGCGAATATTTCACTCTCCACTGAATAGCTCTGTATCATAAAGTACCAAAGTGCTGACATATTAAGTTGTATCTACGTTATTAAACTAGTTGGTGGACGTTAATACTATAATCCATACTGCAGACATTAAACCTCAACCATAAAGATTAGTAAAGAATTAATATTGTCACATCGAGACTGAAACCTTAACACTCCAGCCATAAATATTTCTGAAGGAGATGAAAAACAATTAGCATAAATACCAAAGAAGGGCAAGAACACCTGTTCTTTTTCAGGGCGATAAGCATTTTATTGTTCTCTATTTAAAATGTAATGACCTGTGTAATTACAGTAATATTACATTGTATTGCAAGGGCTTGGAATGTCACACTTTGAAAAGTGTTGTCAAAACAATTGGAGGGAGGGAAAAAAAAAAAAAGGACCACCATTAACCCTTCACACCCCAGGGTCTACAGCTTTTGTATTAGGAAGGATTACGTTGCTTGATTCAGCAGATAAAGGAAAACATCAATTTTTCAAGCCAATTAAAGAAAAATGTTTCTTCCTAAACATAAAAATCAAGGCGAGGGGGCTGCTCTCCACCACAGCTATTCCCAACTCCCAAACTTCAGGACCAAACACAAGCTTACCCCTACAGTCTCACTCAGCCAGCAACAATTTTTGGGAAAGGAAGATGCAAAGCACTAGTAAAAATAAGAGCATCTGCCAGCAGGGTTTTCTCAAATCGCAACGCATCTATTTGTTTACCAAAAGCATTAACCAAGCTCCAGATTTAACCTAAGAATTAAGTACAGCACTTCTACATTTTCCAGCTCTGAAAGGAAAACAGTGTCCTTTATTAGCCCTAACATGCAGCTACCCCAGTCCCTCTGCAAGTGCAGGGATGGAACTGGTGCTCTCAGATGCATCACTTCATTACTATTTGACTAGACCTCTACTTAATAACGCCTATTCTTATAAACAAGCCACAGTATTCTATCAATAGCAAAATTAGCATGCAAAAAATCTTTGATTTTTAAAAATAAAATTATTATTATCAAGCTTGACAAAGAGTTCACAGTATTTAAAGCATTATCCTTGAGAAAAGATTATTTATCATATGCAGATTTTATGATACTTCATAATTCTTCACATTCCTGAAGTAGTAAAGGAGAAATTGCTGCCCACAAGTTTGCTCTTGAACAGACAATTACAGGTACATTTAAAAAACACAGTAATTCCACTACACCCCCAAATAAAACAAAAACAAAAAAAAATCCAGGAAAAAAAAACCACAACAAAAAAACCACACCCACAGACTTCTAAGATTGTACAACAGCAAAAGGAAAAGAAAAACAATTTTGCTACGTATCTGCATCACCTCTTTACCTTGCATGCTCTGACACTCAACAAATATGGCTCCAGGAAAAACTACATAAATAAAAATAAAATTCGTAATTATGCAGAATCCTCTATACCTTTCCAACGTGTATTTAAAAATAAAATAAAATCAAACAGGAGAGAGAAAGATCTAGTTCATCTGGAATTGAAAGCTGGTACAGCAGAGAACCAGAATCCACCTAAAAATAGTGTGTGACAGACAACAGCTATCCCGCTGAATCTTTATAATATTCTCCTCTCAGGCCTAAATAAACAACTTTAATTTTTCCTGGCTATAATTAAGTGGCAGGCAAACAAACAAGCATACGGAATGTGAAAGAATAAGGTTGAGAAGATAGGAGAAGGTTGCTGGAGCCTGGATGTGGAAATAAGAAAATTGCCTATTGAGTGTGGAAATATCCTTTCAGAATTCATCTGATAACACAAGCAGGCCACCTGCTATACCAACAATAAACCAACCTGTAAGCTTTTGTACAGCACCTTTAATTCACACRAGCCCAACATTCCTATGGAGGCCTTTTTTAACTGTAGGGGAGCAAGGGGAGGAAGAATACTCCAGGAGAGCTAACTGCTGAAGGATCCTATCCCCACATGCTAAGGGAAAAGGGATCTGTAATAAAGGTAATGAGGAAAAAAGAACTGTAGCTGTTGTAAGAAAAATGCTTTAAGAAAAAGGCAGCAGAGGTATGCTTCCTATTAGTCTACACTTGGAACAGTGGAATGCATTGAAGGTAAAAATGAGAGGAAAAAAAAGGAATACACAGCTTCACAATTCGTAACAAAGTGATTTGGAACAAAGATTGTTTTGCCATCTGGATTCTGGTACTTATGGAATTTGGAATTTATCACCATCATCCATATACATGTGGGTGACCGTATTCAAAAGAAAAAATATAATGCATTCAGCCCCTGAATTCCCCTCCCCATCATTACAATTGCAAACTGCAGTCACCCCTCTGCTACTGTCCCAGAAATCACCTCCTCGCAAAAAGAGCCTCACAAGATTCCAAAATAAAACCCGGCCACAGCCCTAAATATATGCAAAGTCAGAAAACCTTCCTCACAACCTCCCTGTCACTCTACATTTACTAATCTGTGTCTACTGACGTTTTACTAAGTGAAAACAAGACTGACCCGATGTTTAATATTTTAATGCTTTAAAACACTTGTAGATCTGATATACTGAAGTTGTCCAAGCCCTCAGTCATTAGTACGGCTTCAACATCTACCCAACAGTAGATCTATTATTGTAAATCGCTATCTCGTGTTACCACAAGGAAAAAAAAAAAAGTGCATAAACACACATGGTGATGGAGGGGACGCTTCAGATTCAGAAACACCCAGAAGAAACAAAACAGCAATGCTAAAGCCATCGGTAGGAAAAAGTGGCGTTTGGAAGTCCCAGTGGGTTTAACCGTTTAAAATGAAAATTTTTTAAAACTCTTTTAAAAAGGAAAGAAAAGGTGACACTTGAGAAATCTCATGTCAGATCCGTGCACCGTGGGTGACAGTACGAGCGGGAAAACAGCTGGGACTACAAACCCACCAGCAGACCCCAAAGTTTCCTGGCATCTGGGCTGAACCTCGCTCTAGCTGCAGGCACACGCAGACCTGCACGCCCCGCCAGCGAACCCCGAGTTAGGGGTGGGAAAAAAAAAAAAGGCAAAAAAACCAACAACAAAAAACCGGACGCTTTCAGCAAATCGTTTTCCTGCCAGCATACTTCCAAGAGGAATTTTGCTCGACTTGTCTGATTATTTTTTGCGCTGCTGTTGTTGTTGCCAGAGCCAAGCGAGGCGAGTTGTTTCCGGACTCAGCCCTGTGCCCTGAGCGCGGCTCCCCCCGCTCCGCACCGGGACGGAGCCGCTCCCCGGGCACGGCCCCGGCCCCGCCGGGCAGGGCAGCGGCGCTCGGCCCCCGTACGCCGCGGGGCGCGGATCGGGGCGGCCGGACCGGGCTGAGCCCGGGCACAACTCGCGGCACCCGCGGCCCGAAGGGGCACAATGCAATCGCCGCTCCCGCAGGCCGGGGCGGGCGAGGGCAGGAGAGGGTTAAGGGGGAGGAAAGGGGAGGGGGAGCCGGCCCAGCCGCCACGGAGGAGGGCAGGAGGCGACGGATCACCATGGAAAACGAGGAGTTTGGAGGAGCGGATCGCAGGCTCGGCCGGGAGAAAATGACCCCCCCCCTCCCCAAGGAAGGGGAGAGGGGATGGGAGAGAAGGGAAAAGGGGGCGGGGGAAAAAAACCCCAAACCCAAACTTCTTGGTTTTTTTTTCAAATTTATTCTCAGTTTTGTTTTGAGGCTCGAAGAGGTGTTGTTTGGAATTTGTTTGCTTTTTTCCTTCTGCACCCCCCGCAGAGGAGGTTAAGAGGGCTCCCAAAAAACTGCCCCCAAAACTGAAAGCAAAAAAAAAAAAAAACAACACACCAACCAAAGCAGAAAAAGAAAAAATAAATAAAAGGAGGGAAAAAAAAAAAAATATGGCGAAGTGTAAACAAACCCCCTCCCGCCGCGGCCCGCGGAGTTTGGAAAGTTTGCGGCGCGGGGGAGGGGGCGGCGGCAGGGCCGGGGCGAGCGGGGCACCGGGAGCGCGGCGGCGGCGGGAGCCGGGCAGGGAGCGGGGGGGGAGAGGAAAGAGAGGGGGGGAAAAAAAAGGCACTTACCGTTCTCGCCGTCGGAGAGAGCGATCCATTGGGCAGATACGGGCTGCTGAGGTCGGGGATCATTATAAAGGGATAACCCGGGTATGGTGGGCCCTTAAACAACCCTCCATCTTGCCTCTTCGCAGCTAACATGGCGGGGAGACACGAGCGGGAACGGGGAAGGAAGGGGGCAACAGGGGGAAGAGAAGGGAGGAGAGGGGGGAAAGGAAAAGTTTTTTTATCAAGTGTCCCCAAAAGAGGAGCCGGGCGCCCGGCGGAGGGGCGGCGGTGCGGGGCGGGCGGCGGTGCCGGCCGGGCCCGCGTACTCACCTTCCTCTAAACTTTCCCGGGATTTATCTCTGAAAGTTTCGGACCGAGGCGGGGGCCGCCGCTCCGCCTGGGAGCGAGCCGGGGGTCGGCGTGGGGCAGTTGGGGAAGGGGGTGGTTGGGGTGGGGAGGGTGTTTTTGGGGGGTTGGGGGGGAAGAAGGGAGGAGAGGAGGAATGAAAGGCGAAAAAGAAGGGAAAGGTGCGGGGAGAAGGTGGAAGGAGAAACAAACAGAACAAAACAGAAGGCATCGTTACAAGTTGGTGCCGCGGAGAAAGTTGGGCGCCGGCGGGAGCGGGACCCGGCGCGGCGCCCCCGGCCCCGGCCCCGGCGCGGCCCCGGGCACAGCGCGGCCCCCGCCCGCCGCCCCGAAACGGCCCCGCGGGGGGCTTCCCCCGTACCTCCGAGTCTGAGGAGCTGTTTTGATTCGTTTCTGATTCATTGACGAGAGACGACTTGACATCAGCTAAATCCCTCTCCGCCGAGGAGTTCTCGGAGATCTTCTCCTCCTGCTCCCCTTCGTCTTTGAAAGAGATCAGTTCATCGTTGGCGCCCAGGTCGTCCCCTCCACCGCCGTTCAGCTGCGGCATTTTCCTCCTGCTTCACCCCACCAGCAGCAATTTTGCAAAAAGGGGAAGGGGAAAAACAAAAGAAAAAAAAAAAGGAGGGGAATGGGGGGGAAAAAGGAAAAAGAAGAGGGGAGGGGGGGGGAAAGTTTGCACCAAAAAAAGAAGAGTCCAAGGTGAAAGTTTCTTTTTTTTCCCCTTCTCTTTCCTCCTGGGGAGGGGAAAAGAGGGAGGAGGAGGGGAGGGAAATGTCTCTTCTTTGCTCCTTTGCACCAGTGACTTTAGGCTTCTTCCTTTCCTTCTTCGGGATTTTCTCTTTCTTTCTTCCCGGGAGCTGCTCGGCGTGCACTGCGCGCACACGCACACCCGCGCACGCACTCGCGGAAAAATTAATAATAATAAAAAATATATAAACCGTGGGGAGGGGGGAGCAGCGGGGGGGGGGGTAAAAAAAAAAAAAATAATGCAACAAACCAAGCCCAGAAGTCAGCTGTGACGGGGGGGCAGTCGCCGCGGATATGGGGAGCCTGTGCCGCTCGGGTTTGAGTGAGTTGAAGTTGGACTGAGAGCTTTTCAGTTCAAAGGCGGCGCTGATTGACAGATAGAAAAAGGGGGATCGAAATCCGGAGGAACGGAGAAGTCTGGGATCCGGGATTATTGACAGGGAGCGAGAAACACACCAGGCACTTAATGAGATGCAGGAGAGGGCGGGGGCTCCCCGGTGACGTCTGCATAAATAAACAGGTCTGGGGCGCGGGAGGGGGAGGAGGAGGAGGAGGGTGGGGGAAGTAGGAAACTAACAATGATCCTTTTTGGCATGGGAGCGGGAGCGCGAGGGGAGGGCAGCGGGGGCGGGGGCGCTGCTGGGGGGGCCGGGACGCAAAGGGGGGGAGGATCGGCCAAAAAAAAAAAAAAAAAAAAAATTTAAAAAATTGTGCGCTGTAGCCCAGGGCTGCGGGACGGGGGGAGCGAGGGGAAAAGCACTCGAGCGGGTGTCCCTGACTCCGCGCTCCGGGAGCGCCAACTTTTACATTCTGGACATTAATAAACATATCATCCCCCCGCAGCCCGGGTTCTCCTGAAGGATGTGTGAGTGCCCTTATTATTTGGGTACATGTGACGGCAGGGTGGTGCGGTGGGTGCTTTTTTTAAACCGTTAACATTTTTCACGCCGCTCGTTGGAGGTAAGAAACTCCAATCATAATAAACACTAGAATATAGTAAAAGCCTTTTTTTTTTTTTTTTTCAGCAGCACTTGCTCCCTGCATTTATTATGGTTATAACACGCAGGATGAAAATGTGTGAGATCACTCGCTGAAGATCAGATATTTCCAAATTATCTTATAGTAAGGCATAATGTTTTCTGGTCCTTGATGTAAAAAAAAAAAAAAAAAGAGAGAGAGAGAGGAGGAAAAGGAATGTGACTGCTAAGAAGTTAATTAGCATGGCAGGACGGAGAATCAAGGACTCCCAGACTTCAGAAGTGAAAAGTTGTGGTGGCGTAAACATCACGCTGCTGGGGGGAATCAAAGTGAAGGAAGGGGGGCCTGCGGTCCGGCCGCGGAGTCCCCGCGGGGCGCGGAGCCCGGGCCGGGGGCTGCCCGGTCCGTCCGGGGCTGCGGGAGGCTCTGCCTGCGCGGCAACAAAATGGGGAGCAGAGTCATGCGGATGCGAGAAATGGCATCTGTTCCCCGAATCTAATGTGGCGAGGGGAAGGGGAAAACAAATTGATCTTCCAGCAGTGACAAATTGTAACAATGGACGAGTCAATTGGAAACTTTAACATGGGCAAGGAACAAAAGGAGGGGAGTGGGGAGGGGGGCGGGGGGAGACAGTAATTTCAATGGGAATTAGTAAATTGCCTAATGGAAATGGTGTTTGAAAGCAAGGGACAGGCTGTACTAAATAATCCAAACATTCCTCCAGAAATCTAACCTGCTGCTCATGCTAAGGGTCATTCAGCACATAGGGTTTCCAAAACAAAGCCAATTTGTCATGCAATATTTAGAGAGTTTGGGGGTTTCAGCTAAACTGTCTTCTATAAAAAGAATAATAAAAATAATAATACAGAGATCGACGAGGCTAACATGAATTCTCAGGCATTAAAAAGTTCACATAGAAATTTGCATACTAAAGGGAAAGATGCAGACAAAATAGAAATAARAAAATCACTGCAACTTACAACTTTAATATTAATCAGTAAAGCAGAAGTAGAGTGAAAGGAAGCATGAAAAGCAGTAAAACAAATGTGTACATTTAATCAGACAGGATTGCATAGGACACAAAGAACAGGGCTAATTAGTCTCAGCAGGTAGGGACTAACCTTCAGACTTCATAAATAAATAAGTCTGTGAACAATGTCTAAGTGGGAATATGGAGACAGAAAAGGGATTATTTTAAGACACCAAGTAAAAACATGACTAATGAAATACTTCACTGTTAACTCAATGTACAAATGCGTTGAACAGTTTCTTTTTCCTCTGGTCTTTTGACTAACTTGCTTTTTACTTTCAGAAACTGTACTAAATAACTGTCTGTGGACATGCACACTCCCCATTTGCCCCTGATTGTGTTCTTACTGTCTTTGCAAACTAGTGCCTTGCAGAGTGACACCTCAACAAATATTCTCCATTTTTGTTTGCTTTTTCATTTTTAAATGCCTTTATATCCCAGAACAATATGAGATTAGAAATACAAATGTGACAGACTCCTATTTATTTTGCAGGGCCATGTGTCATAATTTGATCCAAATGAACAAAAACAGTTGCACAGTTTTGTTTTGTTTTTCAAAGATCTTTTTACAATCTGCTGTGGATTTTTTTTTTTTAAACAAGCGTGCTTTTTCTTCAGTCCCAGTGTAGTTGCTAACTACTTAGTAAGCATCATCAAAAGTTAGTGTGCAGGACAGAGCCAGCTGTTGCCCAAAGCTGGTTGCAAAAGGGCCTGATTCTGTAGAGCCTCACAT
Organism: Amblyornis subalaris; assembly: GCA_018881555.1. NCBI lineage: Eukaryota > Metazoa > Chordata > Aves > Passeriformes > Ptilonorhynchidae > Amblyornis > Amblyornis subalaris. The sequence continues at coordinate 1,703,387 of JACAXG010000132.1, read as the reverse complement.
GTGTGAGTGACGTCACTGACAGACTTTTTGCGAGGGTGATGACACACCTGGACTGCTCGTGCAAGTGAGGTTACTCATGTAAGTAAATGTTGGTAGTAGGGAGCTCCAATGCCAAGTGTTGGTCCTGGGTGTGGAAAATGGCTCTGGGAGGTCAAGGGATCGTGCCCCAGCTGTGGAAGGTGTTTCCTGGGCGCGTTTTAACAGCTGGGGTTTTGACTCAGAGGAGCCCCGTGAAGGGCCAGGAAACCGCTTTCTGCTTTACAAGGCAACATCAAATTCTTCCTATTGCAAACTTCCAGGGCTTTGTTTTCAAACTGCAGCTTGTAGCTAGTGTGGTTGTGAAGTTCAAGGATTGTCGATGATTACCAAACCAATGCAGTTTAATTAAGATAGTGCAAGTCACTTTGCATAGCTTGTGCATCTGATTTGTATAATTTCCCCTTATGTAACAGTTCTTGTTTCACGCTCAGGGAAGTGAGAGCTCTCCAGGGGTCAATAGCACCTGTTGACTAGTATGTTCTCAGGTGATACCTTGGATTAAAAAAAAAAGTATAGTGTTTAACAATGAAAGAAACACAATATTAAAAAAAAAAAAAAAAGGTCAAGCTAATCCATGGCACGAAACACGATTTACTGTTTGAATACCCGATTTTAAGTGACAGCTGGTGAGACAAAGCCAGGTGCTCCAAGTTCAAGAGATGTTGGCTTTCTTGACAAAGCTGACCTCTAGCACAGATGAAGTGAAAATGCCTTTCTCCGAGCTTTTGCAACCCTCACCACTTGGTACAAAATACCAAATGCTGAGCAAAGGAGTTTGGTTACTGACAGTGGTGTCACCATTTTACACTTTGGCCCAACAGTTTKGTCCCGGGAATCCTGCAGTAGAACAGCAGCAGCAAAAAAGTGTATGAGGTTCACCCACCAGTTCACACTGCAGTGAGCTGAAGAAGGAAGAGGTTGACCAGGGACAGCCAAGGAAATATATTGTTTTATGAAAAATGCTTTGGAATCTAATGTCTCACCAAAGGCCCAAGTCTCTATTGGAGCAATATGGCCTGCTAAATGCCAGATGAATCTCCTGGCTAATGTTTACATATTTGGGGTGAGTCATCTGTTTTCATGGTCTTCTCCAAAAGGTCCCAATGTAGGTTGCAATGTGTAAAATTCAAATTATTTATTTTGGAAAGATAAAAGGACTTTGGTTGACCAGGCTGGGATTTGAGTCTACAGCTCAAAGGAGTCTGCATGTTTACAAATAATCTTGGATCATTAAAACTGCTCTGAATGTCAAAAAAAAAATCAATATTGAAAAGGTTCCAATAACTGGAAGCAAACACATCTGCCTAGTGTCTTACCAGTACTGACTCTTCCAGACTTAGCAAAGAGGGGAAATTTTTTCTAGGGCAGACGAGATGACAGCATGAAAACACAGAAACCGTGGCTCCTGTCTGCAGTCATTTGCATTGACTGAAACAAGCACATGTGAAAATTCAAGAAACCTATCAAACGGGAAAATATCAACAAACAACCAGATCGTGGTGCTACTGCCAGACTTCTTTGTGGCTTCAGATGTCACACATACTGACCAGGTCACCATGTGTTATTTGAGCAAGGAGGGCTTCCTATCTGCACTTGATGGAGAAACACTGGAAAATTAGTACGAAAAGACTGCGTGCATTGTTTTCCAAGCTTGTAACACAGCCTAATGTCTCTCAATCCATGCTCTGCTTCCCAAGTCATGGCTATTGCTCAGTAGGAACATACCTCCCTTTTAGCACCTAAACCACAGCCGTACCACTTGCTTTTGTTAGAGATAATTCTGTCAAATAATAAAATCGTTAATGGGTAGAAATATGCATTCATGCAGGGATTATTCACACTTTATCATGAGGTGATATCAAGCACTATAGGAGTGAATGACAAGAAATAGGCTTCTGAAATACAGAGCCCTCCATAAATATACCATTTTTATTGACAACACATCTTTTAACCCTAATAGTAATGGAAGAAATCCAATAAATGAAACATTTACTGCATAACTTGCCTTATTTTCGGGTGGTGTCTGATTCCTTTCTAGCTGTCTCTAGAAGATGTTTTTAGCCTAATTTGCTCCCTAGAAATTTCACTCACTGGAGTTATACATCTATGACGTTTTATTGCCTGAAGCCAAGTCTGAATAAGAACTTTCTTAAGATATACTTATCCTAATGTCAGTCTACAAGAACTGGGCTGCTTTAGTTTGATTTATTTGTGCAGCAGAGGTATATGTGCACCTATATAGCTGGCCATTGCCTCAGACTGTATCTAATATCCCAAACACAAACAAAGAAGCGAAACCAGCAAGTTTAGCCATGGTTAATTACAAGCAGACACTTTTCAACTAATCACCTTAGATTTGTATTTATATGTCTCTGTTTTCCAAAACAACCAAAACAGTAGTCCATTGCAAAACACTCTCATTTCACGGGCAGGCACTTGAGTGTAGGTGTCTATAAGTATATGGTCATAGGCAAATATCGAGCACTAGGCAGATGCAGAGTGCTTCGACTGTCTAAGAAATACAGGGTGGCATTTAAGGACCAGGAGCACAGAGGTCGCTGGCTGAGATTGCAGAGCACTGCCTGCCTGGTTCCCTGGGCTCTTTCTTCTGCCTGTTTCCTCTGGCACCCACTTGGGCAGTGCTTTGGAGCAAGGGCCTTCTTTTTCTTAGTGGTTTTGGTGACCCCTAACCGGAGTTTGTGGATGGTATGGTGATGCAGATAATACAATGATAATAATTTGGCTTGCACTAATGCAGCGCCAGTGAGGGTGGTCTTGTAAATGAACCATGGCTCAGAGCAGATGGTGGCAGGCAAGAAACCCAGCAAGCTGTAAGGCATGAGCTTGCCCTCGGCCAGAAAGGACTGCCCTTTCAACTGACACACAGTAATTAGCTGCGTATGCATTTGTAGTCTGTTGCAATATGAGGTAAAAGGGATTCGTTTTGCAATGGTCTAGGAACATGAACATGAGCCAGCTGCATTCCAGCTGTAGGGGTTCTGGCTGATGGATGGCAATAGTCAGCACAGGGGTAGTAACTTCTTAAAACAATCAAGTTTAACAACATAGAATTATTTGATCAAACCAAGCAATCACAGAACCACTCATGTTGGAAGGGATGTGAGGAAGCCTTCAGTCCAGCCTCCTGCTCAAAACAGCTTCTAACTCTGAATTCAGACCCATTTGTTTGGGATTTGTCCAGTCAGGTTTCAAAAGCCTTCAAGGACAGAGATGAGAAAACAAGGAGTTAGGACTTTGCGTTTATTCTTTCTGAATTTTGTAATATTCCTGTTGGTCCATTCCTCCAGCCTCTCTAGGTCCCAGTGGACAGCAGCCCTGCCCTACAGCATGTGAACTGGACCGTCCAATTTGATGTCCTCTGCAAATGGGATGAGACCTCCTCCAGGTAACTGATGCAAATGTCAAAGAGGAGAGGTCCTAGGAAAGGCCCCTTTAGTACTGCACCTGATGCTGACAACCAGGGCTTCAGGCCATTACCACTGTCCTTTGAGTTTGGTCATCCAAACAGTCTTCTATGCATATAGTTGTCTGCCTATTCACACTGTAATGTCCTAACTTGGATGCCAAAGTTTCCTCTCCTGAAGCCTCAGGTTTGTGCTCCACTGCTTGTCCTCTTCACTCATGTCATGTTCCCAGTTCCTTGCAGTCACTAGAGCCAAGGCTGCTGTTGGTTATCACATCCCTGTCCTTGTTTGTGAATAGTAGATCCAGGAGACCATCACCCCGTGTTAGGCCATCCACCATCTGTGTTAGGACGTTTTCCTCAACGAACTCCAGAGACTTTCTAACTCTTTTCCGTCCTGCTGTTTTGATCTGAGCCGAAGGCAGAGAGGTTAAATTTGCCCAATAGCACTGTGGACTGTTATCTGGAGACTTCTAATTGTTTAAAGACATGATTGACTTTGTCACCCTAATCAGGTAATCTGTAACAAACCCGTCACAGTGTTACCCTTACTGGCTTGCCCTCAAGCTCCCAACCAGCCGATCTCCTGTTTCTACATATTCGTGCTGCTCCTTCATAGAGAAGGAACACCCCATGCTTTTCTTCACTGCCTGTCTTTCCTAAAGAGGCTGTACCTGTGCATCACAGACTTGTAATCATAGGAGTAATCCCACCATGTCCCAGCTAGCTATCCTCAGACCACAAGCAAGTCAGTGCATTCCCTCGTGCCTCAATTTTTCTCCAAATCGGTCCACTTAGGTTTCATGTTCTTCAGTGTACCACTGTCTCTCGCACTCTGTTTTTCTGTCCCACATACCTCAGATCTCCAGAGCAGCCTATGGCCACCATCATAATGCAGTCAGTAAGGCTGACCGTGGAGGCTGACCAAGAGGATGTCATTTTGGGCTAAGACAGGAAGTTTTAATTTAGGCTAGGAAGTGAATGAGTACTGTGTTTCCTGCCAGGCCGGAGTTAAACACCCAGCCCAAACCCCAGGCAAGTCTGCAGCCTGGAAGCCGCATGTCCACATGAAATGCACTCCTCCCAGGAGCCACCAAAGGCTCAAATGCAGATTCTCATCTCACAGAAAACTACAGGAATGCAGGGTTTTTTCTCCACAGAAGCAGTTGTTACCGCTATTTTGCACAGAGCCACCTCTATGCCACTGCATGTGCAAACAAGCTCCTGACACTTGAAGCTTACAATCATATTAATTAATAGTTGATCTATTAATGCATAAACAAAGTAAAAGAGTTGTCAGGAAAATCCTACTTAACTTCTCCTTGAGGGTATTTCAATAGCTTGACCAGGCTATTGAATAGTAGAGATATTTACTGTATTTTACTATTTCCTAACAAATAATTTTCTGATTAATAATTCAGCTTTAAAGCTTGTTTTGGTCTCTCCTTTTCTTCCTCCATCTCCTGAAGCATATGTCTTCCCTTTTTTCTTCCTCATTTGGCAAAGGCCTCCCAACTACATCAAGCAGTTTCAAGTCAGCCAAGGAGATAGACAGAGCCCTGCTGAAGGAGCAGAGCAGTCTCTCTTTGTAAAATATGCTGCCATTTATCAGCAGACAGAGGTTTTTCTTACAACAAGGAATCTGAGCTAGCGCATACCAAAAGAGTGGCACTGGAGACTTTGTGGTTGGCTGTTGTTTCAGGCACATTCAGCGTTTACATAGCCTGAGGGCATAAATGAGCAGACAGGAGGGAATGGACAGACCTTCCTACAGCACAATTAGGTGACAATGAGCTATCCAAAACAATCAGGATAGCAGCAACATCAAGTGCTTTCTCTGTGTCTCAGGAGTCCTCCCAAGATTTATTGCATCAGAGGCTCTGTCTATTGCTGGTGCCTCTAGATGGTGTCTCTGGAGAGGTGCAGTTGTCAGGCGCTCGCGAACAGGGTCCTTTCTGAGAAACTTATTGCAGCCTGAAGTATTACAATTAGCCCAGTGGAGCTGGTTTCTGAGCTCCCTGTCCTTGCTTAATGCAGGATCCCTAGGAACAGAAGAGACGGACCTGCAGGCACTGCAGGAGGCATGTGTAAGCGGGATAATTTACAGGAGTAATTCCAAACATTCTCCATCTACTAGGCTGGGAATACAAGAGACAATAGGTCTTAGGACATTTCTGTTCTGGTTCTTCAAGTCAGTCTTTCTTGATTTACTTTCTCCTTCAGAAAGCTTGCCTCTGAACAAGGGAAGCCAGGGAGCTGCTCTCCTGCTCTTCCACCTTGGCTCTCTGGATCCTTTAGCTCCTTTCAAGGACCCTAATCCTACAGAGCTCTGTTTTACAGGTGAGAGATTCCTGGTCTTGATCAGAAAGAAGGCTGCAATTTCAAACTAAAAGGCAAACATAAGATTGTGATCAGCACCTGTCCCACAGAAAATGCACTGTGTTTGGATTTCAAGGCATTTGGTAGATGTAAAACTCCACTGGAGACTGTTCTTTTTAGTTAGGGAGACACAAAGAGCAAGGGTGGGTCCTGCATGCACAAGGAGAAAACCAGTGTGTTTTGTCTTCTATTTTACCTGAAGCACAAGTCTATCATTTACACCTGCTGCATTCACTTTTTTTCAACAATTCATGGTTACAAGACAACCACTGTAATTCTTCGGGCAACAGCACCCTTAGGACATCTCCTGCATCCGTGGGAAGACATAATCTGGCATTCAAGGCATTGTGGTAGAATTGGCATCACCACTGCTTGCCTGAGGCACTGTCTTCTTTCTCTGCCCTGCCAGCCTCCTTAGCTTAGCCTCCTTCTCAAAGGCAGGGAGCTGAGGCAGTGTTTTTGCCAAAGAAAAATGCAAAAGAAAGCAGAGATTACATACATCAGAATAACACTGGCCTCTAGGTTCCTTTGGTGGCCCAGACTGAAGAAATCTATGTTCAAAAGACCTGGGGAAACTGTGCAAATGGTTACGCATATACACGTGTCCTCAGGCTCGTTCTCTTTGTCCCTCTGACCTAAAGCAATCTATGTCCAGGCAGGAGTGGAGAACAGAGCTAAAATAGCACAGGCAGCCCATTTTGCATACTTTCCTGTGGCACTAGAGCTAAATGATTTATGACTGAAACATTGACTGTTGCAGTATGGGACAATTACAGGAAAGTTGGTAAGGCAGCAATTTACCACCTTGTAGGAATATGAAATTCCTTCCTTCCTCCTGATTTCAAACCTGAAAAGTGGCAAACTATCTCCACTCTGTTTGGGAGAATAATCAAAAGTTTGCAGGATCAGACCTAAAGATGTTCTTGTCTGGACGAATAAGTGCTGTCATCAGTGACCACCTACAGCCACCTCAGGACATGCAGAGGGAGCTTCTGCTGAGCCTTGGGTACTTGACATGCCCAGAAATCCTGTTGCACCAATTAGTTGTGCATGAACCTATTACCAAAATCCATGAGATTCTTGCTGTGCACAAAGCTAGTTGTTTATATTAGAAAATGGGTATTATATGCTCTTTTGGCAACGACTGTCTATTTTTACTAAGTGTATTTACAATGTTTAGCAGAAAATATCAATGTTAGTTCTGATTTAACATAACAAAATTTTTACGAATGTTGGTTCTTTTTTTTTTTCTGCAAGCAGATGTTATTTGAATCTAAGAACTGCTTTAATACAAGTAAATAAAAGTAGGATTTTTAGGAGATTTTTATGATCTTCAGCTCTGAGGTCCTGTATTACAGAGGTCATTAAATTTCAACAAGTGGTTCCTGCCACGAGTCTGTCATTTCTAGCTGAGCTACAATATTTCATTTAGAAAGACATCTGACCCRGTTTTAAATATTTCAAGTCAGAACCCCCTTTCCACAGTAGGCAAATTTTGTTCCAGCAGTTGTTCATTACTCTCTCTGGGGGGAAAAAAAAAAAAAGGAAAAAAAAAAGCACCACAATTCTATCTCAAGCTTATTTTCCTCTTGTTCCAACCAAATGATACTATGAAAGAGTATCATCTTGTGTTGCCTTTTCGTCACCAGTAGCTTTCACTCTTTTTCCTGCAATTCTGTGGTCCATGACTGAGCAGGTCCTCTTGCCTTCAAGTTTTCCTACGTGGTAGCAGTGGGACACCACAGGCAGAGGGCTCTGTTTATATTTTGCATATTGCAGGATAAGGCAGTGAAAACAAATTTCAAGATTATCTGCAACAGTAACGTGTCAGAGAATATTTTGTCTTGCCTGTCTTTAAGTTGGTCATCTGAGTGTCCTGCAAAGTTAATAAGGAGGCCCAAGCAGTGACTTATCCCAGCTAGACTAAAATATCCCCACTGTGCAGTGACTCACCTTGCTATGGTATCTGACCTGCTGCATTGACTGCAGCTGGTGCCTGAAGGACTGGCAGAGACTGCACACAAAAGTTTTATATCCCTACGAGCTGAATTTCCCTTCTAGTGAAGATACTTTCTAGAAGGAAAAAGCTACTTGCTGACAACAGAAAATGTCTTTGTATACCCTAAATTTATTGTCTGGAGTATTAAGCCAGTTTACAGTACACTCCTACTTGCATGCCATTGTTGAAATCTTGACCATAAAGACTGTAATGGATAGACATTTCCATTTTTTAATAAAGAAGGCACAGAGACTCTGAGAGACAGACATCTAGGAACTCTGGTTTTAAGGGAAATGCCAGGATTGTGACATTGGGGATACAGTCTCTTGAACTGGCACCAACATTAATTCAAAGGAATATGTGATATTCTAGTGTAGCTTTGACCAGAACTCTTAAAAGTCTCTGTAAAATCCTTCTGGATTTGCTTCTTTTAACAACACAGAGCTCCCTTGTTTTGTTTTACTCTCTAAAAGATTTATTATGCTTGTTTTTCATCAGAGAGATATATGAAGTTTAACTTTCCCTAGTTTTGTTGGCTGACAATCTCACCTCTTTTATCTTGGCTTCCTGGAGAAAAGCAGCTCACCTCATCATGCTGTAGCATTTGTAACCRTAGATTAACTTCAGCTGAATGTGACAGGAGATGGAGAGATCAACAATATTTATGTCCTCCAATTTAATGACTGTTAGAGAAGTCCAGCTTAGCACCCATGGGAGGGAGGGTCCATAGGGAGAGGGCAGTGTGGGTGGCAGAGAGCAGTGAATCCATGGGGGAAGGTGCACGKAGAGCAGACTGCCTGAGTCCCACTGCTCACCAGGCTGCTTGTTTAGTGTTATTAATGCTGTGGTCGCACAGAGGTTACACTGTGAACCCCTCCTTCCACTCACAAATATCAAGTCCTTTTCCTTTTCCAGCTAAGATCACATTATATCCCTTGCAGTTAAAGCCACTGGAGGAATTTTTAGGGAAAAAAATGCTCATATTGTTGACTGACTTTAGCTTTTCTTTTACTCTTAATTTTATCTTACAAAAGTTAGATATAAATAGATATAAACCCCATATTCAGACCCATCATCCTCCTGTAGACTTACCAATGGCCTCCTATGCAGAGTTTGGGAATCTCTGTGCAGGAGTTCACCTTGGAGTCTGCAGGATTTGTAAATTTTTTTTTTTTTTTAACAAAAGCTTAAATAGAATCTCCCAATTTACTCCAAACTGGCAGTGTAGACAGGGAAGTGATACTTAGCCTGTTGTAACACACACTTCAGCAGGACCAGCTCGTACATCATAAAGCACCACTTGCCTTATCTGCGCTGGAACAAGTCRCTCTGAATGCATGAACTATTCTAACAAAAATAGTGCAGACTTATCTCAGAATGCGCAGGGGGAACTCTCACACGTCCTAATGGAAGGGCACAAGGGCTGAAACTTTGACGACGATTTAATCTCAATTGCACATTTCACAAGGTTATAGTTAAGAGCAAATAAGCAAAACCAGAGGATTTCAACAGTTCCATGAAAAGTAGCTTCGCAATTTGTTCAACTTCTGATCTTCACTTAATGGGTTGTCCTGCTTTTTTTTTTTTTTCAGCACTCCAGTGGCAATGTAGTCTGCTGTGAAAGATAAGACCTRTACTAGCAATACAAACAAGCAGCGAAGAAATAGCTTTGACTACAATTTTTAAGTCTTCTTCATATATTACAAACAAACACCACAAAAAAAAAGCCCACAACATCTAGGATGCAGTGATTTTTGTATCATCCAAAGAACAGGGGGAAAAGCCTGATTACAGTTTAAAAAGCCCTCGTAGTACTGAAAATCCAGCAAAATCTTCCTCGTGAAGCAACACTGTAGGCACAGGCTCAGTGGCTTCCTTTGCAAGTAGCCTTCAAATCTCCAGATCTCTGTGCCCACTGCTCACACTGACAAATCTACCACTGCCCAAGAAGTATGAAGGTTAACACTGAAGCTGGAAATTCGGTGTCCCTGGTGGAGTTTCCGTCTATGGGGTTGTTCTTGGGAAGACAATGATCCTCTCTGTCCCTTTGCTAGCACCTTTGCAAATTGGAGGTATTGCTGGTTGAATGGGTGAGGGGTTTGCAGTTTAATTAACTTGTAAGGTCTTAGAAAATGTTTTCAGTCTGTGACCTACAGACTCCTGCTACCTTTACTAATAAAAGGTTAAGGAAAATGGGTTTGCAGATGCTATGTAGCAATCTCTGCATATGGAAATGTTAAAGAGGGCCATATTTCTCATTGGAAATTTGTAGGGGTCCAAAAATCAAAAAAGACTGAAAAAAAAAGTGGCTTAGATCTCATCTGTTCAGATGAAAGAAACTGCTGAAGACTGAAGTGTAGATATGTATTAATATATCATGATATTGTAACTAAAGAGCATTATACAGCAGCACAATGTTATAAAATAGTTCTATCTATTCAGTCTCACAGGGGTGTAGCAATAAAAACATAGGAAATCAAACCAGACTGGACTGTTTACTTTTAGCTCCTGATTTCTAAAGAAGGCTTTATTTGCAATAGATGGTTGTTAATGTTTTTAACTATGATATCCTTGGAATTTTTAATCGGAGTTAGAAAACAGCTCCACATCCAGGCTTGGCTTAAGAGTAATAGCTGTGTATGATGGAGGAAGCCCTGAAGTCATGTAGGGCATCTTAATATGAGTAAATGTATTAGAAAATATTGCATAGATGTAATGTGGCCCCCAAGTGTAAAACTCACACATACTCTCTCCTCCTCCCTCCCTCTCTCTTTCTCTCTGTCYTTCACTTGTAGTCTCTCCCCATATTTGCTAAAACTAAAAATAAATCTGTTTGTTGCTAGACCTATATGAAAGCAACACTCTCCCCCATATTTAAAATTGTGAGGTCTAGCACAAGAGAAGGAGTGCTTTTTGGGGGAGGGAGATAATAGGATTTTTTTTTTTGTATCAGCGAAAAATATTGGAGGTAGATATCTGTGCAGTTGCTGAGCTTTTGTGTTCTGGGGCTAGGAGACTTGAATATTATTAAGGGATCAGTCACAAAGTGCATCAATCTGGCATGTACTAGAGCCAGATATCTATTTGCCAGAAACTGGGAAAAAAAAAATCTCAGCAGGCTCACAGTTGAAGAATGGTGGACATCGCTTTGATTCAAGAAAGCCCTGGCACAGATATCTTCCTGGATATGGATAACATAATGGACTTTGGGGAACATATTAAGTCACCCCCCCGTGACTTGCTAGCAGCTCTGGATGTGAATTATACAACTCTGGATTGATATGTTAAGGACTTAACAATTTCTGTCTGCAGCATTTCCAACCTCTGAGTGAAGTGTTGGGTTGCTTTTTTTTCCTTTTGGTTTGATGGCAAATTGTGCTATGCTCTGTAATTCTTTTTTAAAAGCCTGCAAATAGAAGAAAGTATAAATTAAGAAGAGGGTGGGGAGASTGACTGTGAGTGAGTGTGTGATGCACTGCATTTAATGTTTCTCTAGAACAAAGTCACACTTGAAGGCTGGCTCCTTTATTTATACTGTTTGTTTATAAGATCCAGGAATGCTTGTTTTCAGCATGAAATAATTTTTGCAGTGGCTTCAAATGAAAATATGTATTCACTAAAACCAGAAAATCAACTGGGAGCTCACTGCTGCACTGAGAGGCCCATTCAGACTCACAGCAACCCAGCACCCAAGAGCTCATTAGAGATTCACCAGGAGCAAACTGCTTGATTGGCTGTCCTCTGGCTGAGTCTGGGGTGGTTTTCCTGGAATTCAGCTGAAAAGTACAGGTGTATGCAACAAATATGTTGGGGTTTTTGATACCTGGCATCAGTTGGGGACTGATGCTGAATGACAGGGGTTGGCAGTGAGGGCGAGTGAAGACATTTGAGACTTTTCCTGACCCTGTTTGGTTTTAGGATCAGAATTTTTTCTTGATGACAGGACTTGGATTTGATTACTTGAGTTTGATCACACGTGCTCATACACATTACATTACATCTTTATTTCCTTATAAAACCAAAGTTCTTTTATTCTTACTGAGTGTGATATGCACAAGGCAATGGAAGGCCACGTCACTTTCTGTAGTATCACTTGTATGAAATAATTTCAACAATAGATACAGAAAATATGAATAAAGAATGACTGTGGGGTCCCCAATCTGTGTACAATGGAGACAAATTCTTTATATTGCTCTGTGGATACTTTGCCTTCTATTCCTGATTTGTGGACCATTATTTTTTATTTCATCCCACACAGACCAACTCTTAGCCATAATTGCATAACATATGAAAAATACACTATTTGCTTATGTGACAAAGAAACATTAGTAAAATAATGGTATATTTTAAACCTAAATACTTTGTCCTCCTTTCTTCTAACAGAAAACCATGCTGCCTGTAGGAGCATTGGGAAGTGACAGCTTGGAGTTGGAATGACACGACAGGACATCTCCCAAACAGAACAYCCATCCCTGCCCCACAGACCACTGGGTTTCAGAAGCTGTGATTTTATAGCAATAGCCAAAAAAGATCACTTTGCAGATGATTTTTTAAAAGAGATGACTGAGATCCTGGATGTGTGAAGATATCAATGATAGGAGTTTAGGCTGGAAAAGCACTTGATCAGTGAATGGCAGTGAAAGAAGTAGGACTGGAATTATGGGCACRGAGAGCATAGGAGAAGAAATCTTGACATTTTACATTTCAGGCTGCTCAGCTTCCAGACAGGTGTGATTTACCTGGAATAACTTCCCATCAGCATCAGAGAAAAAACAGTATGATGTGTAAGAGGACAATGAAGAGATTTATTTTACATGATTGCACGTATATCAGTAAAGGGCTCAAAATTATATCATGAGCAATTGCAGTTCTAACACACAGCCTATGAGCACTGTGATTGTACTCACATAAGCACTGGACAAACAAGTTCCAGTGCTCACCACTGGCTGCTGTCATTGGCTGAAAAAATCAGAGAATATTTCTTTTTAAAGTAGTCTCRTCTTCCCTCACTCCACTCAGTCTCCCTTGTGAAACGCCTGGTCCATAKGGATGCAAACATCAGGAGGCATAAAATGGTCTTTCAAGAAAATTCTTTAAGGTTTTCAGGATTGATACCCATAATTTACATGAAGAAAAAAAAGAACTATAATGGATGCTTATAAATTCTGTCAGGAATGAGGAAATCTGTTAGCAGCTGAAAGTAACTATTTGGCATTTTAAAAAGCAGCAGTTTCCTATCTTGTTCTATCACAGGGTCACTGAAAGTCAGAATCTGAAAGATCTTATCCAAGTAGATTTTCTCCATCATCCTGGAGCCCATGGGCCAAGAGGGATGGTTAGTGAGTTGGATAATCCTGCCCTGCACACATTATGCAGCCAGGGAGAAGGGCAAGCATTCCAGCGGGAGGGACACTGCCAGGCAGCCTTTGTGGAGGTGGTTTTCTGGTAATAGGAATGAATCGGAGAATAAAGTGCACCACCTGCCATAACGAGTCTTTTAAATCATTATGTCTAAACATTCTTCTCAGCCTTCTAAAAACATGTTTCATTTTAAGCCAAACATCACCATTCAGCACAATATGTCTGAGGAAGAAAGCCACGTATTGTTTTTGCATTTGTCTTTTTCTTTTATCTTTTTTTTTGCAGAGAATTCTTTTTTTTTATTTAAGAACACGTTATGAAAGGCCCAATCATTACAGTAAGGGAACAAGTCCTGCAAACCTTCACACATGTGATTTTAATAGGTGTAGATATGTGAACACGGATTAGTAACACTCAGCCCTTGCTTAGCATTAGTGTGTGGGCTCAAGTTATGTTCTTGCTGTGAATTGGCAATGAGACACAAAGCCTTTCGCCTCTAGGGCTGTGGTTCAAATGCAGCCTGGGTCATTGGTGGCTCCACACAAAATGAGGGGGCTGTTTCTATCCAATTTCACCCTCTCCCTGTTAAAAGACAGTAGAGAATTCAAGGTCAGACTGATCTCAGAGTCTCTCATCTTATTATGAATTGTTATTTTTCACTCACTATGCTATACTACGAAGCCTGGAGGCTTCTGCCAAGCRTGGGGCATGTCACACTGGTTACTGTGAGAACAGGTGCAGCTCCACTTATTTACAAACACACTCAGTGGAAGAGGAAGATGAGCACAAAGAAATGAAGTGGCACGTCCAAAGGACAGTGGCAGTGCCCAGAACAGGGCACACCTTTCCTCGCAACCTGGCTGCACTGCTTCCTTCTCCACCCACAGATGTGGGCAAAGCAGTGACAGGAAACAGTGTCCTTGGACGTTTGCTTCCCGGCAGGTAACCTGCATGGCTGTCAAACCAGCAGGTTTTATGGTATTTTTTTAGTAAGGTGGGGATAATATAAAACAAAGTGTGTGACAGATGAAATGCATTAGCCCCAACAATATTAATGGATGATAATGTATACGGTAGATCATTTTATCACACCATTTACATGTAAGTTTGTTTGGTGTATTATCTTTGACACAGTGGAAGATTCATAGATCAAGAGAATTGGTGTAACCCAATTTCATATGTTTTGTTGGATCTTCGAACAAAAGTGGATGCATTTTGAGTATACATTAAGCAAGTGCTGCATTAAGAACTTCCTTGCGACACCTGGCACCTACTTTTATGGCTTATTTTGTCAGATTGTTTCTTCTATTCAAAGATTAATTTTCCCACTTGCTGAATTTGTTAAATCTTTGAACATTTCAGCCAACGAAGAGGTTTTCAGATCTGAGTTTTCTCAGGATTAAACACTTCTGTAACAGAAAAAACACTGCTCAGTCAATACAGACAGACTTGTTTGAAATCTAGCATTTGCTAAACAAAAAAGATTAAGCTGTTTATAAGGAAGAGTCCAGAATCAAATGTGCCCTGACTTTCAAACATGCCATCTAAATGGGCACTGGCTCATGCACTTATAAAATTGCTATTATATGCTAATTTAAAATTGAAAGCAAATGTTGGCTTGTCATGTATATGATTTAAAATCAAGGTATGTGCTGTTCCCTAATTCAGGAGGAAACTCTTCACAGATTGATACCGCTTCCTAAGGAAGGAGACACCATCCTTGCAACCCTTTTTTGGCATTTGGTCCTGGCTCTATCAGGTCAGTGCTGTGCAGGCTGCCGAGGGGGGAATCTCCACTCAAGTACATCCCCGTGTCCATTGCAGAGCTTCTCCCAACACACATGCACCCTTACACTAGACTCAGCTCTTCAATTCACACCACTTTTATCAGTCACTCCCCTTGGCAATGATAACAGAGAAAACTTCCCTGGGACTTTCTATGAGCTTTAATTAGAGATGAGGTGTTGGCATCCTCAAAGCCTTCCAAAGCCCGGGTTGCACCCAGTGGCACAGCTGAAAACTGGCACAGCTGTAGGATGTACCAGAGTGCCAGGTCCACAACCCTACCTGTGAGACCCACAATCATCTGGTTTAAACCCAAGCTTTCTACTGTGTGCCTGGCATCAACTCCTGCAAGCCAACTCTTTATCAGCCAGACTCTATGACATCCCAAGCCTCAACTCAAACACCTACAGACGTCTGCTAACTTTTGTAAAGTCCTTTCCCAGCATATTGGGATTTTTGCCATTTTTAACCTGGAAGCAGGATTGTAGTGGAAGATACCTGGCAGGGTCTTGTATCTGTGAGAATTCCGGGCCAGTCTGGAAAACCCCAAAGCCTCAAATACATATTAGGTTAGATTTTGCTGGTTCTGGGGGCATGCTGCAGACGGCTCTGGTGTGTGAGGCTGAGCAGGGCTGCTGGTGGGTGCCTGGCATGGCAGCAGAAAGACTGGCTGCCTTCCTGGCTTGGCTCTGCCTCAGGAGCACAAAAGAACCTGCACACAAGTAGGGAAAAGACTCTAAACTTCTTTAAGTTCACTCATTTAAAGAAGCAACCAAACTCTAGAAATAAAATAAAGCCCAGACAAACGAAAAAAAAGACAAGACAAATGCTTAAAGAAAATGAAAGGAATAAAGGATTTTTTAACCTATATCCTTGTTACCTTTGTTTCTCCTCAAGGAAGTGATATTTCTTGATCATCAATATCCCCCTTCCTTAATAAGATAAAGCATCAGATTATGAAGAACATTTTTTAATGAGAATTCAGGGACATTTCTGGGTTGGTTGAGAAGTATGAAAGTATTTAACCTCAKTTCAATGGACTGCCCTTTATTAACATTTTTCTTCTAGTGCCACTCACATAACTGCCCTTTCACAAGCCCCGTCTCAACCATTTGGTACTTATAACTTGGTTTTAGCCAGAGGGTGCATTGCAGAATACAAATCAATCATTGACTTTATTTCTTGTGACTAAAGGATTTTGTAGACAGTATCTTTGTGGACAGAGCTACCGCTAAGAAAATAGGGCTTAATGATTAAAATGTGTCCATTTTTCTCTCCATCCAGCAGTAAAACTATGAGAGGAAACTACTGGAAGCCTGTTCAGTGAGTGATGTGGCACTGACAGTGCAGCACACCTCAGCTCAACTGAGCACATGCATATGTAAACAACTCTGCTATCAAACACTTTACCTTGTCAAAGATTAAACGTGTCTTTAGGGAAGGGGAACGGTGCCATGCCAACACCTTAGCAATACAGGGCAAGCGGCAGGACACTTGGCTTCCCATCAGTTTGTCACAAACCTGCCTTGGAAACGTTATCCTGGAAACATGAGAGCATCCCTCTGGTGGGTTCCTGTCCATTGGCTGCTCCGGGTGAGCTGCCAGTGCACCACACACTGCCAATGCTAGCGGTGCTTTTGTCGGGTGGACACTTGCCCACTAGGAAATGGATTGAAGCCACTCAAGTACTTTAAATGTGCCATTGTCTGAGCTCCAAGTGCTAACGAGAGTTAATGACATCAAGTCTGATCTGATCTGGAGTCTTGCAGGAACTGTATCYGTGCTACCTGTTGTTACCTTGGAGTTGCTCTGTCCTACCTCTCAATATATCACATTTGTAGTACATGTCCTTAATGCAAGAGGAATATATTTGTATCTATACATTGCACAGAGGAAGCAGACCAGAGCTAGAACAGAGAATAGCAACACTGTTTGTGTTTTAACTTGAGAAACTGAGGTGAAGTTGATGAAAAAAACCTGATGAGATTTTCTTGTTCATGTTGAACAGCTTGAGRCTTATCCCAGAGACTCACATTCAGTTAAGTGCCTTTAGCTGGTTTCTCAGCTCTTGCAGGGCACCTCTAATATTTTGGAGATCTGACACTGCCAGACTGTTTTGCAAATTTTAGCTCAACTATTTTGACAGGACACAAATTCTCAGGCACAGTGACGAGAAATTCTGCAACCCAGTGGACATGCACTGAACTCTATCCCTCAGCCATGGGGCAGAGAAGAACTTTCTGAAATAAAGGGCTTTTCTTACAGGGCTCTTCCCTTGCCAGTCTCCTGATGCCAACATTCATTAACATCCCAGTGCAGACACACTGTACCTGGTACATTTGGATGCATGGCCAGTGCTCGCCCTGCTTGGGCACACCAGAAACACTCAACAGCAGCCAAGAAAAACAAGAAGAAAGAACGTCCATTAGGAGATGCTTTATAAGAGTTACAGATTCCCATAGAGCAGCACCAAGTTTTGAGGTTGAATCCTTGGGTTTCTGTCTCATGTCTTACTTTACAGACATCAGCTCAGACAGATTTGTAACACTTGACAGGCAGAAGTCAGTAGATTCCTGACCCCCTCGATGTCAGTGAGTTTTGCTGCTGGCATTCATGGAGCCAAGATTTCATTCCATTTTAGTACTGGATTAACTGAGGTTCATAAGGCAACACACTTGCAAATAAAGGCAGTGCATTGGCCTCTGTTTTTCTAGGCATTTTGATGACACATCTCATGGTCTCAAAGCACTATAGCAGGAATATGAGATTTAGGCCTTGCAGACATGAAGGAATGCTGTGGGAACAAATGCAGCAATAAGCATGGCTTATGAGAAATGCAAAGCAGGTTAACAATAACTGTCTTTATCAAAGACAAGACACATCTGGAAGCAGGTGTGAATATCAGCTCTCAGAGCTGGAGATAACCTTGCAGTCTTGAATAGGTACAATACTTAGCTAAAAGAAATTTTAGCATGATATAAAAAAGCTGGGGTTTTTTTTGTTCATTTATTTTGCTGTTTTCTATTATTAATTTGAACAGCATGATTCATTTTTTTAGTAGTCATGTAGTTTGTTGGGCAGTTCTGTCTAAACCTTAGGGTAGTGTACAATGAATTAAGACACATACACACACACACACACACMCCCCCCCGGAAACCATGCAAAAACCCACAAAGGAAATTTGAAGTAAATGTGTTGAAGAAGAAACTGGCCTCACCTCCACCATTCAATCTTCCACTGCTGTGGCTTACAACAATACAAAAAGAGAGCCACAAACTTTGGTTCTTAGAACCAGCAGAATGCTTTGCACAAACATTTTTTTTTTCTTCACTTAAGGATTCTCTCACTTTAGCAGTAAAGAGAAAGGATGGTTTGCTTTTGCCATTCATGTATGACATTACAGCTCACAACTACCTGCATGCAGAATTTAGTTGATGCACAAGGAGGTGTTCATTACCTCAATGCAAAAGTTTAAGCAATCACAACTTAGCAGAATCTCTTGGCYCAGGTCTCATTAGCCTGGGAGTTCCAATTCCCCTGGAAGCACCTTGTTGAAGCAGACAGTATGCCTCTTCCAGCACATCAGCTCTTCCTTTGTACAAAGGATGTTATGGAAAGTGATTAGATGAAGGAGGATTTTTTAGCTAAGAAAAGAGCTGGCAGAGGGGAATGTTACAATACAGTATAAAATCATGAATGGCACATGGAAGGCGAGTAAGAAACTGCTGTTTCTTTTGCTGCCCCTAGTTCTTGCAGGAGAGACAAGCAAGGAGTATGTTCACAAGAAATAGCAAGTGTTTGGTGGTACTCCTTCACACACTGGAGCGAGTTGTGAGACTTCTTGCCGCAGGATTTTGTGGGTGCCGGAAGTTTACACAGATGAAAAAAAGATAAAGTAATGGAATTAAAAACATTACAAAAATTAATGTACTAGTAAACCTTGATATGCCATTCTGTCTTGGGAAGACCCAAGCTGCTGGAAGCTGAGTGAATAAACTTGGGATATATAAATGCCACGATACATTTTCCCTGTTCTTGTGCCCTTATCTGGGCAGCTGGCATAGCAAGAACTCAGACCTTTGGCCTGACCGTGCTAGACTGGTCTCGTGTTCGCATCTCTGCCTGGTCTGTCCTTATCTGCAAACTGCTGGTAAACTTCTGTACAGCTTCCCCCAAAATGTCTTTTAAGAGCTTAAAGTATCATGAACTTTTACCTAGCAATTTGTGCAGACGTTCTGAACTTTAGAAGCAGCTATAAGTTATGACATTTGCTGAGGAACACAGTGAGATACAGAGTCAAGCAGGCCTAAGTCTCCCAAGTGTGTGTGTGTGTGTGTGTGTGCACACTTGAGAGGGAGATGAAGAGAAAATATGTGCGTGTGAAAGTAACTTTGTGTATAAAACAGATATTTTCCATGACATATGTTGATGAATTGAATTCTGTTAATTTATAAACTACATTCAGAGCTGGTAGAATTTTTATAGTGTTTCGTGGCCAAATTCTGTGAAAGGACCGGGAAAAAACCTGTTCCAATTTATTTCAAACTCTGCAGTGATTTCCTAACTAACTGTGTGTGAATTATTATATTTCGATCTGTATACAGAGCACTGAGCACTCTGGCCCCAGCCCAGAGAAGCAGTTAAAGGAAATGTCCTGCTGAATTCACAAAGACTGTTTGCATTCTTAAAGTTAAGCATGTGCTTAAGGGCTTTGCTAGATCATAACCAAAGATCTCAGGAGCAGTTGGCAAGACTGATACCACAGAGAATAGAAGAAGAGGAAAACAGCAAGAAAGATGTCAATAGATATATTGACATGAATTTGGAATGGTGCTTAGCATTTGAGCGTATTAAGAAAAAGGAGATCTAAAAAGCTCATGAAAAGTATTTGAGAGAGTGTGTTGACTTTTAAAAAAAMCACGTTTTTCTAACAGCCATGCGTCAATCACTGACTTTCAAAGGAGAGAAACATTGCAACGCATGTTGCACCATTCTTATTGTATTATTTTGCTATGTGTAACACTGCAGCAATTTTTAGCATACAGATTCTTAATCTCATTTTGTTTCTAAAGCACATGCAGATCACAACGTTGCTGAATGGACATCTCTGGAGATCATCTCTCAGAGCAGGGGCAGCTACAGCAGGTTACCCAAGGGGTTGGCTATTTACAGGGATGAGGATGCCACAGGCTCTCTTGACAACTTGTTCCAGTGTCTGACCACCCTCACCAGGAGCTTGGTATCTTCTTCTTCCGGTGGTACAAAGCTCCTGCCAGTATTGTCATAAATGTTTAGACCTTCTTCCTATGCACAAAGACAAATAGATCCCAAGATTTCAAAAGGATTAGCCATGGGAGTGTAAAATAGACAGAAGTGTAAGTGCTTTCGGGACTTTAGGTGGCAAGTCCAAGTTGTAGTATAAATGGAAAAAAATTCAAATGATATTGTTCTGCAGAATTCACAATTTCTTTACACAGATATCACAATGTATGTCTGCATTTTTTCCCCCTTGAAATTTAGAGGATTCTAGTTCTTAATCCTGGGACAGATTTGAAAAATTTTCATTTCTAGCTGTGGTACTTGAAGGCTTTACAAGGATTCGCTCACATTCTGCCCCACCCTTAAATTTAAGTGCATTTCCTCACTGATGGCCRTAAGAGCCATACTTTCACTCTTTCTTTTCAAAAGTTCAAAGCTCCAATACTGGTAAAGTGTACGGGGATAAGATTGAACCCTTCGAAAACAGCAGAACACATGAAGGCAAAGGTGCATGATAAAACCATTTATCTGTGGCTTTGCAGTTATTACACAGATAACATTTTGATACGTGCATTATGTTTAGTAACTCAGTATCTATGTGTGTAATACGTAATTTTTCACTTAGAAGTATATCTTCCAAAACTGTACCTCGTTTTTCAATGAGTCAGCTGGTTGCAGTGACTCCTATAATTTGTGAAGTAGATGCATTTATGTATTATGACATGAAATGTGCTTCATTCATTTCTGCGCCACCATTTATTTATGACAATACTTTACAGGAGATGAGTGAATATTCTATAATACCTTTCAAGAGGTCAATGTAGTCTTCACCATAGTGTCTTCTCTCTGCACTGACTAGTAAATCTTTGTTGAGGGACGAGGTGGCTGGCGTTTGTATGCTCACCATGACCTGCATGGATTAAYGGAGAGCAAAGGTTCCCGTGAGTGTGTTTGTACAAACACACATCTACAGGAATCTCCAGGCACACTGAAAGCTCATCTGCTTCCCTCAAGGATTTGAAAAGATGGGGAGAAGGATTAAGAGTGGCAAATGGATAGAATAAGATGACTGTTATGTTAACTTCCAATTTGATGGCCTTGCTAGTAAAAGAGAAATTGCTATTGTTTAGTTAGCATGAAGCTGCTGTGGGGTATTTGCATCTTTCCCTAAAGTAAGGCATTTGGAAAGTGAATGAAAAAAAATAATTATTTTGGTTCTGTGTGGATTTAAAGACAGAAAAAAATTGATTTGCCCTCAAGTCCACAGCTACCTAAAGAAGGGAAACAAAATAGTGTCTTTATTGTACCTAAGGGGCTACAATATGATTCTAAAGTGAAATTAGGCCAACATCACTTGGAAAGTTCTTTCTTTCTCTCCTGGTGCCAAATTTTCAAAAGATTTCAAGCACACCAAATCTATGCCATCTTTTCAGAGCAGTCCAGATGTTACCAGAGCTGCCATGGCCACCCATCTCAGCATCTATGCTGCTTCCAATGTTTTGGTGGGATCACACAGCGGGATGGAGGAACACGGACTTTCAGGGAATGACTGACTTAGAGGGGTTTCCTGGCACCAGCTCTCCTTCCTTTGCACCATGTCCCTTGCATCAGGCTCAGCGCTTCTTTGAAACAGCCCACCACAGGGTAGAAAACTCAGCTGGCAAAAAATGTGAATAGTGTTCCAGTGGTTGAGCGAGCTGAACTGCCTGACTGAAGAGTGAGAAGGGAGGGGGAAGAAAGAAGAGAGCAGCAAGCCACTATGTTAGAGCCACTTTCTCTTGAAGTCTTATCCTAAGAAAAAAACTCTAGGTAAGTATACCTGCAGGCAATGAAACTCAGGTCTGTTTTTCTCAAGTGCTCAATAYTTCTGCTAACTCCCATGGCGACACCTTAACAGTCAGATTCTCAAAAGGACTTAGTCTTCAGTGAGCACCCAGGGTGCTGAGGCCTTTAAAATTTCTGCTCTCTTCCTTTTCTGCCTACTTGGGAAATGAGATTTTTGTAAAATTCTGGCTTTACTCAATAAGTAAAGCTTCTTAGTTAACTGCACTAGCTGGGGGAGACATGGATCTTTAATACACTGTACTAGTATTTGMTAGAGCAGTCTGGGTTGATCATAAAGTGTCTCTGCATGAAGGAGGCTGGTGCCTGTATTTCCCTCCAAAGCTGATGCAGAGTGTCGGGCATGATGTGCCGTGAGATAATGGGACAGTCTCCAGGTCACGGCCAGGACACAGTTTCCCCTGMAAATCATTTCTTTCTCTGTTCAGCTCCAGGCTGGGTAGAGCACCTTAAAACCATATTTTGACTTTTGATGAGATTGTACCGTGCTTGAACCCAAGAAGATGTAAAGATACTCTGTCCAAGGACTCCAGGAAATGATGTAATCTGCAAACCATTTACTACCTGTGTGTTTTACTCTTGGATTTTGTCAAGGTGCTTAACTCTGCTTTATGGACTTCCCATTAAACTTATCTCATTGTACAACAGTGTTTCTTTAGGGAGGGGAAAATGTTTCAACCTTAAGMGATTTAAATCAAAATCCCTGAGGATTTTTACACACCGGGAAGCAGCACCAGTTTGTTCTAAACAAACTGATGATGTCAAAGCACCGGCACACCCCACTCTCACTGGAGCAGCACTGGCYGACGAAGGCTTCACCACTCCCACCTCCATTCACAACAGTTGGCAGACAGGGAAATGTGCCAGGGCCTCAGCTACTCAAGTGTAAAATCTGGCATACTATCACAAAGGCTGAGAAAGGTAATGGAATATAAATTAGGGTACCTAGAGGTAGGAAGCAGACTCTGTCACTTTGGTGTTTTGACATCCTCTGACAAAACCTTAACAAGGAGACCTTTCACTGTGATTTAGCTGAGGAAGGAACATCCTTACAGGCAGCCGTCCTTCATGGGTGATGAGTCCTCCTCTGGCAGGGTGGGGACTTTGGGGTGGCTACAGCCCCTGCACCCCTCCCACCACAGGCTCCAGACTTTGTCCTCTCTCTTTGTCCTTGTTTTTGGCAGCCAGACAGAGAGAGAGGGCACGTGGGTGAAAAGGCAGAGACACAACATGTTGAGGCTTGGCCTCCTGCCTCTCAGAGGTGGTGCGGTGGTGCCACCTCTTTGTGGCTCTCGCCTCTCCTCGCTGCCTCCACCAGCTCCATGTCCTCCTTTTCCTTGCTCATTAACACCCCCTGACTTGGTAATGAGCATTAAACTGTAATTTAGAGCATACAGAAGAGTGGGAGGAGTGGGACAGGGCAGACAGAATGCTGCTCAGCTGACCTCTTTGGCCCCACAAGCTCCTCCTGGACAGCTGACRCTTCAAGTTTGGGATGGTGCTCAGAGCTTCACAAGCAGCTCCAGGCCCAGGCAGGGAGACTGGCTGCTGGTTGCTGCTCCAGAGCTTCCTCTCGGGGCTGTGGAGCAGGGTCTGCCCCCATCACCTCCAGTGTTGACCTCTCAAGTGTGTCTGTCATGAGACTGGTTTCCCAAACTGCCAGGGAAGGGTTGGTGGGAAGGGTGGCCCGGCTCAGCTGCCCTTGCTAAGCTGTGGCACCCAGGTCTCCCTGCCCCGGGGCTGGTTCTGTAGCCAAAAGCACCACAAAATGCATACACATCCTCAATTTTGCATGAAAAAAGCCGGTGTTGTGAAACTCTCTCTCCAAACCAGGATCCAATAGCTCCGTTTGCATGGCCTCAGGCTGATGCTGGCTGGGCCATAAATATCTCACAGCCTGAGCCATGGGCATGCTGGAGCCTGTTTTGGGAGGAGGGGGATGTCTTCATTCCAGGCATTGCTAACCAGCACAGCTCCCCGCTATCTGAACTTGCTGCTCCCTACTTACTGTTAATTTGTTCCTTCCTGTAGCTGATTTGTACCTCAACTTTCCTGCTATCTTTAACGCTAATTCATGGTGTTTTGTGCTACAGAATGGTGCTTAAAGACTGGCTCCTGGCCTGGCATTAGCTAGTGCATATCCAAATGGGATATGTTAGGCTTCAAGGATCTGGGTTTGCAAAATTACCTCTTTTTTTTTTTTTTTTTTTTTCCCCACTTGGAAATCGTGGAGGATAATGCAGCGTGGTCGCAACACTTGTGAATGGATATCCCTCTCTGAGGGAAAACAGGGACAAAAACAAGACTTCTGATCTTGACTTTCCACTGAGAAAGACTTAGCAAAAGTGCGTGATTAGAGCACTCAGCTGGAGAAGCAGTTTTGACCTCCAGTTAAGAATATTTTTGACATATTTTTCAATATAGTTAACCAAGGCTAAGGTGTGTCAAGAAAGTGGAACAAAAGAGGTAAGTGTAAAATGGGAACGAAGGCAGCTTGGAGAGCGTGACAGGGAAGCAGACTGAGGGGACACGTAAGCCCAGAGTCTGTCCAGGTGGTGACCACACCAATGCCTGGGCCAGGGGACAGGACACAATTAAAAATCTKCCAGTGGATCCTTTATGAGAAGGTGTGAGTGAGAGACAATAGCATTTCCTGACCGCGCTGATTCCTGTGAACCTGTGTGGTCTTAAGCTCATTTATATGGAACACTGCAAGCAACATAACTTGAATTAATGCTATGAGACAGAAATGAAGCCACTAATGGACAAAAGGAAGCATGAGTCTAATGGTTCAAACACAGAGCTGGGGAGTCAGGAGACCAGAGCAGTTTTACCTGATTTAGCTACTGACTCATCTTGAGAGACTGTGAGGAATTCACTTGTATCAAAACTGTTGCTGCTTTTGGTTTGGGGTCCACTTTTTCTGAGGTTGTGGCCATTTTGAGCACTCTGGCCTGAGCTTCTGCATGCCACGGCTGCCTCATCTGGAGGCTGTGAGCATTCACTCATTCATGCTGGTGCAGCCCTATGAACCTCTCAGGGGAAAGGGCATAATATTATAATTTAAATAATTTACTTTAAACCTTGGCTCAAGGGACAGCATGGCTATTAAGTAATGGCCTTTGTAATCTAGAAAGCCTTTCCTGCCCTTCCCTGGGATGGATCCTGTACTTAACACTTCACCTGGCAAAGCACAGAACAATTTTCCCCCACTTACCTTAACAAGGCAAGTCTTTTACTCACCACACCACAGGCGGGCTGGACACTTTGATTGAGATGGCCCCACAAGGGCTGTACAAAGGATGACTCAGGAAAAGTTTTGCTAATCCTAAGAGTCTCCATCAGGCAGTTCTGCGGTATCCAGGTATTGCCACTGGTAGCCAGCTTGGGACTCCTGTCTGTCCATCAGGGCTTCTGTTGCATCAAACACAAGRTCACACATAGTCATGTGTTCAAGGCTTAATTACAAATGAACTGTCAGCTTCTGCAAACTCGTTTTTGGGTAATGCTGTTGAGGAGCATTCGGCTTCCAGGGGTGACTTGAGTGGATTTGAACCTCTAACTTCAAAAAAGGCTGTGTTTAGGGAGAGGTTTGGTGCCTGTCATGTTGTCACGAGTGCCACTGACAGCACTAGGCTTGCTTCAAAATAGTGGGGTATTTATACAGGCATACAGCTTATATAGCGGTTCATGGGGAAAAAGAAAAGGAAAACAAAACAAACCAACCAACCAACTAAACAAAACCCCCCTGAAATCTATCTTTGTGAATAAAYAATTTGCTTTCAGAGGTAAGGTGAAACAAGGTTCTGACCCAAAGATACCTGCTGAAAAATTTCTTGTGAGGCAGGTTTGTGAGGTATGYGTTGTTGAAAGCAACCAAGATGACTGCAGCCGCGAACTCTGTCCTCCCTGTATTTTCCAGTGATGGGCATGGTCTGGGACATGTTAGGAGGAAATTTATCCACACCAAGGGTGAGTGCAGCCCCAGCTCATGTCTTTCTCCACAGCATTGGATGCTGATTCCTGTGAGAGAGGGCACAGGATGAAGTATATCCTGTCTCAGGCATGATCTGGCATGGCACTGCCTGTATTTTTTCTCAAGCAAAACTCCCACTGACATCAGTAGAAGTTTGACTCCAGAGGAAGCTGAATTTCTGCCTATTTAATCTAATTCAAGCCTTCCTACATGAAACACAAGGGACTGATGCAGCCTCTCTACCTTGGGAATAGTATCTCCTCACACCACRGCTGAACATGCCCCAAGGTCCACTGTGGAAAAGCTGAGCAAGTCTGAGCCATTTTTGAAATGTTGGTGAAGTTTCACAGCCTCGAGCAGTCATTATTGCACTGGGTCATACCCCTGAGGTAAATTATTAATAATAATAATATGTTATTTTTGTTAAACCTGACATCTCCTTTCATCTCAGCCCCATGCTTATCAGGAGCTCTGCAACAACAAAAAAGGAAAGTTTTATTTCCACATTTCCATCCCTTCGTCTCATCACGCCGCGTCTGCTTTGGGGAGTGAAGAGTAATCTGTGGAAAGCTTTCATGCTCTCAAACCTACCAAAACATGCAATATTAATTGGGATTATTAATTGTATTTACTGCACTAGCAAGTCTAACCTTGTTAAAGGCCAGTGTGAAGATGTGGGATCATTTCTGTCATTTGGAACATCCYGCATGCTACCTCCTCTCAGAAATCAAAAGGAAAATTACCTCACTTTTATTAATCATCCTTTTTCTTACAAGATTTTGCCTTTTGTTTAGCTGCACTTCACAAGGAGAAGGTGTGTTTTCCGTGCTGCTTTGAGATCTTGGCAGTTAATGGAACTCTTTGATTTTTAAATAAGAGTTATTCCTCTGAGTGTACAGTATAAACCTAACAGGCAAGGGACTGTGCCTTTAAGTTCATCAGTTTTCCCAGTGCTGTACTGGAAGGATTGGACTGAAACTTTAAACATTTCTAGCCATACCTAGCATATGTATAATTTATAAGCCACACACCGTTTTCTGTCAAATAGGCGATTGATCTGACTCGGATCTCGTTAATTATCCTCCACATACATTATACGTTAACAGATCTTCAGTATACTGTGTATCAATATTAATAAGATTATAAAACACTATTGATAATTAGGAAGAGAAAGAGACCAGGCCTTTGATTCACTCTGTTACTAACGCCCCTGCATCTCTAGATTAAAAAGAGACCACTTTTCGTTTAATAATATCAGATCAGTACATCCATCTTCTAAAAGGCTTTATTAAGAGAAAGCTAAGATTTGCATCCCTATGCAAGGGGCTATTTGAAATTGATTATGGAGGCATCATTGATGTGTGAGAAATTTGTTTCTCTGTCTTGTCTAAAGGGGGACCTAATAGGTGGGAGGGATTTAAGGTGGAGCACTGCACTCYTGGATCTTTGATCAGGAAATTTCTATTTTTCTTTGTCAAGCTATATTTGGTAAGCCAGATTGTCTTGTTTCAGAGGAAATTAAATGGGATGTCATATTACTTCCTTCAAAAAATAACAACACCTACGTTATCACACTCCAAAAGAGAACAGTGGAATTAAATAACAATATTTATCTTTAAATTATGTGGGTCAGATTATTTTTTTTCATTACTTTTTACAGTTTTTCTTTTTCCTTTTTTTTTTTTTTTGGCTCTGACCTGCCTTTCATATTTTCATTAAGCTCATTTGCAACAAGCAAACCAGAACAACGAGTTGCTAGTGAGGGCTCTGAAACACTTAGTATCCAAATTGAATCAGGTAAACTTTGCTTTCTTAGAAATTTCATATTAAAGGGGAGGGAAAATCATTGAAGGATTATAGAGAACACAGCATAAATTTGGGGTGCCACGTGACTGGTCCTCCACTGAAATGCTGCACTGCACCATACGAGCATGGCTTGGGAGCCAGCACTGTGGCCAAGCCCAGGTRTTTTTTCTATCACCTTAGAAAAATGATTTGGGATTCAAGCATGAGACTTGATTTTGCCTTGCTGCTTATGTCCACTAATCACCACAGAACTTGTGTCACTAATCACCCAGTCTTCATTAAACTTCGGAACAGCTCTTCCCCAGGTCAACTTTCACAGAGCCAATACAGCCAGACAGAGAGTTCTCAGGCTCCCTCTCTGCTCTGGAGCGATTCTGCAAGGCGTCCTTCCCACTGCTGACTCCCTTGGGCTGGCCAGAGTTAGGAGACCTCATTCCAGAGGATATTTTAACTCACACCACAGATATTTTCAGCATCAAATCCCGCAACCCTATTGAGATGAGATTTCTAAAATACCATGTTTAGGGTCCCAGTATTTTCTGCATGGGAGTGCTCGTGYTGCTGTGTAGAACAACAGGCTCTGGTGGAAGATACTCAGTGTGAGCACCAGAGGGAAGCTGAGGAAAACTGCCCCAGCTTGCACAGGGCTTTTGCTCAGGGAAATTTCGCACATGTATTTCCCTGCAAGCCCAGTAGGTTCTCATTTCTCATGGCGATTCTGCTAAAAGCCTAAATAAAACCATCAATTTAGGGCTTCCAGGAAATCTGCCCTATATATAATCTTTCCATTCCCTAGAGCTCTGTGATTTTCAAGCATGCTGGGAGGGATCGTGGTTCACAGGACTGTGGAAGAGACTCTGAGATGAGGGAGGTCCCGGGCTGCTGTGTCCACTGCAAAGTCTTGGGAAAGTCCCTTCTTCTGCCTGGGACATCTTTCATACCAGTGTGGGGTCACAGGGACTGCCTGGGTACAACCGTGGGGTACAGGACAAACACCCACAGTACCTAAAATGCCAATGGGACCCCTCTGGCACCCACACCACTTGGAGCAAGGCCACCAAACGAGGTCATTACATTTAAATTTGTCATTTTGCCACATCTCATTCCATGTGAAACTGGGGAGAGGGGATCAGCTGAGACAGGCAGGTGGTGAGGCACAAGGAGACATGGTGACCTGCTGGGGGAAGGCTAAGCTGAGAGCAGGTACATAGGCCCAGATTAAAATTTAAATACAGGGTATGTAAGCAACATAAAGGGCTTTCTGAGGACTTGAGATTGCTACAAGAGTAGGCAGCACAATGTCAAATAATTACTCTTTTTCAATCTCTCAGATGGTTGTGCCCTTCTTCTTTCTGGAGGGAGCCTTGGAGGAAACTGTAGAAAGAACAGAAAAAGACAACAATGTGAAATGAAGCCTAAAGGCTTAGGAAGGCATAGAATAAACCAAAAGAAGTGCAGCAAGATAGCACGAAGAACTCTAATTTTACTTCCTGATCCTGGAAAGTATAATGGCTGGCAGATTTGCATGGGATTCCTGCAAGTYGAGTGGATGTCAGGGCAGCAGGGCCCGTCCGTGCCAGCCTCTGGCTGAAACCTTGCTGCCCTTTCTGTSTCCGACAGGCAGCTGGCCCGGATGCGGTGCTACTTCCTGAGCCAAAGTTCACTGCTGGTGGCAGGGCTGTCACCAGTCGCACCAGGCACAAGCCTGGGACTCTGAATAGCTATCTGAGCCACGTCACATCCATTCATGTTAGTTTTTGCATAGAGTTCAGGCCATAAACAGCTTGCTATGTGTTCCCGGAGATGCGCCAGTGCTGCACGCCGTGTACGCTGCATGTGCGGTGCGTGATTACAGCAGCACCCGCATGCACAGGGATGTTTACAAAAGGCAGCAGGGAAGTGCCTAAGGTGTAGCTTTCTCATGAAGGAAGGAGTTAATTCCCTTAGGCCCAGAGACATTTCTTCAATTTCTCATGTCCTTACACAAAAAAAACACATGGGGAAACAAAGCTACTTTCTTTAACAATGCAGAGAAGTGAAGATATTTACAACACTGAAAGCTAAAACACCCCTGAAGATCCAGTTCATATTCCGTTGGGAATATCCCCAGTTAATACAGTCATGTGAATATATTTCCCAACCGAAATCCAAGAAAAAGAGAAAGACGTAGAAATTTGGGGTTCTGACCTGTCTTTGCCATTGGTTCTCTAGTGACTGCCAAGCTTGTCCTCTTGGCTGCTGTGCATTGCAGAGGCTCAGCAAGCCTGGCAACCAGACTTCACTCAGTCTCTGAACTCTGGTGCTGCACCACAAATGTCTTCAACTGGCTGGAACCGGGAAATAATGGCCAGGAAAAATCCCTCAGCTGACCGGTGCAATGTACGGSACAAGCATTTGCTGAGAACATGGTGAAATGCTCGTCTACCACCGTGTGCAAATAAAAGATCTGTTGGTGGAATCAGGGCCATAGATGAGGCTGTCAGCATAAGAGGCAAAGGGTTTTGATGGCCAGTCTTATCCATCAGGCAAAATGGGTGTTGGAGCTGTACTACCCCAAGTCATGGGTCCTGCCACTTTCGGGCTCAATTATAGGAAGAGCATGGAAGATGTTGCTTCATCTATGGCCCTGCTGCCTATAGCTGTAAAAAATCTTTCTGCCTCTCCAGCTCTCAGGCTGGGTCTATTAATTAAGAATCAAAAGAGGGAGGTGAGGAGAAAATATGTATGATTCTTGGTACCATCACAGCTCATGCTGAAAATGAGATCCTTGGAGGCAATGGCAGCAGCCTGTATTTACCTAAATTAGGGCAGCGGTTTAATGCATCAGTGTCTTTCTGCTGAATCATAAAATCGTTTGRGTTGGAAAGAACCTTAAAGACCATCTAGTTCCAACCCCCTGCAAGGGGCAGGGACACCTTCCACTAGACCAGGTTTCTCAAAGACTCACCCAACCTGGCCTTGAACATTYCTAGGGATGGGGCATCCATAACTTCTCTGGGCAATCTGTGCCAGTGCCTCACCACCCTCASAGTAAAGAATTTCTTCCTAATATCTAATCTAAATCTATCCTTTTTCAGTGCGAAGCCATTCCCCCTTKTCCTATCACTACATGCTCTTGTAAAAAAGTCCCTCTCCAGCTCTCTTGTAGCCCCTTTAGATACTGGAAGGTGCTCTRAGGTCTCTCTGAAGCCTTCTCTTCTCCAGGCTGAACAACTCCAGCTCTTTCAGCCTGTCTTCATAGCAGAGATGCTCCAGTCCTCTCAGCATCTTTGTGGCCTCCTCTGAACTCACTCCAGCAAGTCCACAACCTTCTTGTGCTGAGGGCTCCAGAGGTGGATGCAGCAATCCAGGAGGAGTCTCTCGAGAGCAGAGTASAGGGGGAGAATCACCTCCCATGATCTCCTGGCCACATTTCTTTTGAAAGGTACAGCCATAGGCATGGTTTATGGTATGGAACCATTACGGTGGAAATGATGAGAAGSATCCATTGTCACAGAGATGATGCTGCAGGTGTTCGTGTAGCCCAGAGCAATTATTGCATGGCCCTGTGACATGGTACCTCCAGACAGCTCCATTGTGCCAGGATTTGCATGTTATTAACCTGCTCAGTGTTACTACATCAGAAGTAGAAAATAGAAGGAAAATAATATCCCAATTTGAGCTTGGGTGTGGTAGGCTATTTTTCAACYCTGACAACATTTTAGTTTCTATCAAAGAAGAACATTTGCTTTTGTGTTAAGTGGGGAAACCCTGAAAATAAATGTACAGCATGAATAAAAATAGCAAAACCTTGGTGGTTCCACGCTTAAGAAAAACAATACTTGGGCCACTTGAAACAATAAGAGTTTGCTCCCAGCTTGAGATTTTGTCTGACAAATTTCAGAGAGAAGGGTTTTTTTCTCCCCTCCTCTAGCCCTGAGACATACTGCAAAAAAATGCGTGCACACGAGCCGTTGTCACTGGGAATGTACCAGCCTTCCATTAACATTGCTCTCTATAGGATGGCGGTTGGCAGGAGTGCTCATTTTAAAATCCAAAGGCTCATGTCTAGTGCTCCAGYCCTTATTCCCCAGAGTTTTTTCAAGCCACTTGAGCCACTTGTCTGGAGCCTGCTTGCTTTGATCTCCTTCTGCATCGAACGTGTCTGGAGAGAGCTCTGCAAGGGGAAAGCATGAATCGAATTGTGCGCTCCCATCTCAAATCTTGCCCATTGCAAAGCCATACCAGGAAATTGAGGAAATGTTCCAGGTTTAAGCTTTCTACCCTTAGCCAGAAATTAAAACCCCTTCATTAATCCAATCTTAAATCTCAACTAGCTGCTGCTTAAAGTSGTAATAAATATTTCATACCGATTGTGTTGCGTTCCTTGCTGTGTTTATTAAATGGAGTTTCTCATAATTCCAGTTATTAATTTTAATAGGTCAGGACTTGGCTGTGATTTAAACAGACCACTGAGGAAACAGCCGTGGTTAAACATTGTAACAATATGGATTATTAATTTAATTGGCCAGCTATTACTTGTTTTGACTCTGTGCTAACACATTTAGCTCAGTCTCTTGTGGCCTATAAACCACAAAGGTCGTGACTTCAACATTCAGAAGAATGGGAAAAAGAGAATCAGGGCTGAGATTATGAGGAAAAATAGAGAAACAGTGTGGGGAAGACAGAGTGGGAAAGGCTAAGGGCTTGCTGGAGGCAGTGCAGGGCAAAAGGGGATTTATTTAGTAGCTCAGCAATAGAACATCCTCTAAACCACCAGCCAAACTAGCAGTTTCTTTCAGTCTGCATCCCTCTGAGGTGATTTCAGACAGTGATTTTTACCTGTGGGTATAACAATGGTATCCCCACATGTTTAATAACACGTTTATTTTATTTCTGAATTTTTATAATCTAGTTTAAATTATGCCATGCAAAGAGCTCACATGTGAATAATCAGAAATAATATTTATAAGTGTGTTTAAAAGGCCAATCAGGCCCTCCCACCCTGGATGGTTCACTGCACCTTTATTGAAAACCATCTCATGATGCTAGTTAGATACAGTGGGGTGAAAAAGCACATTCTAAAGGGCATGCTAGCAAAAAGGGACAGCCAGGAAAAAATGTGGGGTTTATCTTCTGTGCACAACAAAGACAGTGCAATTTGTACCATGGACTGCTCCATTTGAAAGGGGTCAAATTTTTCCATTGATTTTTTATGCACAACTCTCATTAACTAGAAATAGGAGTTCTGTGCATTGAATAGCATCAGGATACGACCTTGTATTTGTCTTGGCAACTGTGTGCAAAATGTGGCAGTGGGCAATCTTACCATACTGCTGCCTGTGCCAAGTATGTTAAGCATTCAACTTATACAGGTGCTAAGGCCCTACCACGAAGGAAACTATATGAATACAAAAGGTAGACAGATATATTAGACAGACAGGCAATCAGGTATGAGTCTCCTTTTTCACTGTTTTATCAYGTGCCTTGGAATCTGTAGCTGTTCCTGTAACAAATTGTGCAGGCCAGTAAGTTGGAAGAACACGGCCCAAAACCTTTGTCTGCAAAGGCAGGCTCCAAACCATGCAGCTAACATGGGAAATGTAGCATGCATGAGCACAGCATACATAATCAGCAGTAACAGCTGCCCAGACAAGTTGGTGGGATTCCAATGCTGTAAGACTTCTTCCATCCTCACTCTCTTATCCTTCTTCACATAGCTCAACCCAATTTTCCAAGACACAGGCAGACTGGAAGAAAGACAGGCTTGAAAGCTTATTCACTGTGCAGAAAAGAGCCAGATGGACAAAAATTCCTGCATCTCTCCTTTCTGGCTTTTTTACCTCTCCTCGTTTTCTGCTTCTCTCCCCCTCTCCCTGACCTAACTTCGGCCCTGTTAGAAGCCTTTCCTCGCTCTGCCATCCATACCACCAACCACACCTGTGTCCTGCAGCTCAGCTTCCCTGCCAGCAGACCCCAGGCCCACAGGAGCTCTCATCTTCTAGCCCAGACTTCCTTGTTCACCTCCTTCCATGCCTCACACACACCAAGTCTTGGCTCCTTTCCGACAGTTTTTACCCCACCTCTGAGCTCTGTCTTCTTCTATACTCAAGAACCATTTTCCAGATTCAAACTCTCACTTTGCCCAGCTGGTGACACGAGCATCAACATCCTGTAACACAACAATTCCCGTTCACCAGTTCAAGATACACCATTTTTTTGCGTGTGTGGAGTACGGAACAAAGGTTAGGACCACACTATATTCAGCCTCTGGCAGAAACCCTTTAAAGGCATCTGAGGATTCCTCGCCCCATGTCGTCKGGCTGTGTACTTCCCAGATTCCCCTCTTGCAGTAGTCTAGCTCCACCACTCCTCCTGGCTCTGAGTGGCAGGCAGGAAACCCCAGCCCCGGGAACACAGCTACTCACCCAGGGAGCCATCCTTAAGCTGCTGCAGGTGCCGCATGCTGGGCCCTGTATCTCTAAGTGAGGCTGACAAACAGGGCTTTCTTCTGTGGTGCCTAGCACCAGCAGCCCCTAAGGACAAGATACCCTTCCCTTCTTCTCCCCCACCCCCAGCCCTTGCACACAATACAGTATTTGTCATGGACTTGTTTTCCAGTACATGAAGAGCACAAAAACGCGTGCTCTTTTATGATAAGGTAAGCAGAGTGACCCWGTAACATTCCACATCTGAACTCAGAACGGCATCTGCCTCACAGCTGTCCTTGTAGCAAGCATTTCAAAAACACAGACGGCAAAAAACAGCAACAATATCTCATCGCCGATGTAGCTGCTTACAGCACAGTCCTCACTGTCTTCCAAATACCCGTGTTTGAGAGGTGACCTACAGCTGTGAAATTTGGATGCAGATTCCAACACCACCCTTTAATTTCAAGGATGTTCCAATATGAGTTTTACACAGAGTTGCAGGCCAATTGCAAAATTTGTGGCTGGAGCTAGGCTCAGATTCTGAACACCCTGAGTCACAAAGATTTCCAAGAGTTTTGGCTTCCTTGCAGTATTCATGTTCCCTCTTACTGGAGTGCATTGACATATCCTCTAGGAGTCATGGACTAAGAGCCTACAGTGA
The DNA here is from genome assembly GCA_018881555.1 of Amblyornis subalaris. Taxonomy (NCBI): domain Eukaryota; kingdom Metazoa; phylum Chordata; class Aves; order Passeriformes; family Ptilonorhynchidae; genus Amblyornis; species Amblyornis subalaris. The sequence continues at coordinate 1,668,446 of JACAXG010000132.1, read as the reverse complement.
AAAGCTCTGCACAAACAGAATAAAAATAAAGAAAAGAGTTTAAAGTTCAGAGTCAAGAGATAGACAGAGAAATGTGGAAGTCCAGGGAAAGAGTTAGACTGTAAACAGGACAGTCGAAGTGCAGTTGAGTTTTCAGTGGTCATCCAGTCAAAGGAGAGCTCTGAGGGAGATTCTGAAAGGTGAACAAGTGAGCAGCTTTGCAAATGTGTGCAGAGTGCTTCTCAAGAACTGTGGGTGCCTGGCATGAAAGGACAGCTATGGGCATGGACACCTTGGACCAACCGGAACAAGAGCTGCTTTTGAGAAAATGAACAACAGGGAATGGGTGGAGAGGGAAGAAACCTTGAAGGGTGCTGAAGGCAGAGGCAAGCTGCTGCTACTTGCTACAATAGATAAGGTAGTGGAGGGAGGCAAAAAGAAAATTATGTGATCCATGTGATGAAAAATAAGCACCATTCAGAGAAAGTATGAGAGGAGATAGAGTGTTAGACCAGGGAAAGGGGTGTTGCAATCAGATGAGAAGAACTTCAATGAGCAAATGCTTTGGGAGAAGAACATCTCAGAGAAGTTGGGCAGAAAGGGCCTACAAAGATAACTTTGATGCAGGATATTAAAAGACAGCAGTCCAGATCAAGTCCAACTTATTTATTGGACACCACGAAGAGATATCCCATATCCATATCTCCATAAAGAGAAATAATGAGATTGTAGCTTGGATAGAAGGAAACAAATCACAGTGGAAATAGGAACCAAGAAATCAAAGATGGTAGCTGAAACCAAACAGAGATGAAATCCTTCAAGAACAAGACACAGAAGAAGGACTGAAAACCTGAAGACACGAGTGCAAGGGAGCTCAGGGGTGGAGAAGTTGCCAGCAGGAGTGCAAGAGTTGGTGGGACATGGCAATAAGTGTTGGTACAGGAGGGAGCCTGGTGCACTCTGAAGAGTGACTGCAGGTGGAAGAGCAGAACAATGGTAGACACGATGCTGTTCAGAAAAGGAAGAATGGAAACTGAGGGGTTGGGTGGGTCTTTCTACAAGCTACAGTTCAGTTCACATCTGTGGTCCTTCACGAAGTTCTGCCCTACCTTGTTCATTAGGTCTGGGGTCATCTGGCAGGTATTGCAGCAATAAGATCACGAACTCCTCCTTGTCTTCTGACCTCGTATGAGAGATTTTTCCAAATAAAAATGTGGCTGCAGAAAACCAGGAGAATATTTAATGTATCTTTTTTTATCTCTGAGATTTTTCTCTCTATAAGATATTGACAAAAATCAGTGTTCCTAACATCACAGGTTTTTTAACAGAGGAGGGACTGTTAGCTCATCTGGAGAAAGTCCTGTTGAAAAGTATCATAAGGTCTGTGATTGCTCATGTGCAGCAACTCTTTCTTGGATGTCTTTAGGGGACTTAAGATGGATACTTTGAGTACAGGATCATGAGTTACTTCAGTCAACATCAGAAGCCAAAGAACCGATTACACTGGCTTGTGTCTCTGCTGTGGCACAGATGGAGACCATGCAGTAAATTCCTTCAGGGTGAGAATGGTCCCCCCTCATTTTGGAAGATAGGTGAGGACGTAGAACACATTAGAGAGCGCAGCAGAGAGCAGGTGCTGGCACTCTGCTTGTGCTAGTGAGAGTGATGTAATACTTAAATAAAAATAATTAGGTTGTTGGACACAAGCCTTCATATAAAAAACAACATAGAAAACACATGTTTTCACATGTTTCCAATGCAAAAAACACCTGTACCCAATTGGTTTAATGAATATTCACATGACTGTGAAGTTTAAATGAGCACACAGTGCGAGTAGCCAGCGCACAGCGGGTCAGTGTGAGCGCTGCTGCGGGTGAGCAGCAAGTCGTGAGCTCCACACGCTCTGCATGTCCTGCCGTGGGCCAGGGGAACATGTGGAGGAAATGCCTCATTTTGTGCTTCTTCAGGAGAAGGAATGAACCTATTGTCTAGTCTTCTGGGCGGCAAGTACCCGACTCTGAGCCCAGTAAAACTAGTGGGAATCAGACCCCAGGATCTTGTTGACATTCTGCACATTCTGTGGTTTCTCTTTTGTCAGGATGCACACTGCTTTGGTGAGGAAAGAGGGGAAGGGAAGGAAAGAAATGTTCAGAATTCTCTCCAAAGTCATTTGTGGGAGCATTTATTGGTTTTGCTCTCTGTGCATAAACTTGACTGCGTGGTCTTGAGCAGGCTGGGTCACTGGTTTCTGCCTAAGAGTTTACTAAACCGAGAGTAATCTTTTGTTTCTTATGACAACTTGTTTTTTGAAAATGGTATTCAACAACGTTGGCTTTTTTCCTTTTTTTTAAAGAAAGCAGTTGTTCATTTGAAAATATGACACTAACAAAATATTTTGCAATGTAAGAACAGCTAAAAATGCACTTTGCAAACAGTACCTCACTTGACCATATCTCTTGGCAGATACATGTTAACTCCACCTTAAAGAAGATATCTAATTGCCTGAAAATTTCTGGAAGTGCATATTGTAAATAACACCAGGGCTCTGTACATTTATAAACACTATAAAATTAGTTTAAAATATGATTAAAATAACCCCCAAAGCTTGTAGAACATAGTCTGGAACGGAGCTGACAGCTGGTGTACAGTGTTCTGGTGGTTTGCTTTAAAAATACACAGTAGCAATGGATCATTACTTGGTTTTCATTCTTACCTGTCTCTCATTTGTCCCACTATACATTTCTGAAACTGCTCTGACCCCTTTTCACAACATATTTGTAGCAACCACACAAACACAATCTGTAGTTTTGCAAGACAAAAATGTGAATAYGAAATTATCTTACCTAAACAATTCAAATGGAACCTAACTGCTTTGCTAAAATAAAAATCTGTGTTTATAACTTCCAATAATTACCCTTTGTTGTATGCATAAAGATGTTTTCATCCTTTCTTCTACCAACTCCAAGAGTTAAATCTGGACTCTCTGAAAAATGTATAAAAATCCAAAACCTTTTCCTCTTTTACATCCATTAGTCAGGCTGAAACATCGTTATTTTCTAAATATCCAAGAACATTTGCAGTTCCCATGTGGTCTTGTTTGAGTCCCAGCTTGCCTCACGAGCTCAGGATGTGTAGATTTGCAGATTCTGTTACCCCTTAATATTCATATCCACAGAAAAGAGTGACAGGCGTGGGGAAAGACCCAGAGAGTTATTCCAGACTCTTCAACTCAGATTTCATTCTGTTTCTTGATAGTCAGCACCTGACTGTAATTCATTTTGAAAAGTTTAAACAGAACCTTCTATTTTTTGCTGACTTTGGAGCAAGGGCATTTGTCTATCCCTCATTAATCTTTATGTCACTTGCAAGAAACATCATACCTTTTCCTTTTCAAATAGATTCCCTAAATAGAGGTCCAATGCTGCAACCCTTGTCCCCATTAAGGTTTTGCTAATGACCTTACACCACTCAGAACAAAGATTATTAAACTGGGCCAGATGCTTGCTAGATGAAGAGAAGTAGAAAAGCGGTACTAAAACAGAAGGTTTCTCCTTTGACCCCCCCGTAGAGTTTAAGGCATCAGCTTTCAGTGGGATTGACTCAACAGAAGCAGGGTGAGTTTAATGATGAGTATTTTCCAAAATCCCACCTGGTCATTTGTTGGTGTTGGATGGCACCACCAGCCAAGTGCTTCCTAGCACAGTTTGAAAGGTTATTGAGTGCTTTAGCTGTAGATACCAGCTCTGGGCTTGATAACATTGGTAGGCATTTACCTACTCGCTATTGCAAGAGGATAGGAATGCACTCAGTCTGAGGATTAACTTCCAGCACAAGAGTGAGAACTTGTTAATATATTCCAAGAGTATCTCAAGTTCTTTTTTTTTTCCCCACCTTGGTCTCACATAGTATCATCCTCTTCACCCCTCAGGATTAAAGGTAAGTGGATATGAAGGACAATCATGCACCTTTGTAGCAGAACTTCTCCCAAACACAACAGAAGTAGTTCCTACGCAGAACCTTCCCTTGCTGAGCCCCACCTTTGGTAATCACAGAAAGAACCTAGGAGTAAAGAATACCCAAATCAAGGCTTGGAGATTTCATAAGAAAAGGAATGAAGAAAGAAAAATGACATTAAAAAAGTATTGAAAAATAAAAAGGTACAGAGGAATAGCTATGGATATGTCTGASGAATCGATGTAATATTCTAGTACTGGAGAAGGGCAACGTTATTCTTAAAYCTCCAAAACCTGACAAAACATATAAAAGACAGGACTGGGTTCACAATTACTCCCAAGTGTAATATTGTAAAGTTCGTCCAGAAGGGACTTCACTGTAATAAGAAATGGGTTTGTTGTTCCATTTTACAAGTCTCTCTGCCCTCATATGTTCAATCTGCCTTTCCCACCATCACTGAGCTTGCTTATTTCTGGATAACCAGGCTTTCTCACTGACACAGGAATGTTAGAGTCAACCTGACACACAGAGAAATGTTTCCTATCTGTTAMGCAGTGCAGTGCCAGAATATAACCCAGGATGTCACTGCAAGGCACAGTGTCCTCTTAAAGAAAAGAATACTCCAGAGATACATGTGCTAGGGACACTGTAAAATGAGGGAACTAGCTATTACCAGGGTTTACTTATCCAGTACATCAACTAAAGTGGACATTAATTCCTTCAGCTAAAAGTCAAGATTACTCAACTCATCCAAATAGTACAGTAGGTAGGAAAGGAGAAGGTTAGGAGAAAAAAGAATTTTCACTAAAGGCTTCTGAGTTTTTTCACTGAAACACTGGGGGATTTTCGGTGAGTTAATACTGCCCCTATTTTCAAAGGGGCCTTTAATTTAAGACATCCAGCTTTCTGGGTGTCCAGCTGCAGAAAGGGGCAGGCTGGCTACCGAGCATCAGTCTGAGCTGTTGGGATGTGCAGGTGGTACAGGGGAATCAATGTCAGGCCTTCCAGGAAACACAACATCAGTCGGAAGCGCTGACCTCCGGTGCTCCACGCCGGATCCTTCTGCGAGGATACCAAATGGCGAAGCGGGGTGCAATTATACTGCTGCCTGCAAAGCGCAGCGGATGGAATGTGCTACCTCAGCACTCGCTGCTTTTATTAGTGAGGGGGAAGAAAGTCTCACAAGGAAAGGAGTGAATGAAATTCTGAGTGCTGCGTTACTCCGGTTGACTTCTGGGAATCTAATCATTTGAGAAGAGGTGCACTTAGGAATCATTCTACGTGGGTGTAAAAAATTGCTAAAGAACAGCCYGCCTCTCCTCCTCTATACCTTACCCTTAGAAAAAGAAGGCAGGTAAGGGTACATTTAGCATTCACAGTCTTTTATWCTACTAAGTGAAATCAGAACAAAATATGGTAATTAATCCATTGTGCATTCAAGGATTCAGGTTTGAGCAGCAGATGGGAAAAGTTGTGGATCATAACCCTATGCAATATTTGACAGAATATCAGTCAAATATAGTTCACACATCTTCATGTTTCTGTCAGTCCCTCTCATCTAAAGTTAATTTAAAGTGACAAGAACTACATTAGCACTTTTCAAAGGGTAACGCAAACTTTAGAATATTCGCCTCAAATCAATACCCATCCAGACTCCTAAATGGTCAAACTGGCAAGTTCCTGAAGGTGATTTCATTTTGGTTTTTATGCTAAATTTTCCATCTGTTGCTAGGGTTTATGCATTAACCTTTAAACAAATTGGTTCAAAATGCTGTAGAGAAGGTGGCACCTGTTTATTCTGCACGATACTGTCAGGGACACACGTGCAAAAGAGAGTCAAGGCAACGCGGGCAAATCTGGCTGTGCAAAGTAATATAGTTTGGATCTTAGCCTGTGGGTTATTTTTGAACAACTCTTTATACAAGTGATGTACTTTGATGCCCAGCTTGCGAGTGGGGCAYCTACTTTCATTTCACCACTGCCATAAAAGAGTCCAAAGCAGAGACCTCACACAAGCTCCCACAGAAAGTTTGATCTGGTGGCCCTGCTGCTCACAGCAAACTGCAGCTTTCCTGAAAAGTGGATTATTTGACGGAAACGGTAATTTCTCTCCTTTTTTTTCAATCAAAACAGCCTTTGTGAGTACATGCACATGCACATCTGCAAATGTATGCTCGCACATTTTTGTGTCTGACTTGGGTGTGGGAGCACAGCAAAGTCCAAATCCTCTGATCTAATGCTATTGCTGTGCTGCTTGCTTGTGCTTCTGCTCCTTGTGTTCACATTACCAAATAAGAGATCACACCCTGCAAGGCTCCACAGAGCTCATCTCCCGGGAAGGCAAAAGCACTTTTTGGCATTCAGACTGCACACAATCCCAATATCATCCCCCTTCACCCCCCTGCCCCAGTTACAAATGATTTAAGGCAGGCTGTGAATGAGAAACATAAGGTAAACACTGTTTAGCTTTTATTGCCTTCCGTCCCAAGCGTAACTTGGCCTTGCCTCTGGAGAAGCGCCCAGCTCAGCCCTTCTGGACACACAGTCACTGGCTGGGATGTGTGTGTGTGTCTTCTGGAGAAGGTACAAACGAGGAAGGATCRCATTGGTCGAAGGGTTCCAGCTTCTGGAGTTTGCTGGGGCTGAGTCACATGTGGTGTGGAAGGAGGCACAAAGCCCACCAGCAGCGAGTGGGTGGGGAAGGGTGAGGAGAACATCCAGTCCCTTCTCCTTCTCCTCCTTTCTTTTCCATAAAGCAAACCCTAAGATAATAACTTCCCTGGCAAGACAGGCTCCACCCCACCTCAAATCCCTTGCAGTCCAAGACGGGTGATGAGGCAGAACAGCAGGCCAGCCTGGGCTGTTCATCATCCGCATGGGGGACTTAGATGTATTATAAGATGGATAAAAGGATCAAACCTAAATGTGTGCCTGGTTCATTTATGGGACTGGGTGAAAATGCAGCAGGAAAAATAGCTAACCAAAGGGTCCCCAAAGAAAAAGGGTAAAATAGGTCAGACACACTTTTCCTCAGCATTTCAAGCTTGAGATAACTTTGCCAAGGCGTAGCAAGACACTTCAGTTCCCAGGAAGGTTGTGGGTGGTAACTTTGCTAAGATGGTCAACTTGCAGGACTCAGTTTACTTGTTCCAGGTGACATAAATCCCTACTAAAASCCCATTGCTACCAGCATCTTCCTAAAGGGCTGAACTGGATCCTCTTGGTGCCTCAGTCTGGAACAATCATGAAAATGCTTCGCTGTGGTGACTTTCTCTGTGCAGTACTTCAAGCACTAGAATAAATAAAACCTTTTCCTCTACTTCTTGACAAAAAGGCTTGACTGGGAAAAAGGTTCTTTTCTTTCACAGCCCTGACCTATGAGTATTTTTAGATTTACATGAGGGGATTGCATGTCAGCTGGTCCCACCCAGTGTAACCAGGGAACCTTGTTGTTTCATTTGTCTAGTCACATACTCCAGGGTGACACTACACAGGTTTTTTCCCAGCATGGCTTTATGTTTATGCAAATGTCTATATTTAAAATAAAATAAATATTAAAACCCACAAAGGTGAAAAACGCCTCCTGGAACCTGACATGCCCCCCCATCCATCTGCTTGTCCTCCTCCTGTGCTTCCTCATTGCCCATAAACCCAAAGGAGGTCCTGCTAAACAGAGGAAGAAATGAACAACAGGAATCAGGCCACACACATTCTTYGTGGTTCAACTCAGTGATCTTTAAGGCCTTTTCCAACCAAAATGATTCCATGATTCTGTGATCCATAGACCACTTGCCTGCAGCACAAAGTGGCACCAGGTACCGAGGACAGAGGGAGCTCCAAGGAGCAGGAACCTTGAGCTCTTTTTGCCCTTGGTGGGGTTTCCACAYGAAACACAGATATACAAACCAGGCTTACCCTCTCAGTTTTTACCCAGATGTGCTCTGGCAGAGGCTGCTTGCTCCTCTGGGCTGGCCAAGGGCTGTCTGCCACTCATAGGCTTTGGAAAAACTGTYGTGTGTTGCAGCTGCTCCCCAGGAGACTGGGAGGATGGCCAGGAATAAAAGGAATCTCCTGCAGGAATCCAGGAGCCAGCCTACACCTGAAACCTCAGGAAGACTCAGAAAAACATCCGTGGTGCTGCTGCCACCGAGTGAAACAAGGCAAGCAAAGGACTGACTTGCTACTCCATGTTGGGGTTCACGGGGAGCTTCTCTTCTGCCTCCTTCTCCTGCACCCACTCTTTGTGCCCCAGACCTCCATGACACCACTTGATCACTGACACCAACACTGGCAATCCTGGACACTGGGAGTTATAAATCTGTCCTCATCCTTCTCATCTCTCTCCTACCGGCAAAATTTAGTGATGGAYGTTAGAAATGAGGAGCACATCCCAGTTTGTGGGTTAAACACTGCTTTTCCTTGCATTCAGGAATTTGTGCTAATTTYCTATGCTATTCTTGACGTCAGAACTATAGTGATGTGTAAAGCAAGAGCAAAATTATTCTTCTTTTCCCTTCTGTAAGGGAATTATTTGTATTTTCTACAAGAAAAAATTTTGAGKGATACACTGAAAACAGTCATACAAAATGCTACAGAAAACTGGCTTGCATTTTTTTTCTTTAGTTCATCTCTTTCCTAAGATACACGAAATCAGTGAAAATATCTGTGTTCTCCCTGCCCTACATTTTCTATGTGATTTCTGAAACTTTTAATGCCTGCTAAGAGAACCACACCGCAGGAGGAAAGCACATCATCCTGGGAAGACCAGTATTGCCAGCAGGGCTGGCAGCAGAGCTGCAGAGCCATCCGAGTAGGTCACCCCCTGGAGCGAGAGCCATGAGCTCCTCCAGCCTCCGGGGCTGCCCAGGAATGGAGCTGGCACACTCCCTCCTCTCAAGCAGACCACGGCAGCAATTAATTGCATAGTAATGCAAGGATGCAATTAGAGCCTGGCCAAACACAACTTACCCCCTCTCGGGGCCTCCAAATTTGGAACATTTTCATTCAGCAGCTCACCCAGACACGCTGGTGAGAGTCGATCTCGAATGAGTGTCTGACACCCTTGTCAGCACCRCCCTGCTGTTGTCCTCTTCCTCCCTATGTGAGAGGAGTTGGGTGCTCATGCTCTGAGCAGGCACTTGGACATCTTCCCACTTTGTTTTGCCAGTGTGCTTGCTCGGGGTTGTTTTCCTGACAACCCAGCAATTTTGATCTTTCTTCCAGGAGGCCTTTTAGTCAGTGTAACTCCCTGAGTTTATCCTTCAATATGCTACATTTCAATTATGCCACTTATAAAGAGTACAAACTACTTACACATCATTTGTTTGTTTGTTCTCCCTGTTTTTATCCTCAATCAGTGAACTACCCAGACCAGGGCAGTCCTTTGTGGTTGTTTGGAAATAAGCTGAGCACATAAAGTCTTATGATTCTGGGTCCATCATCTTCCCTTCCCCCCACCTCACCACAAATGGACTCTATTACTAATCATAACTCACAGCCAACATCTCTTTGGTTTTAGAGAGGAAGAGATTTTCAGCCTCGGGCAAAAGACATCCAGTCTGATCATGAGAGATGCTGAAAGCTACGGGGGTTGCTGGCTCATAGTATCACTGAGGATATAGTCCTTGGGGAACAACTTCCCTGCTCATCTAAGTTTTCTTTCATCCAAAATTCAGGCCTGCCCTGTCCCAGTTAGCTGAGTAAAATCTTTACAAGAAAAGAATGGATTTGGGTGCCTCTGGTGGTTTATTTTTAGGTGCTGAACACTGTGRAGCAACCCGCTTTGCAGAGGTGACAGAGCAACTTACTTTCTGAAAAAGAAATCTCCKTACACATCCCAAGCAGAGCACCCTGAAGTGCAGGAATCTGAAATGTCAGGGCACTTGTCATAAAACACCTCTGAATGAAAAATAATGCGAAAATTTTGAAGTTCTCATCAGATACGGAATTTGGTTCCATCTTCTATGCTACAAAAACCCTTTTATTTTGATATCTTGTAGCATTTAAAAATGTTGAAAAAAGACAATAAACATTAGAAAGCAAAGTTTTACCTTGGCTGAGGTAGAGTTCTGCTACCTGTACTCTSCTGCCTTGTCCACTGCCTCCCTTTAAAGCCTCTGGAGAAAGCTCTCCCAGCACACAACTCCGTGTGTTTGTGTACTGTTTACACCTATATTTATATTTTCTTAATTACTTTGTGTTGCATACAGTTTTTAAAACTTCTCTTTTAGTAACAAAGCTTCCCAGCTCACTTTTGTCTTTCTTTTAAAAATAAACAACTTAAAAGAAGGCAAGATCAGAGGATTAAGTAAATTAATGAGAAAGATACTTAAAAGGCTTTCAAAGTCTCCTTCTTGCAACACTGGTATGTAGATTTCTTAAATAAGTAATCATGAGTTCGTAACTCAAATTAGCACCACCATACACGTTAGGGAGGCCTGGCACAGGAGGTTTAAGATTTGGACCCACCTCTACAAAAGAGACAAACCAGGTTTGGTTTCGTTTTCTTTCTGCTTTCACTGCCTTTTCCCCTCCGTAGCTGGTGATGGCATTTCTGTTTCCTGATTCAACGTGGCAGGCATGCTTTGGGTTATGCAGAGAGAGGGAGGTTGCGCATCTTTATGCACGAGGTGTAGACAGCACAGGACAACATTCTGCTCAGCTGTCGGGAAAGGTGGGAAGAGCTCGGTCTCCGCAGCAGCTGGCAGGTGCCCGCGTGCTGCTCTGCAGGCACTGAGGGATGGGGAGACGGGCAGGGGATGCTCCAGCTAGAAAGAAACAGAGAGCACAGATAGACACAACTGAGGCCGAGCTTTGAAAGACAAATCGTAAAGGCTACAGACGGATGTCTTAGCCAGGAGGCACAGAAACTATGAAAGGAAGAAGCAATTAGGAGTATTTGTCATAAGAAGCATTAGGGAAGAGAACAACTTTGACAACTTAACCTGTGGCATGTAGGCAACTTGCAGCTTGCTGTCACTGAAGCCRAGGTGCAAGAGGCACCATTTTACAAAAAACCCAACTTTTCCCCAATTCACTCAAGGCCCCATTTAAGTTACTGGAGAATACAGAACCTCTGYGCTCTGCAGTGCAGCACCTCCTCTCCTTCACGCTTACTTTCTGTTGGGTGGAAATAGTCCAGATTCTCACTCGAGGAGGAGAGACTGAACACAAAGCATGAGCCCACCAGCAGCACCCAGTGAGCACTGCCCTCCACACACCACAGACACAGGGAAGTGGTGGGGCTGAGAAATCTGCATTGCAATTGGATCTCAGACACAGATAACTATAAATACAAATATAAATATATAAACATAAATATTGTTATTCTCTCAACAAATAGGTCAAACTCTAMGGCTGGATGAGAGGTAAGAGTATGAAATATTCTTTGCCCTGATTAGMGAAGGCACCTGTGCCTGTCGTCAGTGGCATCCAGACCTCATCCTCTCCCCCCACAGATTAACCCTGATGGTTGTGGTCATCCCTGTTCTCCTTGGCAGGAGACTGGCAGGGCATTTCCCCCGTCTTATTTTGGGGGTCCTGCCCGTGTATCTTGCTGCCTAGAGAAGACACCTGAGCTCACTAACCTTTCAGCTTCATTTCCTGGGCTAAGAACTAAAGTTACATGGGACAAATCTGGGCCTGGATGATGAAGCCCAGTGTCCATTAGCAGAGTTACACAGGCTCCTGGCATTTCCCCTGATTTGGGCTGTGTGAATCCCGCGCTCCTGAAAAATCAGTGCAAAAAGACCTAATTTCTTAAGTTGGTGTCTTAAAGAAGTTTGGCCCCACTTTGGCCGATGGAAACATCTGAGCCCATAGGAGATGGTCCCATCTCCCAAAGCCCTCAAGACAAGGAGGCCCAACAACTGCAGAAAAAAAATTTAACAACAATTTTGGTAGCATTTAGAAATTTAATTATCTAAGATTTGTGAGAAGGGTTTAGTCTTACTTAGAAAAAATATATATATTCCCAAAAATATTGTTGAAAAGGTGTAAAACAAGATTAATAGCAAAGTAAGTGCATGTGTGTGTGGGTATGTGTGTATAAGCATGCTAGAGAATTCTTTTATCTCATTGAAAGACATTTGATACTTATTAAAAGATTATTGCTTTAAGGCATATTTTGATTTTCTGCCTAAGACTGTGGAGAGTCTTGCTACTGAGATAATAACAAAGAAACCTTAAACATGAAAAAAAAATACCCACATGAAAGATAATATGTTCCCTATTAGTAGTGGTATCATTTTCGGTGGGATTGCTTCTCTCCAAATATAACAGAAGTTTAAAAGTAAAAGCCCATTTCCAGTAAAAAGAGACACCACACAGTAGTTTTGAACTTTTTTTTTTTTTTGTATTCAAAACTGCTGGTGTGTGATACTTCATTAAGCAATTATCATGACTATTTACTTCAAAAATTTATTTACAGTTTCAAGATCTGTGCTAAGGAGAATACAATCAACTGTGTTGCATATATCAAGACAGAGAGAGTTCTATTAGACATGCCCCAACAATGCTTTTAAAACTACACTTTTTCTGCTCTTAGATGAAAGCATTTTGGGGAGTCTAAGAGCAATCATGTGCAATTTCAGAATGATTGAAACCTTTTAGAAACTTGTATATGTATTTGATGTATTTTGTATATATATCTGATGTGTGTGCGTTTTTACTTTGGTGTTTCTAGTCTTGGTTTACAGCACCTTGCTTTCTGCCCTCAAACCCTGCAGAAAGCTGGAGAATCGAGCCCAGCATGGTAGAAGAATATTTCAGTCAATGAGATGACATAGCTGTAAATATAAGCTCCTTGCAGCTGTAAAACTGTTAGTTCAGAGGAGTAATTTAATTTTTATTGAAGTTAATTAAAGTCCATTTGAATTGATCTAGGTGCAGAAGATGATAACCTTCTTCATGGGAATGAAAAACAATTATGGCACATAAAACTAAATAAACAGCATGGAAGCAAAAGACAATCCCAAATTTACAGACCCTTCCTAGTGTACAATGTACTGAAGTTTAAATATCACATTAATAACCTCCTGAGCAGGGAGACATTTGAAATACGTGCCTGATTAGTGAAATGACACATACAATTCATTTTCCTATGAAGATGTGCAAATATATTATTTACTCAGGAGCACTTACACATTAAGATTTAGACAGACGTTTTCTGTGTTTTGACCTACACTTATTTCAACAACATCCAGCACTAGAATAACTGTGCTGCCTGTATGAACACGTATATACTCATTCGTATGAACATCGAGGAGCACATTATGTGAAACACATTTAGAAGAAGAAAAATAAATAAATAAATATGTGAATTTTTTCTCTCAGAACAGAAAGGTTAAGGGATCACTGAGAAGTGCTTTGGCATTAGAGGACAGCTGCAGATCAAGAGAAAATGATTTTAACAGGAAAATAAAAATCTCTTTTACATCCAGTACTTCCTTTGTTTCATTCAGGACAGTAGGCATTAGAAAAGGGACACAGCCTCAGGAATGTAGCAACCCAAACCCCATTAAACATGCATGGGGAAGATTTCCAGCCTGCTGTGCAGGGAGTTACATGCCCAGGCTCTGTTAACAACAGTAATTGTGCATATAATTTCCTGTGCGTTGCTCTGAAAATTCACCCTACAGACTTTAGCTCCATGTCAAGTAACTCAGCAGCCATTTATTATAGTCTGAGGGTGAAACCAGAACTTTGAAACTGCAGAATGGCAGTGCTTGCCTTTCCTCCCCTCCCTTTCCCACACTATTTCCAGTCTCCATCAACCCAAAGGAATGTCCAAGGAGCAGGTCCCCAGACAAAGCAGGAGTGCATCTCCAAAGGATGCAGGATATCCTGTGTGGCAATGGCTCCCTGTCCCTGGTCTGGCCTCTGCTGGTCTCATGTTGGTCCTTGTTGGGGTCAGCAGATGTCTGCTTGTGGTCAGACCTCTTTGGACCTTGGCTTCACCTCTGGGAACCTTGCAGAAACCTGGAGCGGACAGTGCAGGTGTGGGTGGCCCAGGGAAAGGAAAGGCACAGCTGCAGTGTCGTGCGGAGTTAATACCCACACGGGCCCAGGAAGTGGGAGAGCTGGCAGCTCCCACATGGCAGGAACAAATAAACTGCCCTAAATCAATGGACTGAGGGTGCTTCAACAGCAGGTTGGGATTGGGCTGTTAAATCACGAGTGGCTGACCACAGAGAAGGGGCTGGTGCTGGGGCCCTCAGAGCATTTTTGGATAAGTGAATTGCTAAGAAAAGTTACCAGGACAAAAGGTGCAAGTGAAGCTGTGAGAGGAAAAGTTTGCAGTAGGAAACCCAGCTGAAAGTGCCCCAATACCAGGCACTACCTTGAGACACGCCAAGTACCTGCAGCTGCCCTGGAATGCTCAGAGTTTTATGGGATCCGACCAAAGAATAACTGAAATAAAAACTTTCTGTCCTGGAAAAGCAGTAAAATGCCAACCGCCTGGCAGAGAAGCAATTAAAAGTTTGGCTCTCTGCTAGCAGAAGAGTGAAAGCAGACAGTAAAATGGAAGCTAGATCTGAGGAATCAGGGCAAGCCATGAAGGTGATTTGCTGCAGGAGACCACTGGGCTCCAGAAGATCTTAGCGAATTACACTGAATATGATCACGCCCCATCTGGTCCTCTGCACTTGGATATTAATTAAAGAAGTATACAAACTAATCAACCACAAAAGTGTGTACACACTCAAGCATCCAAACCACCATCCTGACTATGAAATAAGAATCCCACCTTCTCCACCACGCTCCTCACCAAACTACTCCCTCAGCCCTCAGCACCAGGAGGAAAGGACAAGAGGAAAAAGCAGAACAAAACCAAGATGTTCTTGGCACATTGTGCCCACAAGCTTAGGCAGTGATGCACTAATGAATAAGGTTCTCCAGGGAACAATCCCACCCCAGTAGGTGGAATGGCTAATCTAATAGTTTTCTTCCATATCTAAATTCTATAAAGGTGTAACTTGCAGCAGGGAGGATGTGATCACTCTTTGAATAAGCAGTGGGAGGGGAAAGGATGTGTTTAATGGCCAGAATTAGTTTCCTTACACTGGTTGCCTGAGCCATTGTGCAGAATATGCAGCCTAAGAGTAGTGTGAGACTTTTTTTTTTTTTGATTTTGAAACGGGTACACATCAAATACACCCATCCCCCAGACACAAGAAAATTCTCGCCACATGCTTCTGTCCTCCAGACTTACACAGCATTTTATTGTATGGAACACATCAAAAGGGTTTGGTTCCCTTGTAAAAGTTTTACAGGAAAATCATTGAAGAGCAGTGTAACTTTTTTTTTTAAATTCAAAACTAGAACCAATATTCTGGATTCCCACACTTTGGTGTGGACTCAGAGAAAGCTGTGCTTTTCTGTACTGTAGAGCAGAAATACAGACCCTGTATAATTAGAATTGCAGTCATGGCCTGTGGGATCTAGTGATTTGGACATATTTTATTTAACCAGCTTAGTAAAAGGTAATATTCAGCAGCTGTGATCTATAGCAGAATTACAATTTTCAGGGTCAAGGAGGGATTTTGATATTAGGAGGTTGGGCAGAATTGCTGTAAAATCTCATGAGCTGTCGTTAAAAATAAATGAGAAAATAGGTTATCCAAGAGTCATTGTAAGGGAAAAATCAATAGGCAGTGTCTATTCACTTGGGCTATCAAAATCCTTGAAATTTGAACAAAAGTTTCACGTTTAGTGTGCTGTAGGTTTTGAAATGTAAGTGGTGAATGCTCTGTGGGTACAAATTCATTGTGCTGTGCATTCAAACAAGGAGAAACCCTTCTGAAGTTCTGGAGTTCTCTATTAAGATAGCACAGTTCCTTCGTCACCAAGTCAGACATGTAAAACAGTTGCCAGCAAAACTTCAGAAGCAATTTTAGCTGGCTGGTGACAAACCCTCTCTTGGAAATATCGCGTTTCTTTATCTCACCTTGCTCCTCTGGGGTTCCCTCCCACGTCTGGCTCCCGGCGGATGCAGGGAGGGGCTGCAGCCCTGGAGCTCGGGCGACTTCGTGGGAGCGCACGCGCCTGGTGCGGGACTGCGACCCGCAGAGCTCGGGAGTGAGCATTATTGATAATTCGGAGCAGTACACATAATTGATATGGAAAGGGAGTATCATCCTCATTCAGAAACAATTAACTTCCCCCTCCAACACAGCAGTTCAAAGAAGACTCGGCCTTTTAAATATGAATGAGCAGAATTTCAAAATATGCAACTATTAGCTATTACAATGTACACATGGAGTAGGATTTTTTTTTTTTTTAATATTCTTGTGGCTACCGAATTTAAGTGTGACGTGGAGGCAGATGTGCAGGAGCCCAAGTCATGTGTGGACTCCAATCAGTTAGAAGTGGGGAGGGGAAAATGAAAGGTTCACACTCTTGTTGGATTGTATTATTTTATTTGAGCCACAACCTGGTACAACCCAAAAGTCCAGTTAATTCTTGGTTCAAGACAGACAACTGAGACTTTACAGAACATACAAGAATTAGCAGAAAACACTCATTGCAAATGGACATCCAAAAAGAAAACCTTTCCCCAGTGCTCAACAGTGCTGAGGAACTCAACAGTCTCTTCTGCAGCAGCCCGATGAAGATTTGTACATTGTTAATTTGATTGCAGAAGGTGCATGTTAAATAGAAAAGAACTGAGTTTGTCACTGTCATCTGAATCCATTCAGTCAGTGCAACAAAGGTATATTTAACTAAAATATGAAACAGACTTGCTAACACCGCATTATTTTCTCAGGCTTACAAAGTTAAAAAAAAAATTAAACTGAATATAAATGACTTTGAGCATTTTTTATGACACCCACAGCCTAAGTGATCCAGATAATGTAATCTAACCATCATTAGAAACCATGAAATTACAATTCCTCCGGGATGGATATTTATCTCTCTGTTACATACAGAAAGGCGATTAATTAGTAGCTCTTTCAGTGTTTAACATTAGTGTGTACCGAGGCTGATTAAAATCTAACTATAGAATGGCTATGATAGCTAACACGTAATCTGGGGAAAGTTTAGCTGGGGCACGAAGAAACACCTTAAAAAGAAAACTTAAAAAAATGTACTCTCAGAAGTAGGTAGCTTCAAAGCCAAAACACAGGCTTCCTTCTAATTTCTATTACACACAGCAATCATGACAATTACTGAGATTTCAAAAACCTCAATTTTCAAAACAACTAAACCCACGTCAAATATTTTTGCAAAGTGGTACGATTCACAGAATATCCATTTGTTTTTGAGAAATGTATGCAGAACACAGTTATGAAGGGAATCACACTGTCTTGAATGGCTTATTCTGAAATTTAAATAGGAGGGTTTTGCTGGGGTGTGTCTGTGTGTGCCCTGTATGGACAGCACAGTGCACACGCTGTGTGGGCTAAATCCATATTTCTGGTGTAATTTCAGTGGCTTGTGTGGAATGCACCAAAGATGTGTCAATGTGTGTGCACAGACAGTTTCCTCCAGGATCTCACCAGGGACAAGAGGACATGGATAATTTCACTGTGGGAGGAGTAAACAGAGGCAACTTTAGCAGGTTTGATTCCCAGAGCATTCCTACTGTGAATAAAAATACTGGAGGAATTTCATGCAAGGGCAGCTGAAAAATCCCAATTCAACTAGTTGTTACTTTGAAAATAATTTCTTACTTTGGTGTCACTGTACTTAGGTATGGGAACTAAGACATTTGGGCTGGTTGAGAAGAGGGAAGAAGCTTTAAAAGCAAATGTGAACACCTCAGCAAAAAGTCCATTTAATTTTTTTAAACTATAAGATGAGACCACAAATCAGCATTGGACATAGGTTGTATTTTAGTGACGACACGCAGAAAGAAACTGGAAGTACTTTTAAAATGTAGTTTAAACAAAGGACACTTTACCACTCCCACAGCCCCCCAGTTCAGGTCCCAAAGAACTGAGCCACTGATTCCTAATCCTCTCCATTGCATCAAGTATTGTGTAGATGCTGCTCTCTTCTGGCTGCCTACACAATTTTTAATATGCAAAATGTTAATAAAAAGTGAAATAAAAGGCTGAGAATAATCAAAGATGGCCTCAAAATGCTGAGGGCAATGGAGGCACCTCTGAGGACTCTACCGGGGAGAGGTGACCTATACCCAGTCACCCTGTAGTTCTGATCCTACACCACATGGACCAGGACCTCCTCCAAAATTTCCCTCCTTTCTTCCTGAAGACCTCATTCAGGATGACCCACGTTCACATTTGGAGGCAAGGTGAAGGCACACTCTTATTTTTCAGGAGAAAAATAAGATGGAGATGGGCAGCGCTGTCTACCGTGGGCACCTGCCAGCCGAGCCACGCAGGGCACGGGGCACAGCTGGCAGTGCTCGGGGTGTGCATTTGGCCATCCTGCACCTCACGACAACCTCAGTATCAGTTTTGTACTCTTACAAAAACAAGGGCAACTGAAACCCAGTGAGAAGGTTTAAAAAAAAAAAAAAGAAAACCATAAAAAACCTTCTAAATTCTCAAGCGACCTTTGCATCAGGACAAGGACCTTTGAGCCTACCCAGCACAACCAAGCTGCCAAACCAAGTATATCAGTGGTCACACCTTCAGAGAGAGCAGAGGAGGAGCAAAATTCCTTTGAATAGGTTGGAGGTAGGAAAYTAGAGGTCACCACGGCATCCCACTGCTCCACTGTGGGACACAATAGGGTAGGGTCCTATGACCCCACTACTGGGGTCCAACATGACCCCAAGATGGTTGATTTCTTTCCACACTCTAGTTCCTCACTACAGACAGGTCCTTGTCAGGCACCTCTGACCACCCTCTCTGAAGATTTCCTCAAGCAGATCTACTGGCCCTGCTGGGTCAGTCCTGTGCTTCAGAGGAGGTGCCACACTCCCTGCTCCACCCATCTGAGCTGCCCGTGTGGTAACATCGTGTGACCCTTGTCTGCCTGAGAAAGAATTGCTCCCAGGGCAGGTGACACCTGTGGGTGGTGCGAGTTCAGACTGTCCAACAGCACCCAAGTCACCACTCCAAGCTGGACACCTGGATGGTGCCAGGACAGCTCAGGCACCGTGTGCAAGCCA
Source organism: Amblyornis subalaris (assembly GCA_018881555.1). Taxonomy (NCBI): domain Eukaryota; kingdom Metazoa; phylum Chordata; class Aves; order Passeriformes; family Ptilonorhynchidae; genus Amblyornis; species Amblyornis subalaris. The sequence continues at coordinate 1,649,431 of JACAXG010000132.1, read as the reverse complement.
AAACATCTCATCCTGGAGACAGAGGAAATAGCCAACAATGATCCAACCCCACACTAATTCGTCCTCCTCCTTAAGGTTCAAATAAAATTAATCTCCAACTCAAGGGACAACATCTGGCTATGTCCAGTGCCCCTGGAGCCCCGCTGACCATGCAGCCAGGACACACGGCTGGGGCTGAAGCCTTATGGAGGTGAGAAGTGCTGTCCCTGTGACAGACCAGCTGCTTTTGTTGGCTGAGGACATGCACTCCATGCCATGTGTTTGTGTGGCACTGGTTTGCTTCTGCTGTGGGAAGGAGAGGAAGTGCAGTCCTCACGGCATCTGCGGACTCGCAGGGATATCTGTTACAATTCATTAAGTAGTGCTCTAAGAAGTTACAATAATAACATTTCAACAGAGTTTCCAGAGGGAGTCTCAGAAACTACAGGAAAAGCTGACAAGTTTCAATCCATTTATCAAAGCACTCCAAGACAGATGAAACAGCAGAGCTGCTTAGTGAGGAATGTCTCTCTTTCTGGGTGTCCAGAGCATTTCAGTAAATAAAAAGCTCTTTAAAAATAAGTCAATACAATGGAATCCCTTTTGCCTTTTGCCAGCGCTTGTATTACACTTACACCCAAATGACCCTCCTACCTATAATACTGCAGCATTTACATGCACATCAAATGGGTGCTTTTCACTTACATAATACATTTAATCCAAGGATTACAGAGCACATAATATATTAAACATTACACCACCTCGTGAGGTAGGTTAGCATTAATGAAGTTGTGGTGGGTAAACTGAGGCACAGGCCAGCTTTATTACTTGCCTGTGGTCCATAGGCAATCAGCGGAAAAGTCATTAAGACGCTGCTCAAACAGCAGACACACATATGCACCTACTTGTATCGGTAAAATAGACCAATCCACGTGTTCCAAAGCAACTTCAGCTGCTCATCTGGAGACACTCAGGTCTTGATTTTCTGAGGGCAGGAGAACAAAAGGCAAATAGGAAAAGACAAACAGAASAGAAAGCAAATATTTGCTGTTAGAAATATTGGGTTTTTTGTATGCCAAACTGTGTACACAAAACAAGAGGCATCCGAAACTGAAGGACACTTCAGATGCTGGTCTCCAATAATTTGATTTTCTGAGTAAAGATTTTTCTAGACCTGCAACAGGGGTTTTGTTAGGTTTTTGTTCAATAATGTCGGTTTATATTTAGCTTTCATATAGCAGAGAAAAAAAAAAATCTTTGGTTAAGGTCTTTGAGCCAAGCATCTAGGATGAAATTTTCAAAAGCACTCAACAGTGGCTTTTGAAAATAGAATTAGGCTAGTTGCTGAGACAAGCTTTGAAAGCCACCCCCTACCTCCTTTAGCATTTTAACTGAGAGCTGATTTCCCCGGTGATGGTGYTGTTCCCTGTTTTAGTCTCCCCATCTCATGGCCTTCACCAGTATTGCTCAGGCAAGTTGGATTCAAAGCCAGGCAAGCAGGCAGGAGACGGGCGATGCGGGAGCCTGTGGTCATGACCTCCCCAGCAGGTCTGCTGCCCCAGAGTGGTGTAGCTGGACATAGGGATGCTCCCTGGGTGGCTCCCACTTTCCAGCCAGCCTTTGTTCTCTTTGTGGGAGCCCTGGCTAATAGAGGTGTACACCCTTCGCCTGATGGGTAGGTGAGGCTGTAATTACCTCGGTAATAAGGTCTGATTCTTCCCTGCTCTGCACCTCCTCGGCTGGCCAGGAATACTTGTCTAAAGTGGGTGCAAAATGCTACCAGATCAGAAAGATGACATTTTACATCAATGGAAATGACCAGGTGTAAGGAACAAAGGCCTACATAACAATGCTCTCAACTCTGTTGTCCTTTAATTAAGTAGTTCCTCCAGCAATGACACTAATGAGGCCTTGTTTCCTCAGGGTTGGATTCTCTAGTATCTAAATGGAATGTGAGCTTTTCCTGGGGAGACAGGCATTTATAATTTCTCCCTCCCAGGTAGTGTCCAATTTGGGTGGATGTCATGCTGCAGCCTCTCTTGGTGGGGACGCCAGCGGGACACCTCTCCTCTTGGCTGCTCATTTTCCTGRAACCAACAGAAATTTTTGAGAGCCCTGCTCTTCTATTACATTCGGCTGAATTTGGTCAAAGGCTCAAAGTTAGCAGGGAATAGGAAGACAAATGAGACAGAGCAAAGACATAAGCCTGTTTCTACTAAGAAGAGAAGGTTAAACATTATTTTTACTTACAAGCAAGTTTTCTAGTGGTGTGGTAAACTCCTAGGGTATTTTTCTGCTGCCTTGGTAGGCATGCCTGGCTGCAACTCCTGCAAGCAGTATCAACAAAAGGAGTATGTACAGACAAATACATGCAGGCAGGGCATGCAGCTCAGGCAAGAGGCAATGTTACTTAGCTGGTTACAGAAGACAACTGGAAAGTTCATTAAATCCACAGAAGCAGCAATCATGCTCACTGGGGACAGTGCTGACCAGACAAGGTCATGGGTCAGAATGGAGAAAGCAACTGAACAAAGAAGCAGCAATAGAAGGTTTTCTTTGGGTTTGGTCCAGGAGAGCAGTCACAACATGGCAGCCAGCAGGATGCACGCACCATAACGCTGGCAGTGCAGGCTTGGCAGCCTGCTCCAGGCCTCTCTGGCCACAGGACAGCAGGGACAGCCCCTTTCCTGTACAGAGTTTAATGGCTCAGAACTGCTTAAGGCCCTCAAAAATGTGCAAAACTTCCACTTTCCAACACTGCTCTCTGGCAGGACAGACATCCAGCTAATGCTTTCACTTCCCATGCTCCTGAACGTCCCATTAATGAACAGGCACCGGCCTCGTGAGAAACYTGACACTGGCTTGCAGAGTCCACATCCTTCATCAGTTGCGCCACCGCTGCTACCTGGTATCTCTTCTTGTGATAAAGCCAAAACACCGAGGGAACACCCAGGCTGCACTCCCATAATTGCAGGATAAATCTGCAGCAGTTCCCCAAAACACCACAGTGCCTGGGTGGTGGAGAGGTACCACCTGTGAATGACCCAGCTCCTCACACTTAGCCTACCCCACAGAATAAGCAACACCTGTAGGTTATGTAGAGTTTTTTACAAAAATTATGGTTGCCTGGGGAAAAGCAGACTATTTCCAAATCCATCCTGGGACGCCTCTCCAACTGCAGACACCATTTTACTCGTCCTTGTGCACAACAGTCTCCCAAGCAGGTTTTCCAACAGGGAGAGGTAATCACGTCTGTGTCTGGGGGAGACAGAGAGCTGCACAGGCCGAGGGCTGGGAGCTCCCCCTCTCTGGGGCTGTCCCTGTTGAACTTGTCTGGTGTGAGACGGAGATAGAAGCAACAGATCCCAACAGCACCGACCTGTTACAGCCATACCTTCAGGAAAAGTCCAAGGAACTACCAGTGGACCTTCCTGAGCAACAGATCAATATGGAGCTTCATATCAGCCGCGCTGTTCTTCACGCCAAAGGCAGTTGTTTGGATGAAGGGATGAAGAGTGCACAAGTTCACCGGTTCTCAGCATACACGCTCTTTCCCTGCCCCCCCCCTCCTCCTGTAGATGCCTTCATTATTTATGTGTGACAAAGAAAAGATGGCAGTTGAAGATGCTGAAGTGTTTCTCAACGTGCCCCTCTGTTTCCCGACACACTCAGGGCCGGGACTGTGCACCCAGGCCAGGCTGTGGGCACGGTGAGGAGCCGGTGTGCCACTGCTTAACGCGTGTGATAAAACCCACTGCCAGGCTGTAGTTGATGAAATATTCACCTGCTACATGCCTCTTTCCCCACGTGACTCCAGGAGCGACAAATTATCCCAAGGAAGTGCGAGGGAGCTTGTTTGAGTTGGCTGGATTTGCTCTGCAGCAGCCCGTGCTACGTCATCGCAGCTCGCTCGCCATTTCTGCCGTCATCCCTGCACAGGGACCCACCGAATGCAAACTGCATTCAGATGTATCGAATCAGAAAAGATCAAAGACTGACTATTATAAAGCAAAGGGAGCCTAACATGTACCCTGCCTTTGACTGTTTCTTTTTTTACCATCTTAAAATTCTCCTGAAGCTTCTCCTTCCATAAGAGGATTATTTACAACCAACAACTGCAACTACACAGAGAAAATATACTTAGAGATAAATACTTTTTTTCCTATAAAGAGTAGCAGTTATTTTTATCTGTTTCAAAACAAAATCTTCCCGTGGTTTCATACAAAACCCAAAAAAATGCCAAAACACACGCTGTCCCCTCCAAAAAAATAAAAAAG
>JACAXG010000132.1:1450175-1642675 GCA_018881555.1 Amblyornis subalaris | reverse complement strand
TCCTTCTGTGTCTGAGAGCCATGAGGTGAATGCCACACACCTCACCAGGATGAAGGCAGACGCCCCAGGAAGCGGCCAGGGGGTCCCATGACATCATGACAATGCAGGGCCATCGAGGYGAGGAGCTGAACATGACTGTGCTGCACAGAGCAACACTTCCTGAAACCTGGGTCTGGGTGATCCAGGAACTTTTGTACCAGCATCATCCTTCAGCCACCGACATGAGCTGGTAGAGACACCTGGCACATAAACCACTTCTAAACTTTGTTGTGAGCTGCATGTACCACTCAGACAGCAGAATTGACCCTACATCTTCCATTTGTTTCAATGAGTAGCATTTTTCCTGTGGATCCTTTTTTTCTACATTTATCACYATCTTTCTATGTCCTAGCTGTGGCATCAGGACCACTTCCTTTTAACTGAGTTATTTGTTTCCGTGTAGAGAAGACAGAGGACATCTTTAGGGCCAAAATCAACTCTCAGATGTTTATCMCAAAATCAGCTCCCAGCACAGCAAGTCGGCAGACCCCACAGGGATGCCAAAACCCCAAAAGTACTAAGGCACGCATGAGAATTCAGTGCCCAGCTCCTACCTAATGTGGGGGGAATTTAAAAGTCATCAGCTTTTTGTTTCTTTGAACATCTTTTGGAAACATTTTATGGCTTAAGTTCAAGGGCTTAAAATTCCTCTCAATTTGCAATATTTGTAAGGGATTGCAAATGACGAATTTAAAAATTATTGAGAAAACTTATCACGCCAYGAGCAATAGACCTATGTTGGAGTTGTAAGCTTAATTATAAGCCAAATGACCTCAACCTGTCTATAGGAGAAGCACAGCCAATAGGAAAAGAGAAACAGCTCATTTACACACAAGTAGATGAAACTATGATATATTATATCAGCTAAGAGCATGTATAAATTAACATTTTTACAGTTTCTGTTTAAAAAGGGAAATATCACATCAGAATTTAATACACTCGAAATATTCCAACATGCAGTCTCAACACAGTCAGGCCAATATTAAAAGTCTAGATTTTTGTTTAATGCACTGTAATGACGCATTTGTCGCCGAACTATTACTTAGGATTTCTTTTCAATCAGCAACGAATAGACAAGAATCTTTAAAGGTCTTCATTAAAGGGCCTAGTGTGTTATGCTTATCAGTACATATATGAACAATGGAAGATTTAAAAGAGATTCAACAGATGGGCTGTAGCCACAACTACATTTTAAGTAAGTGGTGCATTTTCATGATCTTGATCAAAGTGGAATTGCTTTGAATAAGCAGAAAAGAAAGCCTAATTTTAAACAAAAAATTGTTAAATTGAGGTTTGGATTCACATCAGATATTAAACATCATCCTAAGGTTGCTCTCTTTTTAAAACTAGCTACTGTTCTAAACCAGGTTACATCTATTACAGTAATGCATGATTGGGAGTTAGTCACAGGAGACAGGTTCACTTTCTACATCATTTGGTCTCTGCTTTACTTATATTCTATATCGCAGAAGGTCAGATACTGCTTGATATTCATACACGCTGCACAGCACAAGAAAAGTGCAAAGACTCCTCTTCCCTTGCTAAACTCTGGCAACTTACAGCCTAATTGTCTGTCGTTGAATTCGACACACATGAAGTCATTTTATACCAGAACAAGCCCTCACTCCAACAAATATTAAGATCCTGAAAACACCCAGATAAAGACAAAATATGTAAGAAAAAAATAGCCCCACATGCCATCAACTATGCCATCAATAATACAAAATATTTTACACCACTTGCACCTGAGYTGAAGAGTGGAAAAGAGAGGGAGACTCTGTCAGTGCAAGAGAATGATTCATGTGACCACTTTGTCTTAATTACTCAGAACAAGCAGTTTGTTGCTGTTTAGTGAAGAACAAAGATATCAGYGTCCCCTGACAGAAAAAAAAATAGCCATCATGGTGGTGAAGATGATGATGACTGCCAGAACAACGATCAAAATCCGGTTTTGGATGATCCTGGAAAAAAGCAGAAGAGACAAAAAACCACAGTGAATAAAACAAAATAAAACAAAATAGCAGAATATATATAAAAAATTATAAGAAGAGGTGCACAAATAAATTGGAGAAAATATATATGCCCACACACTAAGGATTTTTTCTACCATTCTCTGTGTCTTGATTATTTTTTACTTCTTCCAATTTCCAGTGCTTCCAAACATTTTTTATGTAGGTATTAAACTCAACTTTTGYATTCAAGAAAGAAGTAGACTTTTCCGAATTACGCATACATTTATATACATATTAGAATAAATGAAATAAATTATGTTCCAATTTATTAACCTTCTAAGAACAAATGAAAAAATTAGTCCTCAGTCAATGCAATCCAAGCAGGGTGGTCTGTAATAGTAAATATCATTATATTTTTTAAAACCATCCTGAAATCTTCACGGCATTTTTAATCTGAACAGAAACAATTTATTAATTTTCAAGGGATTTTACTATTAAGGAACAAGATTTCAAGGAAACACATGTCAATGAGATACTCACTTGTACTAAAATACCAAGGGAAAAGTACAAAAGATAGTTTTGAAGAAAAGGATGATATAAAGAAGCAAGTGTCAAACTGTGAAGCTTATGTTGTAAAAGCATCTCCTGYCTCTGTAGCATACCTTTACTTATGGTAATAGGCAAATGTTACACTTTCTATGTAGTATAAAAAAAAATGGAAATTAGTGAAAATAAAAAGATGCCAGAAGTAGAAAGTCCTAATATTTTTCAACCATTTGTTGGGAGAAATCCCTGCTTCTAAAATCAGACACCACATCACTTCAGATTTTTCCTGAAATTAATAGGTCAATTAAAATTACTAAATGAAGAAACAGTAGAATTTGAGGCATTTTATTGGAGGGTTTTGGATTGTAGGAATTCASCGTTTCTTATTCCATTCTCACAGAGAAGGAAGAATATTTTCACAGGCTCTTCACAAATAGTAACTTTTGCAAAACACATTTTACATGAAGCTTACCATCAGAATTTGAGAGGTATAGCAAAAAAACCCAAACAACAAAATGCAACAAAAGCACCCCAAGTTATATATTTTTCTCTCATGCTTTTGCAAAACAAAAAATAGCAAAACAAAGCCTTCAAGAACCAGACAATGGTAAGAAGAGGTAGAGCTGTATTTTGTGAAACATCAAACCAAGTACAACTTGAAGACAGGGAGTGTAATGTGTTAAAATGAGCATATTTCACGCAGCGAAAGAGAGAAGAAACTCCAGAGAGCAGAGGGGAGTTTTCCTTGGTAAATGTTTTTCATTTGGATGCGGGTGGATATACATATAAATTATATTGGAAAGTGTAAAGAAAAATGCAGTTTTAACCAACTCCAGCTCTCTCCTTGCTTACCCCCCACCTAAAGGAAAAGCAGTAAATGGATGGATGAAAACTGTCACATCAGACAGACACCCTCCCCTGTGACACTCTAAAAGGACTAGCTCTCTATCCTCCTGACAGGTTACAAAATGATCACATTTGCTGACACGTCTTCCGCAAAACTGCTTTAGTGTTTGTGTCCACTTTCCTAGCAGGAGATGAATGGGCTGCTTTGTCCTCATTTATCACTTAAAGCTGAACTAAGATCTGTCTCGTTTATTTTTCCCTTCCTCACTAGAAAGGCTCAACCACAGCATTAATTCTTTTGCGATGACAGCTAATTCAAACTTAACAGGCAATATTTACTCTGCCAAAAGGATGAGGAGGAGGAAGGGATGTTTCTCACTCTTTTTTTCCCCTAAAAAAAAAAAGTGTAGCAGGCTAACAAAATAAAGCTAATTAAGGGCTTTTGGTTCTTGTTGGTTTGCACTTCAATTTAACACCTGAACTTACAAGCTTCTCTTTTGTGGYGGGGTGTGACATTCTCTGCCAAACACCTGATAACAAACGATTTGCCCAGGCAAATGCATGAAAACCAGAATATATATTTACTCACTCGCCCTCATCACTCCTGAAAAGACACTCAGCAAAATTGAAACTCAGCAGTGAAATAGATTAAAAGCATGAAAACTCTTAAAACATTCAGCCTTAAGTAATACACAGTGCAGCTGGCTTGACAACCATTTTATTTGTGGGATGTGGGCCCCAAGGCATCCATAATGCTAATTTACAAAGGATTAACTGTGGGTGAAACTCGCTTAATCTAACACATAGTTAGGCAAAGGCATACATAACATACTGAGTGTTTAAATCAGCTCCTCCTATCTCTGGCCCACCGAAAAAATCATTGCATCGTCTGAGACAGAAACTAAAGAAAAATTTAAAAAAAAATTAAATCCCCCAAATGCTTTATTTTTAATACGCTGGCAGTACACACTTGATTGCACGATTATTTAATCAGTGTCTCAGTATTTAAACCATGTCTCTAAAATCCTTTTCCAGAAAACACTGAGTGAGGCATGCCACCACCTGTATCTGCTAATTGAACGTTCACTTATGGTGTGAATCTAGGAAATACATATCAAAGTTCAATTTCTAGGAATCTGAATTAGTCTGCACAGTGCAGCAAAAGAATATCATATTAAAAGGAACAAATTAATCATGAAATAGGATGGATGTTATCAACAGATTCCTATGCTGAAGCATTATATACTTTTAATATTCGAGCCCACAGTTAAAGATTAATTTTATATCTTTAAAAAAAGAATAACATTGAGTTTTACTGTTTTCCTTTCAAGTGAGCAAGTAAAATTAAACTAACTGCATACTGCCTAAAGGATGGGGCCAGGAGGAGAATGACAGAGCTGTTTGGCAGCAGCAGGACAGTCCCGAGGAGGACTTGGTGCCTGTTGAAATCCGAGTCTGGGAGCTGCTGCTAAGACAGAGAACACAAGTTCTGGGTGTCAGCACAYTTCAGACCTCAAAGTCAACAGGCAAGGACGACCCTTCAGAGTAAAGAAAAAAAGAAGAGGAAAGGGGGTTTTGAGTGATCCAAGACAGTCAAGCCAGCTCACAGTTGTAGAACAATGGTTGGCATTGGCAGGACCCATCTGTAGGGAAGCCTATAGTACTGTCACAGCCAGACACTGCCAGTGGGTATTGCTCTAGGCAAAGCATCAAGGAATTTAAGTGGGGGAGGGAGCGATAATACCAAAGGAGAAGAAAATGGGGCCTAACACTTGCTACAAAAAAATCCCAAAGGCTAACATGCTCACAAGAAGCAGATGATAGTCTTTTATCTCTATTACACCTTAAATTCAACAAAATCTGGTGAATGAGGAAGCCCAGATTTTTCTTTGAAAATGCAAAGCATGTTTACAGGGTAAATAATTTAGGAAAGAATATATACTTGAAAGAAGACACCCATTGAAACATCCATGGCTAAAATGCCTGAAGGCAAAAACTTGTGCATTTGCATGCTGCATTTTATTAAGTTAGCACACTGTAGCTTTAAAAGAATGCATGGCCAAATTAAGAGGAATGTGTGACTGAAACATCAAGGATTCCTCAAGTTTACATTATGAATCACAGTGCTGTTGATATGAGATGAATTAACCATTTAGTTGATGCAGCTTAGGCACTGAATTCACACCAAGTTCTGCTGGAGCCCTGCGCGGGAGCTCGTTAACAGCCAACGTCTACTGTTCCTTTCACACTCTGGCTCTAGGAGCACAAGGGCTCATTCTACTTTGAGTTAGAAGAGATGAAAAATCTGTGCTTTTAAACCAAGTTCCATCCAGTTTATTATGGACAGCAGCCCGCAATATTTGGGTGCAAAACCACATAGAAACCGTAACTAAAGCAGATACAAGGGTAACGTTAACTGATGCACTGGAAGAGCACTTGGGACTAAAAACACAGAAAGCACATCCCTTTCCTCTTGAATTTCCTTCTGCTCCACATGTCTAGAAATCTGACCCTTTATCCTGGCTTCTGGTCACAGTGCCTAACCTCTGACCAGTGCTGTGCTGGAGGGTCCCTCCAGCCAGCGCCAACTTTATGACACTGTCCACTTTTGAGGATCACCACCTTGCTGCAAAGAACAATCACTGCTCTGCAGAACAGGTCCCATACTCGCTACCAAACACTCATGTTCTTGGTAAATCCCTTCCCCTCACTCCCGCCATGGCAGAGATTGTGCTGCCTTTCCACATTTCAAACCCCCAAAGGATTCGCTCCTGTCCGAAGCTTCACACACACATACACACAATGGGCCTAATAACTCTGTTTGTGCCATGTTTAGATCTGCTCCATATAAACACAAAGCAGTTCCCGAATGAGCTTTTGCAAACCTTACATTAAGGATGCCAACCGTGTTTAAACCTTTTTACAAAACTGCATTCATTAGCAGGGGAGTGCACGACATCTATATGGGTTCAGCCTGATGTCTTGCACATGTCTTAGTGCCTGATTGACCAGCATTGAATAATGATGCCTTGCCATTAAGCACTGATGGTACAATAACAATTGTCATGAAAATTAGCAATCACGGTAACATGTTAACAAAATCTGGGATATAAACGAAACAGCGCAGACTCTGGGTGCATAAAGAGTTTTGTGTCCTTAACTTGAAATAATGAAGACTACAAATAAAATACTGCAAAAAATTTCTTACAGAAGCTCAACCCTGACACTGATACAAATGAAAAAAAAAATACAAATGGCTTGGGGGATCAGTTAGCACACATTCATTACAACACAGGGCTTTATTCGTAAAGGAGGCATCTTGAAAAATAGTGTCCTCAAGAACACAGACTGATTGATGACGGAGCACTGTCCAACAGTGTTTCACTGTAATATGTATTTATGATTTAACTTGAAGTGATTCCTATCAGTTTACTGGACAGAAAGGCTTGTTCTCTGTATACAAGATCACATTTTAAATGGTCACTTTGAATACTTGGCTAGTGCATTTTTTGTGCCCTTTTATTTCTGATTGGCAGTTTTTGCTAACATGAAAGAAAATAGGTGCAGACAAATCAGTGGCAACTGACTTTTAAGTGTCCAATATTCATGTGCAAATCAGCAGATTCAAACAAACACAAAGTGTAGGTCCTAACACATACGTAAAAACATACCAGGCAAAACTAAATGTGCATTTAAAGTAATATAGCTATACTCACATACCTTCTGGACAGACATCATTATTACTATATATAAGGACATCCTTGTTACGATGAGCTTTCAAATGGAAGCACTAGACACCACACAGGGGAATAAAATGTTATGATTGGTAAAGCAAAGCCTTAGATACATAATGATAAATCTCAAGTTCAGGGTATCTGGGGGCTGTTCAATCATTCCCATCTTCAGGTTTAAGAATGCTTTTCTTAAATAAAAGCAACCGAAAAGAATGAGACAGGCTGTGGCAAAAACATAAAGACATGGCAACCTACTGTAATAAAAGGGTAAGAGAACCCTGCCTAGCAGAATTACAGCTGGCTGGAAGTATCTGACTTGAGCCATTTTTCATCATTAACAACTGAAATTAGCAAACAGAAATACCAGTGAAAAAAATATCTGCACAATTTGCATATGACTCCTCAGGCCTCTTCTAGCTGACCCTGGAAAAAGTGAGGAATTTGGAAAACACTCAAGTTTTTTTTCTCTTCCCAACCACAAACTTCAAAAATAAGTCCAAGTCTTTGTGTTCTCAAGCCAGAAGATCTAATTACATTGTAATTGACATTGTATATTTAGAGGGGAAAAGGCTTTTGGGGTGGTGGAGAGGGGATGGGCGTCCCCATGGCTTACTGGGGACAAAAAGTCCACACTGCCCGAGGTCCAGCTCCAGTCTGCAGACTGTTCCCAGCAGAAGCCTCTTTCGTGTTCTCTGAATTCCTTCCCAAAGGTGCCTCTTTGTAAGACCTTGGGAAAATCCATTAAAAATGGCTGGAAACTGAGCAGATAATGAAATGAAAGCCTCAAAAATGGAGAGCTAGAGAATAAAAAAGGATGGCATTTTTCTAGCTGATTTTCTAGCAGGGTTTGTTGAAAGAGCCAGGCCAAGCAAGGTGCCTAAGATTTTGTTGATAGGGCTGAGGAATTGTGCAGCACTGTGTCCTCTAGCTTTAAAGTTCAGTCTTAAGGACTGGGGCTGTCTACTTGTAATAACATGGATACCAATCTCTAGTTATAATATTACACTGAAACCACATCAATGTGTTTCCACCTGGGCCCTGAATGAAAGAATGAGTCATGTAATAACAGGTGCAGGGAAGTAGTCACACTATCCCACTTTAAACATCTAAATTATATCTAGCTAATCTCTCTCAGTTCCCTGTATATTTAAGCTTGAGTCCTGCTCTGAACTGCCTTCTCTTTTTCCTGGCCATATATGCACCCCAGGAGCGCTGGTCAATTAGGTTACATGGTTAGGTTGGGTGCCTACAGTACAGAAATGAATACCCCTAAAAGCTTGAACATGAGGCCCAAGCAAGAAAGCTTGCTAGCACTGAAGGCAAAATCATATAGGAGAGGCATTAGCATATTGTAAAGTGTGTGTTATCTCCCTTTAATCAGAAAGACTGCAAAGGTGAAACTCACCAGTAAAGCAGAAGATGCTAATCAATAATTAGACAGTAAAGGCCTTGATCCATCCCTTTAATGGATCCCTTATTTGCACATTAAATTTTGACCAGAAGCAAATATACTTTTCCTTTGACAGCTTTTCTGGAGGAGTAAAAGATAGAAAAGATATCCCTCTCTGGTTGAATGCCTCCTGAAACACAGTGGCCTTCCTTGACTCAAGGAACTACATTTTTTACCTTGCTGCGTCATCTTCTGACAATCTTGCCAGTAAGATTAAAATTTAGAATTATTTTTATGATATCTGATTGCTAAAATACTTATGGAGATATCTAATTAATAATAGAAATCTTGCAACACATTCCAAATGAACAGCACTGGAGTATAGTGCTATTTGGTAACCATCAGGGTTATCACGGCTTGCATGAGCCGGCAGTCTCAGGAAGTGAAAATGGTACCCAGCTGATCAGTGGAGTGTGTGGGGAGTGAGAGAGGACTGACTGGCCTAGGAAGGAGAGCGATCTACAGGAACGATTGCAAATCAAGCATGCAAGAACAGGGAAAGCCTGAATGAGGACCTCATGKACGTGGGGCCTAAGGTAAAAAGGCAAAAGGGAAGGGTGCTGAAAATCTTCTACKAGCTTGAATTTTATTCACGGCTTATTTTTTAAACACATGGAAAGGCATTTCTGAAGGATTTTGCTGCTGAGAGACCCTGACAGGGAACATTTCCCTACACAATTGTGATGCAATTTCAGCTTTCTCCCATCTCCATGTCCACTCCTTCCACAGAGGGAATCAGTTTGGTTATGACAGTCATTAGGAGGCACAGTGGGGCTTCTGGGGCCATGGAAACTCACCAACCAAAACGGGAGAGGGATTAACTCATTTCATGCAAAGCACAGGCAACACCAGATCCCTTCGGCAAGTCTAAGCGAAGGTTACRTGTGCAGTGGCAAATGCAAGTGGAAGGAGTCAAGGTTGTCTTAATCTCCAACCAGCCTTTCTCAGGGTACTGAAGTATCAAGAAGAACAAATCACACATTTAGTCACCTGAGCATGACTAAGAACCATAGGCCTTAGCAAACATTACGAGAGCTTTAGCAAGAGCTCTGAGGGAGGGTCGATAGCCCAGCTGTTGGTGCCGTGGCATTCTTCAGCACGTCGGGTGCATGAAGTCCTGGTCCCCAAACAGTTAATAGGAAAAAAAAAAAGCCCCAGCCTCCTCCTCAGCACTCAAAGCTAAAGCAATTATTTCTGCAGCAGAAGAAATGTATGCAAGCTATAAAATGAGAAGAACATACATGATCTCATATTGGCTTTTATGATAAATACAGTTAAATTTACATCCTGTGCAATTTAAAGAAAACAAAAACGTCAAAAGTCTGCATCTTATCAACTTCCATAATCATTAGAAACCACTAAAAGATATATCTTTAACAGATGAAACGAAGTAAAGTCTTTCACCCTGCCTCAATTTAATTAATGACTAATCTGCAGCTTTTAGGTGTGAYGAAGCTGGAGACTGGACACACATACTCTTCTTGCATTATTTTCTTCTTATTACACCATATTTGACTGGGCGTCTTTTTGTATGGCAAGTTTCCTACAATTGTCTTAACAATGTTGACCTCTTTTGTAAAAACCTGAAGGCATCTGCAGCAATTGTTCCTGAAGACGTGCTATCCAAAATGTTACCATTTCATGGCACTTCTTGAGTGATAGAATAGAATTTTTTTTGGTATATATTCATTTTTTTCAAGTGCTATAAAAGAAAGGAAAACAATCATGGCTAAGGCCATTTGTGAGATGGCATTAAAAGAGCCTACTCTGAGACAGATAAAAATAATGAGAATCTTTCTGTCAAGAAGGATTTAGAAAATATCACTAGCATTATTAAAATTTAATTTTTTACTGTGCTTTTTGGTTCCCCCTTTTCCAGTGATAATGAGCAGGACTGCACACCTCCACAATGCTAGTACTTGTTTTGAGCAATAAATTCAGCCTTCCAGTCTGAAGACATTTCAGACAACAATTTTGACTGCTATAGGCTTATTTTTCAACCTTTTCTGTGCTTTGAGTCTTCCTATAAAAACCAGTTCATAAGCTAATTTTCCACAAGGCCAGTGGAACAAATAAAAATCAATTTTTGCCCAACCGGTTCAGAGAAAACCTGGGAACAGTGAAGACAGAACAGTGAAAAATAAAAAGAATCGATGTATTCACAAATGGTTTACCTGATAGAGAACTATCAAATTAGTTGTCAGGAGATACTTGCTACTATGAAAGTATTTTCTTTCCAGCATGTTACAGTATTTCTATTAGGGGAGCAGAGAAGCCTCCACCTCGTTATGACCTCAGACACCTCGGTTTAACAACCACGTCAAGCTCCAAATATTCGGTAAAAYCACAGGGCACAAAGTCACAGTGCAAGAGCCCTTGCAGGTCTTGCAACCAGAGGGACCTGCAAGCCCAACTGGCTTAGAGTGGGTGTAAGTTTTCATGATTTCCTGGAAGGCGCAAAGATTCCTCTCTCAGTGAAGGCAGGGAGACATTCATGACCTCAGGCCAACCTTGTCAAGAGGAATTTGGTCCAYCAAGAGAGGAAAAAAATCATAAAAACACTGCCCAGACTTCCCTCCTCTGTTAAAACCCCAAATGTTCAGGAGCATGCTGAAGACTAAGCAGTTTAATCTCTTGGACAGCAGAAGACAAATTTCTCCAAAGATGGGAATCCCATTCGTAGACTTCAAAACTTTCAGAATCCCAAGGACAACTCAGGGCACAGGCTTTAATATCGTGGCCCAATCCATTTCATCATCTTCTCCACTAATTGGGCAAGTGTTCCTGAAACCGCGATACTGAGAAGGGATAGGATAGGTGCTCACGCCTGTCTGTTTGCAGCCACAAAAATATGTCTGGAAAATTGATTGAAGAACAGAATCTCCTTTTCAATACAAATTAACCATCACTGCTGTGGAAATAAATCAAGTTTATAATTTACAAGCTCAAATATTAAGGAAGCTATTTTTAAGTAGCTAAAATCTTCACCCTGGTATGTAGTATTCTATACACTCCTTCATTTTTATGAGTTGCCATTAGAATGTGACTCATTTTAACAGAAAAAAAAGGTTAAAGTACATTACTCTGAAGTATAGCTGCATATTACCTATTTAAAATACTGTAACACACCATGGAGACATCACTTCTAGGGCCAAACAAAACATTACTCAACGAAGAAATGGCATGAAATATAAAATATTCAGCAGAGGAAGGGTATTTGGAGCTAAGCGGTTTCATTGCCAATAAACAGCATCATAATAAATTGTGTGCATGTAGGAAAAAAAAGTATACCTGTTCTTCACTATTTGAGATGTAACACCTTAGTGTGGGAAACTAACAAAGATACTACTCTTCCACTAAGCACATGTAGGGAAAAACTAAAACCACCACACATTTTGATTCTGAATCTCTTACAACTGGTGCTAATTTGCTTATGATATCTGCCTGATTTAGAGCTAATCTTCTGTAAATTAACTCCTAATGCTGTCTGAAATAATCCTCTTAATGCTGGTCTGTCTTGAGTACTTTATATCAAACACCATGAAGTACACAAGCATGCACAAGGCGTACAGCATCTGTAGTGCTGTTGGCTGCTCAAGAGTATTTGCTGTGCCATGAGGGCACAAGCACAGCGCAGAGCTGGGGGGCCCTGGGGCAGCTTCGGGACAGCTCTGGTTGTCCCCTCGGAAGGGGGCAGCCAGCCAGGGCCGTGTCCCACCGCCTCCTGGCCACCAGAGAGAAGAGGAGGCTCTTTGTCTCCTGGCAAAATAGTGCAGGGAGGTACAGCTCCATGCTCCAGAGCTCCCACCTCCAACAGCACATGATAATGAGAAAAAGTAAACCGCTCAGGCTTTGAGATTTCTGAGCAACGAGATCTGTGCTAAACAGCACTAATTATCAGCTAGAAGCCTAATCTGATGACTGGTTTGAAAAGACAGAGACAGACCATTTTGTTTCTTTAGTGGAGGAAAATATTTTTAAGGGTGTTGCTTCATCATCGGCCAGCTTAATTATTATTGTCAGTGTGCTAACTCCATATTCAAAAATATATTTTTTCCGCTAAATCCACCAGAACAATTTTCTCTCCCAACATTAATTTAATGATACAGCCAAAAACCTAATTGATATTGGTGAGCAATGCAATACCAACATATTATTTTCTTGGGTTTTGAAACATAAATGGCAGACACAACTTTGACTGAATGGACTTCTTTATGTTTTAACAGGCAGTTTATTGGTCCAGACTCCAACATATAACAAGCACAATTGCAAAAGCAATATGTTTTTAATTGAAAAATCCGTGTATTTTTACTATGAAAGAGACTCAAAATAACRAGTAACTTTGTCAGGTAACAGGCTTTTAAAATAATTTTAATATATGGAATGTTGTTTAGAAATTATATTCTCACCATAGCAAGTGCTTACAGGAGGCTATTAAAAGAAAAAAAAATCTATTGTTTAAATCACACTTTATTGGAACTTGATTTTTAAAATATTAAAGAACAGATAAAGCACAGTGATCAGTGAGCCGTATGTGTCCAACAGCCCTTCAAGAGACTTGTGGAAATGTATAAAACAAGCAGTGATACAATCCTTTGCCAAACACTGTCATAAATTTTTTATTTGGCAGCTAACATTCTCACTAGCTTTCTTGGCAGCAATTGGGACCTTTAGCAAGAAAGGTGCAGGAGAAAAATACCTTGTTTAGAGATGTTTTCAACACTTTCTGGGATTTTTCAGAACTTCTGCCTGCAGCATATTTTACAAGCACAGTCTCCAGTCACCTGATGAGTGGGTGGTGGTTTTAAACTTTTTTTTTAGTATAGACAGCCTACTACCTCCCTCTGGCCTTCAGCCCAGGATGTGGAGCGGGGCTGTATGTTCCACAGAGATACAACTGGTTGCTCCTCTCTGTCTAGACAAAAAAACTTGAAAATAATATCAGAATGTACCTTTCATTGCTCCTGATACTATCTGTATCTTATTCCCGGCTGACAGAGATAAATGAAAGTCAAAGATGTGCTGATTACTTTTGCATTTTTCTTGGGAGATCTCTGCAGAAGAGCTGGTCACAGGTGCAGCTGCCCCAGCCAGCCAGTGGGTTGCTGAGAAACAGAATCGGGAAATAGATTTCTGTGCCCAGGTCTAGAGGTTTTTTGTTTGTTTGTTTCTTTGTTTTCTTTTAACATACTGAACTTAACATCTGATGTGCAGCCTTCCTCCATGCACCCAGATATTCTGATATATTGTACGTGTCTTACCAATTCACTTATGGAGCAGATTATATTTTGGTTTATACATCTTGGATTATATATTATRGAGCAAATATATTTTGGTATTTCATCATTTCAGAATAAAAATAAGATGAATCTGTTTTACATCTCAGTAACTTCCTCCAAAACTTTCACAACAATAAGATACAATTCAGTTCTTCACGTGAACAGTTTGTCTTCAACAGATGTGGGCCAGGAAAAGCACCTTTTCCTTATCTGCCTCAAATGAGAAAGGCTGGAATTTAGTTTTAGACAGCATAAATTGCTTTAAACGCAGGCTCAGTTAAAGCAATGCTGTTACACTTATAAACACAAACTAAAAGGCCTCCCCGCAGCCTGTTCCAGTTTTGYCTCTCGTGTTTACCAGGGGCATCACCCCCTCGAGAACGTTTCAGAGCCCACACAGACATCTAGTGGCAGGTGAAAACACTGCACGGTGGCACCGCCACCTGGCACAGCTCCACGGGGACCTGAAGCCATGCCAGGGGTCAGGTGAGCTAACTTTGCTACGACTATGGATGGGCAACCAAACAGGGAAAGATTCGCTCCCTCTGTGCCATCCCATGTGGTCATGGTGAGAGAGCTGCTCTCTTGGCAACTCTGGCTTCCCAAATTTTCATTATTATTGATTCTCTTCAATTAAATCGGAGCTCTTTTTTGCCTTTCTGAGTACCTTTAAATGTCTATCTCCTTCCTACTATTTTATTTTACTTAAAAACTGCAGAGGTTAATTATGTAACGTCATTTGAAAGGTTCTCTGACCGTGGCTGTGCACAACACAGCCGACTGGAACACGCCAGGGCAATGCGATTTTACAGACAGCAAGACACACACAACGAAAAAGTGCAGTCAATAATAAATTCTAAATGGTTGGGGGAGGAATATGACTTGCTCCACAGTCTGCATCAATCAATGGAAAGATGCCTAAAACTTCAGTGGGGTTTGAGTCCCACATCTGCAAAGGAGATCAAGCGCCACAGCTCTGCTTGGAGTTGTAAGAGCTCAGTGCCCTGATTCTGCTCTGTTACACCATTTTAAATCAAGCAGTGCTCAGTGGTGTCATAACC
Organism: Amblyornis subalaris; assembly: GCA_018881555.1. NCBI lineage: Eukaryota > Metazoa > Chordata > Aves > Passeriformes > Ptilonorhynchidae > Amblyornis > Amblyornis subalaris. The sequence goes on along the minus strand of JACAXG010000132.1, from coordinate 1,627,768 downwards.
CTGTACATCTGTGTCAGACCCTGTGTTGCAAGGACAGACTTGATGCCAAGAATGCAAAACAGATGTTGCTTTCCTAATGTTTTCTTGTTGTCATTTAAGTTGTTTTCATGGGGTTCTGTTTTCATTTTGGGGAGYGAAGCAGGTCGACAGGACTTTTCAGAGGGCAGACTGGAGGAATGCTTCTGCATCTTCCTTTTTATTTTGTGTGCATGTGTGAATATGCAGAGGATTTGAGTTACAACCGGGAAAAATCTCTCTTTTTTTTTTTTTAAGCTTCATTTGAGCTATGCTTAGTTCCCTTGGGGCAAAGTGAAAGGTAGCTATTTGTGGATGGGAAAAAGGGCTTTTGTGAACAGCAAAACTGCATCACCAAACAGCTTAAGAAAAAGATTTTTTGAAGTTATTTTTTACTGCTACTTTAAGAGGAAACAGGGATAAATATATCTTTTTTGCATGTTGACTCATTAACAAATTTAGCAATAAACACCTTGCAATTAAGTCCACTAGTTTACTGCTGTCCAGAAGTTTCTCAATACTCTTTGCACAGAAGGTTTGGGAAAACATAGAGCTAAGAAATGGTAAAGGCAAATCCAACAGCTTGCTCAAGCAATTCTAGCCAAGGCTTAAACTCACTTCTGAACACTGAAATTTGAGATGCTGTATCAAATAAGCAGCTCTTTTTCCCTGAAGAGAAGAAACTGGGTGTAGCTAACCTAGTGCATAATAGGTTTATTCTCATTCACAAAACAGGAATTACTTTATGGCCCCAAASTAAAACTAGCACAGAAATATACTGGCAGATTTGCTGCAGATGTGTGTTGTGACACGTATGCAGGGAATCTGCTATTAATCACACGCTAAGATTTTAATATTATGTAGGGTAATGCAGGCAATCATTATGGTGAAGGTTCTGGATTCATAACTGCCTAACCCACAAATGGGACTTTTAAATTTAACTCATGTGAGCTCACTCTTGCACTGCACCAGTTGAATTCCCTGGTTCATCCCCCCACTCTCCATTACATACATTTATTTCAATATCTATTGTGCCTCTCTTTTTGTGCTTGTGCTCCACTTCTTTTCTTGTGACACATGACAGTTGTTGGGGAAAGTGCAGCTTTTCAATTCTGCCGTTTACCGGACTATGACAGGAATGCTTCTGTTAGAGGGGCTGTTTGTGAGACCCCAGCGCAGGAAACAGTCTGGCTCAAATGCTGGAAAACCCATTCCTCACCTGAATCCTTCAAAATTTGTGTCTGAACATAACTAGAACCTATGTATCCATGCCCGGGTTAAGATTACTACGGACAATTATACCGTGGAAATGCATTATTCTGACAAAGCAATCAATCACGTTATTTCTCACAATTTCAGTTCACCCCTAAAATTTTCCTTACCTCCAAAGCCAGCTGGATATTATATTACTGAAGCTGTTGAAAGGGTGTAACACTAACCATGAAGCCAAAGGCCACTAAAACTATGCAATGCATAAATTTTTATTGTTTGCTCAGCATTGAAATCTCATTAGGGCTCATAACTCATCGGCCCACTGCAAACATTTGCATCTGCTGATCATGAGAACTTGGACCAAATGTACACCTTTGGCTAATTTACTTGTTGTGTTTTTAGATGAGACCGTTCGYGTTGCTTTTTATTTTCTTTTTAAAAAGTCCTTATGCAGTTGTGAGTCAAATGTCCACTTTTTAAACTGAATACATGAAAACTTTCATTTGCAGTTTCTCAAGGTTGTTCTGTTGCTGGCAATGTTCATGATCATCATTTTACAAAAGCTTCATTTGACTTAGTATTCAGGGTAGTCATTGTTTGAAAACTGTGCCCCATAGAGCATTTCACTTCATTCATCCTTTCTGTTTTATGCAGTCACATTTTAATTAGATTAAAATTTGTCCTCCAATTAGCTTTCATTAAAGTTTATAGATTACAGGAAAAATCTCCACTGAGTTGTGCTTCAAAACTGTGCCTAAAGTTTAAAATGAAATAACTGTGCAAATGAAGCGATTATGAAGATTATTACTATGCAAAAAACATCAGTCGCTTCTTGGTTTACTTATACATTTAACTCTGTAATTCATTTTGCCAACTTCAATACCTCTGTGTTCTCCAGAGCAGTCATCATAATAATACCTTACAGTTACAGGATACCTTTCATTACCGAGGATCCTTAGGGGCCTGATTCTGCATACCAATATTCCTGTTGAAGTCCCTGAAACTATTTGAGCAAGTGCTCCTTGCTGCATGTGAACCAGAACCCCAGTACAGGTCAAATCCTGCTTTCGGATACCCACGTAGCATTACTGCTGATCCGCGCAGCTCGGAATGCAAACCAGGTATGAGCATTATGTAAAAAGTCCTTCTGGGTGAGATGTGGCAGCTGTTTAATGGTGCATGGTTACAGGACTCACCTCTGCAAATGAGGGTGCGAAGACAGATACTTCCCCCCCCCCCAGCTAAAACTGCAGAGAAAGCTGAGAATGTAATTATCCAAAGAGGAAACGACTCAGTAGGACACTGGGGCTGGGGCTGCATCTCTCCTGTCACTCACGTCTTCAGATGTGACATTGCCAAGTATCGGATGCCCAGTCACTAATACCTCCTGCACATGCAAATCTACTATGTGCTGAAGGCAAGATAAAGTTTACAGTTCACCAGGTTTATCCTACAACCAGAGCAGACATTTACTCTGGAGCAATCTCTTCGTGGAACACGGAGGACTGCATGTCGGAGCAGAGCTCCACAGAAATGGATCTGTTTGCAGGAAATTCTCTCCCAATAGCAAGAGCTATAAATATATATGTATAATTAAAAAAAAAAAAAAAGAAGAGACAGAGAGATGCAGCCAACATCTTAAAACTAAAAATAGAGACACTTGGGTTACAAAAACAGGGACCTGTTTTTGCACTAGCAACATATTTCTGATAGCAGAAACACAGTCGAAAACATTTTACTACAAAYCAAATGTAGTTCATTAGCATGAGAGAACGATTTCAGCAAAATGCAGAAGTGTAAAAAGCAGATTTTCCTATTTTTCATGCACTAATTGGTTGAACAACCACTAGTAAATCCTCACATCCCCGAGGTAACTAGTGTTATTGCCACCTARCAGATGGCAAAAGCAAAGTTTAAGGGTGTCAAAGGCTAGAGGGGAGTTTACAGTTTAAATGTTCTGACTCAGGCCAAGACCATGTTTCCAAGACGCAAAGCAAACAGCAGCAATACTAATTTTAGGAGTCATGCTAAAGTCTGTCCCTTCCTCCACCTGTACTCCTCCTCTTGGTGTTCATTTCTGCCATCTCGTTGCAGCWTGCCAACCTCAGTTGTGCTGACTCAACAGCTTGTGAGTCCTAGTGATGAATCAGATCAAGCAATTGATCCAGGATAAAATAAGAAAGAGAAAAAAGAGAAGGGTGGAGAGGTGAGGAAAGCTATTTTGCACCGGATCAATTCAATTTGAAGACGTTGACTGGAAAACAGAAGTGGCTGTGTAAACAAGAAAGCAGCTGGATGCAGCATAGGGGCAGGAGTGAGTATTTTTGTGAGCAGGAGACCCTGTCGTCGATGCTGATGGGTTTGTACCACAGAACTGAGGTCCAAACCATTCTGAAATCATTCCATTTTTGTGTTTTAACTCTTTTATAACTCTCCTTCTGTTTACCTCTCTTTGCCTACTTTGTTCTGAGGAAGAGTACAGCTACTCCACACTACCCCTGCACAACAAATTTGCACAAGGCAATTCAGAAACTGCCAGAATTTGACTTTCTGCAATTAAAACCTGGAACACCAAGTTTGCCTTCTCAGTTACATTGACTACATTGCAGAAATACTGCTCTATTTCCTCAATAGAATTGTCATGTTACATAAAATATAGACAAACTAGTCATGCTTTATGTCAAGRGTGCATTTACAAATAGTTTATAAAGGATTTAGATGATTAACTATATATTAAGACAGTTAATCAAATTTAAGAGGCTATTTTAGAATTTTACAGATCAAGCAGTTATTTATAATCCTTGTTATTGCTTTCTACCTTACAGGCAACCCTAATGCATGTCATTAGAATATTTTGCTAACTCTTTATCAATTATTTGTGTTAGCAGAAAAAACCAAACAAACCCCCTCCCCCCAAATCCTATCGTAAGGAATAGGTTAGATAATTAGGACATTGAGGCTCCTAGACGAAATGAATCAGATCCAAGAATCAAATCTTTGGAGGTAATTAGCCTGTGCCATGATTTAGATACTTCAAGGCCCTTAAAAATCTTAGCCCTCATCACTGTGCAYATGGGATTTAGGCAATTTTAAAAAGCTGGCCAAGTGTCATCTGAAAAGGCACAAATGCTGAAGTAACTGCAACAGCTGAGGAGCCCATATTTTCTTCAACAAAACATCAGCATCATGACAGGATGCTTAAAGCTTCAGTGTTTCATGCTGGTTGGGAAAAAAAAAAAGCTGGACAATGGAAAAGTTGAGGAATGTTAAATATAACTGTTATCCTTACAAAATACAGTCTGCTCTTCTAGAACAGAACAAAAAATTATTTCTTGTCATTTTATTCAGTCATTTGAAGCAGTGTCTTCTCTTTTTTATAGTTTTCACTTGGTACTGGACATATAGAACATTTTTAATGAACAARTAACTACAGATTACTTTTCATTGCGGTATGATTTATATAGCTTTAAAAAAATTCTATTCTGGAAGTATAGTGTATTTGGTGCTATTTTTGCCTAGGAATGGAAACTCGAACTGGAAATAGAGTCATTCATTCACACTTACAGGATGACATCCCGTTGACAGGCATGCAAACTTGGAAAGGTGCTACGCAGTCACTCTTAAAATACTACACTATATTTTTTTCCTTCTGTGCTTCAATTAAGAAAATGTTATAGAGGCATCAGTACTTTGTTAAGGCTAAGGGTTCATCATTTGCAAGAGATCATCTTTCAGAAGTACAAAGACAGAAAAATCAAGGCACTAACTATTAAATAAACTGTTTTCTCAACAGAACTGGCACCATCAAGCCCCTCTGCAGCRAAGTGCTGTGCTTTCAGGAGTTCTCCTCATTCACACTGTGATCTCCAAGAGCATTCCCCAGTTCCATCAGAAAGGTCATCAATCCTTCCTGCCAGGTACGTGGTTATTTGCCTTGGTTGKTTTTTTTTTTTTTTTCAATTTGAGGAGAATGAGAATCGTAAAAGGCGTGAAAATACGGTTGAGGTAGATAAACTTAGATATTCCAATAGAGCTGGAATGCTGTTGGTGCTAACGAGCCCTGAGCAAGTGATCCGTGTCTGGCATGCTCTGCCAAACAAACTGCAATTACAGAAGAACCAAAAATAAAACAAGCAACTTTAAACCTTCTGAACGTGTGAGCCTGGGCCTAAGAATCATATTTGCACTTGCTCCCGCAGGCTTGCTTCCAAAAGGCACACAGAACTGGAAGGACCTTTCTAATGGGGAGGAAGGAAGGAAAGTTTCCATTTGAGATCTGGCATTTTGGAATGGCAGAAAGAGCAGCTGACCCCGGAGGCTCTTGCCCCTCAGTGTCAAATTCCTACAAGAGCAGCTCGTGAGACTTCAGCTCTATCATACCTGAATTAAAACGTCAGGGCTCGAATCCACACCATAAGTCATGCCCTCTGAAATTGAGGTACATAATCCTCTCGGCTTTGCTTTCTGTTGGGCTTTTCCATCCTTGTGCATGCCTCTGCAGTGCCAATCGAGATGTGCTTCCCCTTTTTGTCTTACAGAGAAAACCTCAGCTAGCCCCAAATTTTAATGATTTCAAACTATGCGCTGTGTAACTTCCTTTGCACCAGCTTCCTTGTTTTCTGCTGGTTCTAAAAAAACCCTTTGACCCGCTCATAAGAACACCATTTCTGTTTCTGTCATCCCAAATTAACAAATGAATGAGGAGAGGGGAGACTCCCCTGTCACTCCAAACCTTCACCCTTCAAGTCCCCCCCTCCGCCTCATTGCAGCCCTGGTGCTCTAAAATAAAGGGAGCATTAATGGGCTGAAGTTTCAATGAGACATCAGCACTTACTTAAATGATATTCCAAATCATGGGCTAACTRGTGGTGGGCAAGAGCAGGTATTTACTTCGTGCAGTCTCTTAGGATACAATGGATTTATGGCCGTCAATTCTGAACAACACCGCTATTGTCTCTTCACATTCTATCTGCCTCCATTATTCATTTGTGTTGATTTTGATTGATGAAGACACTTTAAAAAAGGAGGGGAGAAAGGGGGAGGGGGAGAGGAATACTCCAACTGTTTGGTTTCTAATTCCTGTAAATCTACAGTTCATACTGCAAGAGTACCACTCAAAAGAAATGTCAATCCTCACATTTCGGGAAGGGTTTTTCCTTTTACCAGTCTCTCTTCTTTCTGAAAGAAGTGGGGTGCAAAAAAGTGCTTCCATGACATACCTAATCACCGTAGAAGTGGCACATCACACTTCAATCAGCCAAGCAACCAGTGTTGGTCTTTTTAATGAAAAAGTGTTAAGGCTTCTTCTGTAAAAAACTCTTTTGCATATTGACTTCTTATGCCACAGCTAATTAAGTTTTGGGCTGGTTTGATATGTCAAAAATTTCTCGGATCACAGAGCTGAACCCAAGAAGAGTAGATAAAATTTGTTCATTCGAGGTGAAAGCATCTGCCAGAAATCTGACTGTGTGGAAGTCATAAAGGAAAGGCCCAGCTTTGGCTTGTTTGTTTCCAAATACATGGTATTTACTGACCCCTCATTAAAATATCCTGACAGAATACTGATTATGAACCATCCAATACATTTCTTTCCATGGGAGGCAGTGTCTGAAGCCTGGGGGTAAAGAGATTCCTGAGAGTCGTTTAAATTCAGTTCACTCCTCTCAAAGTTTTAAATGAGCTTCTGAACAAGCAGTACAAACTTGCCAAGCTCTCTGCTTACTTGTGGAATAGATAAAAAAAAAAAAAGAAAGAAAGAAAAATAGAGGCACATTCACCACATGTTTGCATCTCTCCTGTTTAGAGATCTGCCCCAGCACATGCTGACTGCAACATTCAGTGGACTGCCCATAGCCAAGGGAAGCTCAGTACCCTCCTGAATATTTGGCTCCAGGATTTCCTTTCTAGTTCCACCCCTTTTTGCGCTTTAAATAGTGTGAGCTACAATAAAGCAAGAGAAGCAGTGAAAAAAAAGGACAGATAAATTTTTAATAAACTGGTGTCATGTGTCATAGTCACTACCACATTCAAAAATCAACCCCTCTGTTGAAATTTTGCTGCCTAAAATGTTGGTGCAGACTCAGGAAGAAGGCTTTGCTGTTTCCTATTATCTCTGAAAATGTGAGCTTAGAAACACTACTTGCAAAAAGGAAAACTTGACTTCCATGAAGGAATAAGTGAAGGRAGGAAGAGTCTGTGGAACTGCTGAATACATAAAAACTTGCTGCTTGACCACTCGGTTCATTTTACAAAGCATAATTACATCTGCCTTTTTTTAATATTATGTGGTTCATATTATTGCTTTCTGTACCATCTTTCATGTTTCAAGGGAGTAGGCTGCTACTAACTGGTGTTAGGAAGAAACTCATTCTAATTACTCAGCATTTCTGCAGCTCCTTGAGACGGATGCAAGATGTGTGCAAAATCATCCGTTTCTGTTTTTGAAACTCCCATCTTCACAATTTTGACTTTTCAAAATGATCTGCTCTTAATATAACATGAGTTGTCAAAGGCTGTCAAATAAACGATAAAACTCTCAGGAAATAAACATCTCTCCTCTAGTAGGTTTGTATATATTTCCGCAAAAGTAAAGAATTCTAAAAGTAAATAAACACATGGGAGGATTAGAGAAGCAATAAACAAAAGCATTTCCTCATTTTGAATTTAAGAAAATAGGAGCCTTTTTCCAGCCATTGCCAGGAAATACTAATGCACAGAGGTGAAGTTTGTGCTGGCTAAAATATCATTTCACGCTAAGGCATACGAACATGCATTCATGCAGAGRTGCACACGCTGCTTGTATATCCCCAACCAAAACTCAAATCAAGTTTCTACCATGCCATGATGGATTGACGGGCAGAGGATTTTAACATCCGTTTGGACCAACACAGGCACGGGGACTCCTTGTTGCAAGATGATAAAGACAAAACCTTTTAGTCCTAATGAAGGAGTTTACAGGATTCCTAATCCCTGCACCCCACCTCACTTCTCCCGCAGTCCTGCTGAAAGCTTTAAAACAGTCCCCAGCACTAACATGGTACAGAGCCTGTTGAACATGCTGATCTGCTCATGATTACTCTTTGCCACTGTAAAACAATCTAACTCCTCAAGTGAATGGAGTCTGTAGCAACAATGGTGTTATTGACTTGTTGCTCCAGCTCTATTTAGTTATTACCCTCGAGGCCACAATCAATAGACTTTGCACCAAGTCAGCCTAATAAATCCCAGGCTTTCACTGGAGCTTTGCCAGGAACTGCTAGAAAATCTATGGCAGTCAAACACTTAGAGTATGAATAACATAGAAAGCTGTACTGACAGCTGTATAAATTAATTAACAAGGAATGTTCTTACTCTTTTAAGAAGATCATAATGCACGTTTACCATGATTTAAGGAGTCACAGGTAGAGCAACAGAAAAATTACCTTTGTGCTTTCATTTAAAATAAAAATCAAATATGATTAAAACAAAACAGCTTCAGACTACTTTTCTCTCCCTTTGATTACTGGATGTGCAAAAATCTGCATTTGCATTACTTCTGTGGCCGTTTAATTACTCCAAGTTTGATTTAAAAAGAAACTGAGCCCGGCAACCACTGACCACTCCCTGCAAACGGTGCTGGCATTTTAACCGGATAAATGTTGACTGTTGTGTGCTGGTATCTGCAAGGGGGACTTAAATCACGTTTCTAATGTTGTGATTAAAACAGAAACAAAAGGAAGGGGGAAAACAGTTGTTCAAGAAGTAAGAGGTTGGTCGCTAGTGAATTCCAGGTTCTTTCAGTTCCTCCTGTAATAAGCAAATATTCTGCAGACTCAGCTGCGAGGCGCCTGATCGCAGTGTCCGGAGACGCGCCGAACCCACTCTGGCAAGAGCTTGGTGCCAGCCCCAGAACAAAAGAATCTCCTTTTTGCACGTTGAAAACAAAYGTAACAGATCAATAGGCTCTTACAACTGATGTGTTGCCCCAGTGGTACTTTCTGGGAGCATTTAGCTTTCCTAAYGAGGGTCACCGCTTTGCCGGGAAGCGAGAAGGGGCTGGGGCAGTGGCCAGGCTGGCACTCAACGTGCCCCACCAGTGGAGGTGTGCACTTGTGGGCACAGCCTGGGGCAGAGACCAGTGCTTGAGACCGACTTGTGGCAGCCTTCGATTTTTAGGGAAGAGAAAGAAGGCTTGGGCAACAAGGCAGAACTAAGCCACGCTGTTAGCATGGGAAAGATGAACAAAATCTGTCCCAGATGAACGAGATCTGTCCCATCTGTCCCCTTGGCGGAACTGACCTCATGAGCAAGGAGAGGGAGGTCAGACCAACCTGTCCCATCTGAGGAGGGGGTAGCAAGCAGATGGGGGGGAGGGGGAAGGCACAGACACTTTTTAGTGGAAAAGAAGGTGTGACCAGGCTCTAATGTGGCTTTTACCCTCTGCAACCAGTAATGGACTTCAAGAGGCAACCCTGGGAAGTGAACAGAGAGCCCATCGGTTTTCAATAGTGGATGCTCATTTTGCTCSTTTTGGGTTTTAGGGTCTCTTAAGAACCTCACTGGAAGCAARGGGAATCTTCTTTTCATTTGGATGAGCAGATTCTGGGGAATAAACAAGGGAAAATCCACTAAACATTAGTTCATCTTGGGCTACTTGGTTTATCCCTTGTTCCTAATAGAAAGAAAATCCAGATTATTCAACCTGATAAAGAGAGGGGTCATGTTTGGATCCTAGCCCATAGAAAAGGGCATGTGAGTGCTGGAATGCATATTCTGGGCATACTCTCACTCTGAAGATGGACCAACCTCGAATTCTTGGTCCCTCYAATTTTTCAAAAAAATTAGATTTTCAATGGTCATTTTGATACTGCTTGTTATCAGCAGAGAGGAAGAGATGAATTTCATTTCAGAGCTCTTAGTTCCTCTACTCTACGGACAAATGCATTTAGTCTCAATTTTTAAATTCAAAAGTAGGGCTTTCAGAAACTTCAGTGGTTCTAAGGATTGAGGAAGCAATTTCTATTGAAGTTTCCAAATTCTGTTTAAGTCCTCGTGCCCAAAAGGACTCACGAGCTTTCTGGGAAAAAAAAGTTATACTTTGCATTTAGAACATGACCTCAAATTTGAGGTTATTTGATTTGCTTTTGAGTACTGCTCCTCCCTTCTCCCTTCCTCTCCTTTTCAAATATGCCAAATTACTTTGTTTTAAAAAACCCCTTTCTAGACAGTCATTTGYAAAGCATATATGTATCAAAAGAGCTGCTTGGGAATTAGGACATATTTTCAAGAATAGTAAGCGAGGTGGAGAGCCAGAGTTTCTGAGAGCTCAGTCCAATAAAAAAGGCTTAATTTTCATTATCAGATGAATATCTGTCCTTTTAAAACATAACTTCTCTTTAATAGGGTCAATTTCAGTACCCCAAATTGTGTCATCAAAAGCACTATTCATATCTGAAAATTTAGGATTCAGAATTCACTGAAAGTAATTTGAACCCACCAGGGATGTGTGTGGAGCCTCACAGCTCTTCTTCTGACAATGTACCATCAGAGGGGACCATACGCCATTGTCTGGCACCTTGTTAGCAAAATGGAGTTACCCTGTGTTTGGGTAAAAGAACCTGTACAATTTCTGGGTCCTGGGTCATCCTTGAGAGTTCTCGCATCATGTGACTGTTTTTTTCTGAAGAGTCAGTCAGTCACTGTGAAATGTTGATGCAGTTTTCATAACGAGCGGAGGCAACAATACATCTGTATTTTTTCAAGCAGCTATTACAAATATGATAACTAGACTCCTACACCTTCATTTTGTATGTGCAAACACGACAATGGAGTTCAGACCTTAGCATTCATGCCAATTCCTGACCTGGCAGTAGGACTCAGGCTGGGTGGCAGCACACAACACACAGCAACGCAACACTGGCATAGCTCAGTGCGTGGAAGGCACAGACYGAATATCCAGGTCCTGCCAAAAGCAACAGTGTTGGATCTAGTGCTGGCATCCTTTTTCTTTCTGAGCCAGTTCTGCAGCAAGCTCCACCACGCTGTCAGGAAGCACTCTGCTGCTGGAAGCTGCTCTGCTTTGCTGATGAGATTTAAAACTAAGCTCCTGGTCTTTTGGGAGTCGTTAAAGATCCTGAGATAAAAGTGAATCTCATTAGCCAATCTTAAGAAACTCATACGAAGAGGGACTGTAGAAGGAGAAATAGCTGTTCATGAGCACAGCAATGCAGAATTTCATTAAGTTCTTGCCCATATTCTGCATCTGACCAATACAGAAGAATACAACTACAGAGACACCAAAGGATTCCCAACCTCTCATTTCCTAACATCTTCAGAAATATTAATTATCAGCTTCACAGCATTATCCAGCCTACTTGCTTTTTTCCTCACTGCTCAGCTTCTTGACTGAGGCCCCCCTGGCCTCACTGCAGCCAGCTCTGCACACAGCTGGCACAGCTGAGCTGTGCCTGTCCTCGGCCCTTTTATTGAAGCCACAGTGTCTCCCTGGCTGCCTGTCCACCAGGAACTTTCTAGAGTGACACCCACAGAGCACGAAACAGCTTCACAACTTGGGTCTACTATRTAATTATACTACCTATTTGAATTTTTTAATAAGACTGGTAACCCTTAGTAATTGCAGGAAAAAAAAAATTACAATTATTTTAAACAGATGCCAATCAAACGTAGGCTAAAAATCTGACRTCTTTTTCCTCTTGTCTCTTCTTTCCCTGTCCATTGCACCGAATGCAAATCCCTCTCCCCTCTTCACTAACTAATTTGATGGTCTTATTTTTAAGCATAGTAACAATTGTCTGTATTAGTAATCAAATAACAGCATTTTTCTCTAAGTATCTAGGTTTCTTCACTTGTACATGCATAAGTACAGTAATTCCCAGGCATACAGCCACAGCAAGGCAGAACTTCCAAAAAATTGCATCACTCTTCACAGCACTGCCTGCTACACTACTCTGCAATTGCTTCTGCTCCTTGAAGTAATCCCCTCTGAAATGGAGTTCTGGATTTTGGCGGGTGATAATCCCAAGGGGCACCACAGTGATAGCCAACTATCCATAACCAATAAACATAAGCTTGCCAAAGCATCCTCTTCCTCTTTTTAGTTCTCTGATTTCCATATTCTTGAGAGCTGGCCCAGGAACCCTGGCCAACAGTAGACAGCCATATGATGGCACAGATTTAGAGGATGAAGAGTATAAATGGAAATACAGAGCAGTTGAAAAATTACATTTTAATTCAATTTTCTGAAAAACAGTCCCACACTTAAATGCACTTTGGATGAAGACCATAAAAGTTGTACAGCTTCTCTGGCTCCTTTTCTAAACTCGAATGTGTGCTATCTCACTTTAATCTTAACTGCTTCTTAAGGTGATAACACTGAACAATGGCTCTAGAATATACAGGCCAAACAAGAAGCAGGAAACATTTTTCTTTCCAGCAGGTCTACAGAGGTACAACAAAAAGAAACACTCTTGAGCACTAGACTAGCACTGAACATAAATGATAACATTGTACGGGGCTGAGTTTTCAGTGATTTGTTCCGTTCTATCAAATGATCTGCAGCTAATTGGCTCTGGAAAAGAATCCGTGCGAAGCTGGTACGGCCCAGCCTGCTTTAATTGGGGTGGTGCCCACCAATAGCCCCTCAGGATCAGGGCAAAGGCGTCCTCCCGCCAAGCGAGGCTCTTATTTACTCGCGTTGCTTCAAAATCTTTCCGTCATGATAGACTGGATCAACCCAATCTAAATGTTTTGATCTGTTACATATGTGAAAAATGAGATGCTGGCACACACCCATAAAGCAGCTGTTTTTTAAGTGCAGTACTTTAATGGCCTCAACACCGAGCACAGGGCAAGTGAATCAGTCCTCTACCAACGGAGACTGCGATACCTTCCCGTTTCCATGTAACACGGGACAGGAAATTCAATGCCTGCTTTCAATGACAGAATTAAGCTAGATGTAACTTGCAAATTGATTAATTTTCTCAGCAGACTGAGATTGATCTGAATTTTCCCTTTTGTGCAGTAAGTATTCTGCACTTGTCCTGAAACAAGTTTGCTAAAATAAATTAGCCAGCGAGGAATAAATTTAAAGGGACACTGACAGATCTAATTTAGCCCCAAATTAAGGATAAAAGCGAGAACAACACAAAATAAATAYTAAAAAGTCAGCCTGGCAAAAACCCCAATGCTTCTGTGAGATTTCTTATACGGAAATAATTTCCATTTAAATAATATTCTCAATCTGCTGTTGAGTTCTGTGGTGAAGGTGAAATTTACTTTCAGCGAGGTGACACCAGCAAGTCCACTCAGCTCTTCAGCTGCAGCCACCACGAGCAAATAGACCGCAACGAACAAATGCAATATTTCTAACCAATGATCCAGGGTCAGTTGTTGACAGTTTAAATACATCGCTATCTTGCCAGCATAATATTTTAGGGATCCTCCATAAAAATTTCAAATATCTTAAAAGGCACTTATGAGAGCAGACAAATTGCTGGTAYGACTGCTTTTATCCAGAGGGCCACCTTGCCAGAGGTCCTCCAGAATTGCAGTGCCAACCTGTGCACCTGGAAATCCAAGTGCCCAACCACCAACTTCACCCCTTTCAGGAGTTCTGCAAAGATGCATCTCCGTGGGCCTTAAGACCTGACCTGGCATGACTGGACTAAAGAGGAGACAAGAGTTCATTCACACTCGTTTAACAAGTACTTTAACCTAACTGGTTTTGTGGCAATTTGAAACAGTCGCCCAACTTTTTTTCTGTTTTAAATTCAGCCTCTGAGCTGCACATATATTAAAAGAAAACCCCAAAACCCCAAACATTTTCAGATCAGTTCTGTTCAAYGGCACTTTCCCACCTTGCTTTTCAGTCTTTCTTTGGTCACAAAACAATTTAAAGCTCACAGCACCTCCTGTGATGGGGACTCAGGGAAACGTGTGTCCTGCTTGCTGGTGTATGAAATAAGACMCTTGGCACCCACACCATAAATGATCAGCCACCCCTCATTAGATCTCAAGTTGCTAACTGAGCTCAGAACTTTGACGTCCTATTTTATTTACAAGATACTTTAAAATACTAAATAAAATTTGATGTGCTACATTAAAAAAAAAAGACAAAGGAATGACAACAGCAATTGAAGTTCCTAGTGGGGGAAGCACCACAACATTATCCATGCCTGCAATAAATCAGCATCGAAAAGAGTTTAATAAGGCCATTGAGTAAAAGGTAGAAAAAGGAAGTGTAAGGGCAGTTCTTATAGCAAGAAGTAAATTGATTATATCACCCTGATGGTGATAAATATGGTGATATCAGCTGCCTTGCTGCTCAGCTGGATGAAATAGCACGTATTTCACCAGCCTATGGGATTAAAACCTGGAGGTGACAAATTGAACTGGCATTAAGAATAATGTTTGCCTTTGTAATTTTTTTTTGCTCAAGGAACTTACTATATTGAATGGGACAAAACTTACATTTAAAGGAAGGCTTTATTTGTCACATATATGATCTTAACTCAATAAACCAAACAAGGCTTTTCTCTCTCCCTAAATCAGTATAATAATGGTAGTTTTGTTTAAGCTGCTTGTTTATACAAGAGCCTGTAGATATATAGACCTTAGGCTAATCCTATTGCTGAAAGTAAGACGTAAATGAAAACAAATCTTACCAGATCTCTATTTTAAAGACAGCKCTATTCAAATCAGCTATGCTGATTATATTCTGAGATAACTCACACACCATTTAAGGTTGATCACTTTAGCAAACATGAGCTTTGGGCTGCAATTTTCTAGTCTTTCRTTTTCCAGGATAGCAAAGACCCCCACAATGACTTCATTAGGGAGTTACACAACTTCAGGCCAACAGATTCTTTAGGGAGAAAGAAATAGATGCAAAAWCTCAATTTAAAAGCTCTGTGTTAGATTCTCCAGCAATGCTGAATTTTAGTGTTGAAGAGCAGGTTCCATTTTCTCTTTTTCTCCTTCATGCACACGCTGATCAGAGCACAGAGTGATGGCAATTTGACTTTTTCTGGTCCAAATAACATCTACACAAAACTCATGAAAATGATGTGCAAAAACCTTACTACTCTTCTCAAATAAAATATTATTCTAAGTATACATAATATCTATCAGGGATACAGCGGAGAGTGGGAATAGGAAAAACTGAAAAGAGAAATATCTCTTAAAAGACAACGGACCTTTTTTTTCAGTGTGAAACAAAACCCCTGTACCAGGAAAAGGTTGGTAAATGCTTGTCTTCTGCAAATACATTGGTAAGGTCCATCACTCTATGTGCACTTGTTACTTGCAAGTGGATTTAATCTTTAAAAGCAATTTCATTTTCTCTGTGAAAACGTTTGSAGACAAGAACTGATAAACTCTAAATGTAACATGGTAACATGGTCAACTTCCATTTTCCCCCTTCCTCTACCTTTTCTACCAAAGTGGACAGCAACAGTCCCCCCTGAAGAAGCCAAAGGGTTGGCCCCCAAGGGCTGATTGACCAAAGACGACAGAGCCCAATGCCATCAACAGTGACTTAAGCACTCCCTGCAACCCTACAGCTCCCTGTGATCTGCTCAGATGAGTCTGAAGTCCTTTCTTACATGCACGTGCATGGATTTGTTTGTGGTTTGTGCAGAAGAAATACTGCCTGGGGCTCTGTTAAGTTCTGGGAAGAGTTTTCAGTAGCAATTTTTGTTTGCTGGAAAGAAAAACTCCATGCTCTTGATAACCCCTACTGCCCCTACAAAGAGATTTCATGATTTCATGACAAACCCTCTGCTATGGCCAACAGAGAGGTGGAAAAACTGCTGTCAAGCTGCCTGGCCCTTCCCCCTCTCCCTGAACCCCTTCCAGGCTGCACAGACACCAGGAGGAATGACCGAGCTTGCACTCCCCGCTCACCACAAACTCCATTTGCTGCAGCAAAAGCACAAGTTTTAACAAGTCTGCTGACTTCAATAGCAGCATTTACTAACACAACATGTCCACCAAGGCAGGAGCTCTTTAGAGTAAGGATTACAGAGCTCCAAGGAAAAATAAAGTCTAAACAAGGGAGGTGATGGGCTGTCTCTGAAAGGACAGATGATTTGGGTCAGATGTGCGCTAAAAGCTTCAAAAGTCACATTGCTTTTTCTCTTAAACCCTTTGTTTATATGTTCAACCCTGCCTTTCCCTTCTGGTTTCTACCTAAGATCTTACTTCTTCCTCTGTACCTGAGGCCTCTTATCCCTCTCTGCTTTCCTTGTCTGGTTCCCAGTCCTTGTTACCATAAAGCAGTTTGTTTCTCACTCTTTTTTACTCTTTTGTTTACCCTGAATCTTTTTAAAGATTATTTCCTCTCCCAACTCTCCCCAATAAATCCATTAAGTGAAGTGATGAATTCATTGTGCTCCAGCAACGTGCCACAGCCACATTCTGAGAGGAAGGGTTGCATTTCACTGCATATGGGGGATATGAAGGGGCTGAAAGAAGTGATCTTGCCTGCAGTGAAGCTTCCATTCAGTTCTGTACCTCCAAGTCTTGAAGACAACATTTAACTCACCGCATTGCTCACCCTAACTGATGTTTTAGTTCACTTGGCACCTCTTGCTGGCCAGTGACTGAATTTAAAAGGGTGGACTAAAGTGCTCTCTTTGGATTACCTCATCTAGCTAACTGTGGGATATCAGAAAATGTGCTCTGAGTAGAAAGACAGCAGAAAGACAGTTGTGTATAACCAGTTACAACTCTTCTAACTCAGTATCCAAGACTGAACRTGTCAAAGTAAAGTTCAAGGATACCATATGACAGTCCACCTCCTCCTGAAAGGAAGTCTCACAGGAAGTCTCACCCCAATACTAAATATTAGACATTACCTTACACCTCTCAACAGTGAGGTTTTATCTCCTTCTCAGTGCTCTCTTTGTTTGTATTAGCTACAATAATGCTAGATATTTTTGTTATCTACATAAATGTCTAATCCCTCATTTGGTTTTGTAAATTCTTGGCTACAGTGAATTCCAGTGGCAATGAACCCCTTAGACTGATCACACATTGTGTGAAACGGCAGGTCTGGTTCTGGGAGGTGAGCCAAAGCGGGAAGCTTGTTGGTACAGAAAGATATTTTTAATTGGGAAATGAACATTTAAAAAAACCCCAAAAAACAACCTGTACATATCTTAGTTCTCTGCTAGGCTGAAGAAGTGACAACTTATTAAGCTTTCTCAACTTCTTGGTCCAGTTGTAAGTCAGGATAAATAAGGAAGCTGGCAATTCTGGTAAAGAGCAATGCCACTGAAAGAGTGGTACATATATTCTTTTTCTTCTTGACTTATTCATACACATCATTTGTCTGTTTCTTGATAAATGAATTTTCTGGACAGCATTGCTCTTATGGCACATCAAGGCTCATGAACACAGTACACCAGGGGAAATAAGAAATGGATTTTATTAAGTTTATTAGCAGCTAAAAACATGATACTTCAAGGCTGGAAGTAAAGTAATCCACCTACACAATTTGAGTGGAATGAACATTTGGCTTCAACTACAGCTCATATGTAAAATATAAATCCAGTTTCTCCAATGGAAATCCTCTGGGGTTTGGTTTTACACTACCTTGATCAAACTAAGAATTAAAGTTCAAGCTGGCTTCCATTCCCACATGGCAATATGACCTACATGTTTGTATTAGTGGTGCTAATCCTTCCATACCTCTCTTCATATCAGTATTTCCCTCAGCATCTCTTTTTTTCGCTCCCTTTCCATTCTTTCAAAGTTAAAGTGAGTTTTAACACTATATAGATAATATATTGTGCAGACAACGAAAAAAGTAATTAAAAAATCTTATTATAGAAAGAACCACTTCTAAACAAGGTCTCACCTCTCCATCACTAAGTATCACAAATGGAAAAGACTTGCTACTGGATAAAAAAGAAATTAGAAAGATTGATCATTTTTGTAAGAAAATTCTGAAGCTCAATATAGTTGCTGTCAACCCAACAGTTCACAGAGAAAATCACAGAGCTGCATGGTCAATCCCATACTGGAGAAACTGGACTTGTGAGAACCAGGACTTCTGGGTTCAGACCGGCCCCAGACGCCCAATGTGCYTCTTGAGGTTTCTTCTGTGCCAGAACTTTTCCATCTGGAAAATGAAAGTAAAGCTCACCTCCCACAAAGGGATGCTGCAAGGCTTAGTCCACATCTACAGTGCTCTGAAGCTCTTGGATGATGAGAGGTATCTGTATCTGAAATGCTGTCCTTACACTTACTGCCTGCAATAAACTGTAGTGGCACATACTGACTTTTACAATACCAGAAGAAGACAGACCTGATTTCTTCCCAGATCTTGCTCTTTGTACCCTGGGAAGCAGCTCCAAAGCAGAAAGCAGTGTTGCTGCTGTTCTTACTGCCAGGTTTTCACACCAAGACTGTTGCTCTGATGGCTTTGCCAGTCGACTCACACACTCCACTATCCCTCAGCCAGAGGAGGTCCTGTCAATAGTCAGTTCAGGCAGGCTGAGGTCTCCAGCAGATCCAGAATGGCTCAGATCAGTTGTGTCCACTAATGTACCTTCAAATTGCTGTTATTTCCATTGAAACTCAAAGCTTCTGATTAGCATGGAATAGCATGGGCTCCAGTCAGAGGATATCCCCCCCCACTGACTGAGGAAGCAATGGCTCTGATAACCTAGTTCACCTTCCCCTTATTCCAAGGTGTGGAGGCTTCAGTAAATACTCTTCCAAAGGCCACTGTTTTGAAAACAAATGGGATCAAAATTGACAGAAAGGCAGGAAACCGCATCTGGATACCGAATGAGATAAAGGCAAGGAGGAGCAGTTGCCTGGACTGGATGTTGCAGCAGTGGAGTGCAGGGACCCAGTAACAAACTTCTATAAATCACCTGCCTGTGTACAAGAGGGAGTTAAATCAGCTAATCATTTATGCCATCACAGGCTGGGTACTACAGGGCAGCTCAGAGAGTCAAACAGGCAGTGATCACTCCTTATCTATAAAAGCAGCCATGTTTTAATATATGGTGCTTCACCCCACCCTTTTCAGAAAAGATTGATAAGCAAAATGATGAAGCTTTAATGAGCTTAATTGCAAATGCCTTATGTTCTTGCATTGTTGCCAAACAGCTACTTCAACATCCAGCAGTTTACTTAATAACTCCCCCCTCCTCTTCCCTACCCCCTCCGTGCCCAGTAACATAATTATTCCTGTGGCAACCCCCCTGTTTCACTTCTTTTTATTTATTTCCTTTCTCCCCCTCCCCGAATTACTGTAAATGGGTATCTTTGAAAGGAGGGTGGCAGGCAGCTTTTGGTACAGGGCTCACCAAGGAGCCCTCCATCAAAGGGCCCTTTGTGAGCATGCCCTGGACCGAGGCCAATCAGATCATCTTGCTGTCTGTCTCTGAAGAAAATTCGCCCCTGGTATGCAAGCCAAGCCAAGAGCGTAGACAGGGTGACTGCACTCCTAGTCCAACCTGTCTTAGCTGAGTGAAAAAATGCTGAAGGGAAAATTACCTGTTTGGCTCCAGACTGAATTAACTTTTTAATATACAAGTATGTTTATTATTTTTCCTTAAAAGTGCCTGCCTATCTAATATATTCATTAATGTTATCTGGTCAGTTCGCTTGAAATATTATGAAAAATGTGCAAATGCAATAAGGTGACAGTGCTTGGAGGCAAAGCAAGATGTATTTTCTAATTATATGACAGAAAACAACATTGTTATTAACAAATGACAGCGCAGAGTAATCTTCTTATGTTCAGGCTAGTGCAAGCTAAGATGTCTTGCCCCTCATATCCAGTGTACCAGGAGAAGTGGATGGCCTTGACACCAACTCTTTCCCCATTCACTGACCACCACAAATCCTCAGCATCAAACCTCCATCAAACTCTCCTGGAGCCAGCTTTCCAACCCATTTCCCAGTGGCACAGCCTCTCTTTTCCAGCAGATCCTCCTGCTCTGTCCTGCACCCTCCCAGCTGAGGAGGCTCTTCATAGTCAGAATTTTTGCGTTTTCATCATCCTTCAGCTGCTTCCAAGTCGCTTAAGAGATTTGCCTGTACTCATTGGGATTGTAGAGGGAGTGCAAAGAGGGTCTGCCTGCACCCAGTTCTTGCTCCTTTTCCCTTGGTCTGCCTCTCTCCCCCAGCCCCTGCTCCTATCTCGAATTCCTCCCTCTGCTGCCACTTCCCCTCGCAGCTTCTTCCTGCTCCCTGTGTGCTCTTGACTCTTTTGTTCCCTCTTTTAGAAACACCTTGTAAGTGCCAGACAGGAATTTCCCGACACTATGTCCTGCATTAAGCAAGCGATAATGGCAGAAACAATAGAGAATTATGTCAGTAGGGTGCCCTAACAAAAGAGCAGAATTTAAATGAGGACACAGCTTTGGTCTTTGGAATTTGTCCACTATAAATGACTCTTCTTATTTTATTAGCATGTCTAGTTTAAGTGGAACACATTGTAATTTTAAATGGACCATAATAAAGAAGGATCATATGTCCTATTCTTACATGTGCACTTAACATTCCCTGGGGGTTCTTTCCGCCTGCCATCCCCTCTCTTTCCCTCACCACAGCTCTTCATATTTCTCACTATATTTAACTATATTTCTTCAACTTGTTTTTTGCTCTCAGAAGAACCCAAAGTTTCTAATCCAGAGCTGTGTAAAGCAAACAGAGTATACTACTACAGCAAGCTACTTGTGCACCACCTCTGCTCACAAAATGTTTCTTTTGCAAATATTACAGAAGAAAACTCAAATTATAGACTATATTTACAAAAGCACTTGACTTTAAACTCACCCTGGTTGCTCCTCTCTGAAAATTTAAATGATGTTAGGATCCCTATATTACTTTCTTAGTCCTGGTTCAAATAACAACCTGCCAGGCTGCCTTTCAAAGCTGGCCATCACCCGGCAGGAGCAGGGTTACTTAAAAGTAGTTCCTTAAGGAGCCATTCCTTCCTACAGAGCTGTGCTGGTGTCAAGAGTTTCTGACTACACCACAGATTTTGCAAACTAATTCAAGTTAAAACAGCCACTGACTTACTTTAAGTCTGCTTCCTTGACAATATAGTCCCATGACCAGTTGAACAGTCACAAAAGAAAGTCACACCATGGATAGAAACYTGTGTCCAACATCTCCATCAGCACTACTGACAGTGGAAGTTATGAAATGAAAGACTAAGCTTCCTGAATTTCTGTGCAGTCAAAAATGAGTTATCAGATTTTTCTGTGATATTTTCTGTAGTGATATTTTTCACTTATTTCTCTTCTCTGTATTTCTTCACAAGCTACTGTCACTTGATAACTGGGGTTTCAGAGTAACAGCAACACGAAAATACTGACAAATGAAATGGGGCTTGTGCAAGACAATCTTTGCATTAGATGAMTTGCAGGACTAGGTTCAGAAGCATCATTCTATAGCCCAGACATTGTTTTTTAATTGTGATTCTGACCGGTTTCTTGACCATCAACACAGCCCTTACTTACCCTGTAAGGTAAGTAACCACTTTTGCAATTGGTTATCAAGTAAACCAAAGTGTTGTTAATAAGCCTGATCAAAGCACAGAAATTCTTCTGTATAACACACCAGCTGTTAACATTAACAAAGACTTGGTTTAAAAAGGATGTTTTACAGTACTCTTGATGTTCATTCACTGGACTATGGGTCACAGCCAGGGAGAGGTATCCTTTTTTTTCTGCACACAACAGGCTCATTTTTGCTTACTTTAACCTGTGATTAGTTTTACCAGGCCCTGACAAAGTTACAGCAAACACAGCCTTATTTTCCTTCTAGCAGTGTGCAAGAAGAATAATTTTTACATACCTTTTTTTCCCCCCTACAGCCTACAATAGTGCCAAGAAGTATTTCAGATGAGGTAAAAGCGTAATTGAATAATTTTAGTAGCTTTAAATCAAGCTGGCCAGTATCAAAATACTCTGATTTCTGAAGCACTCATTGGAATTTTAAGGGGTCTTTCTGGAACTAATCATTCTGGCACAGCACACAACCACACACCAACTCTTTCTTCTATGCACTAATTTGTCATAGAAATCTGTTCTCTTGACATTGTCTCTTGTGCCAATAGATGACAGTCAAGAGAATATATGTAAAAAGAGCCACAGACTAAGCAAGCTACAGATTACAGAGTGAAGAGCGGTCCAAAATTTCTGTATTAAACCACAAAAAAAAAAAAAAAGAAACTTGTCTTTTCCTAGAGATAAAGATTTCTGCTCCAAACACTAGTTTTTCATTTCCCAGATGTGGGGTTTTTGTAAGGATGCACAATTTGTAAAAAGGAACATGGTGAGTAATAGCTGTTTCCTGCTAATTTTGCTTCCTGTAGGGATTTGCTCCTTGGTGTGATCTCACATGTTCAGTGCCAGGTGGGGATTGTATGTCCCAACTGGAGCCTGCTTAGCCTACAGCCCAGTGTGTGGTGATACGAATGGAAAAAGCCCTTCAGCTTCAACAGGCTTGGCACTGGCTCTGCAAAAGGCTGGTGAAGAAATGCAGTTGACAATCCGAAGGCGGGATGTGCCTCCACCAACTGCGTACGTGCCAGACTGCCAGGGGACACGGCAACCTGGACTTTCCAACAGATGTGTCCCTTTTAGTATTGCTTCAAGGACTGGCGTGAAAGAGCAGTGAAAACACATTGGTGTTTTACAGTCCCTGGGGAAAGTGCCCTCCTGCATCAGCTCCCTCTCAGCCATCGGCTGTTAAGTCCTGTAGAAGGAGTAGCACCCATTTCAGGACCTCCAAGCSCTACAGTGGCACACAGGTCCCCATGCTGTGGCTGCTGCTTGTTTGACTTGGCCATCCAAGAGCTGCAAGGCCCTTAAAACAGTCTCCTAATACACGGATACTGTAAATACAAAAGGGAAAGAGCATTTGGGCTACGAGGAAACACCCATGGGAAATGTGGTGGCGCAAGGTATCCCAAATTGTGATCCACGCCTCATTAAAGCAGGGGAGCCTCTTCAAAGCAGTCACACAGGTTGGCCCAGAACCAGGGCCTTCCCCGCAACAGTACTTGGTGCCATTGGAACAGCTGCAGAAGTAGCTAGGCTTTCACATTTTCCTTTTTTTAAATTTTATTTTAAATGTTGTGGATATCCATTTGGGGATATAAATTTTACTTGTGTCCTGGAACAGGAACATGAAACAACTAAGTCTCACAAAACTCCTGTAAGACAAATTCCAAAACACCCCAAATTTTAAAGGCAGAGACAAATGAAGTCAATATCAAACCCAGGGTGCACATGAAGAGCTCCTACCCCCGTGTTCAAACCACAAGATAATTCCTCTCCTTTCAGGCCCTGATCCAGAGCAAATCAGTTGGAGTCCTTCTATTGAGTCCTCAATCAGCAGTGTAATCACTTTAGCATGTGTCAGGATTAAAACCAGCCCTCCAAATAAGACCATGTCTACACTGCAAATGCCTTACTGATAAAGGAATACCAGCAYAGTAAACAGACAAAGCATTCCTGGGGCGGTGTAAACTTACACTGGCAAATCTGCTCTTTGTAGCGGTACAGTAAAATCATCCCYGCAAGCAAAACAAGCACCATTTTGAGGTATAATTGCATCTACATGTGTAGTGTTTGCTCACTGAGAGGTGTCAGTCTGACCAGAACAGCTGTGCTGATAGAAATCTGCAACATAGACCTGGCTTTATTTA
The DNA here is from genome assembly GCA_018881555.1 of Amblyornis subalaris. NCBI lineage: Eukaryota > Metazoa > Chordata > Aves > Passeriformes > Ptilonorhynchidae > Amblyornis > Amblyornis subalaris. The sequence continues at coordinate 1,603,860 of JACAXG010000132.1, read as the reverse complement.
AGAAAAGAAAAGTTTTAAGCAATTAATAACAATCAACATCGACTCTCTGGTCCAAGTGGTGTCAGTTTGTCTCTTCAGAAGTTTACACAAATTGGTTGATTTAAGAAAGAGAAAAGAAAGGAATTTAACATGGTTACATGGACTTGCCTTGGCTGGTATTTTGAAGAGTGTACAGCTATGGAAATCAGATCTACTGTGTGGAAACACCATTTCTGGACACAAAGCCAGGCTTTGTGAGTTTACAGCTAGATTTTTCCAAGACCCTATTCAGCAAAGTCCTGTAGTCATAGCCTGCAAGTTCCACAGATGGGGGAAAATGGTGACGTGGAAGAGATCTCCCACATGGCCAGACTCCCTCMAAGGCTGTAATGACACACTGCCTCTTGCTGCACGTACAGGTATCTCTTCATCACCTTCTGTTTTCAGAAGTGACAGCTTGAGATTGGGGAAAAAAAAAAGGAAGCAGAATACAAAGAAGGTACAAGGAATACAAATGCAACCAGCCAAAAAGTAGGCAAAAATCTGTCTGGGAAAACTCTTTTGAGGGAAAGCACTTTTCCTGAGATGCTTTCAAACACAAGAAAAAACCTAGCTTAGCCAAAAAAGTTCCTTTCCATCCTTGGACCACTCTGTTTGCTCCTATATTCATGTTAGGTGCAATGTCTGTTTTGACAATTTCTTAAGATCCATTCGAATGGAACGAGATTTGACTTACTGATGGGAGATCTGATAAAATKATGTGAGGAAATCCTAATTTAACAACCAATCCCTTGAACCACATTTCCTTACCCCCAGTAGAATCTAATCCTGATAACCTAATAGGAACTACATCCTCTTTGCTCCTTTGCATGTCCTAATGCAATCAGTGCTGAGCCTCATGTTCATCCCCGACCAGTCTGCTCCCTCCACTCCTTCCTGCACTGATTCAACACAGGGTGTCTGATTTACTCAGCTCCTGCTGTTGGCCTCCTATTTTGCTGGATTCTCAGCAGCCAAAAGGCTCATTACCCTGTGGTGTCTTTGCAGACACCATCTCTAACCCTTCATTTCTGTTATGTCCCCCTCTCCTATCGGGGTAATCTTTCTGAGTCTCTATTCTTTTATCCACTCAAAGATCAGTTTCCTTTGTCTTTTCATTACCCTCCACCAATTTACAACTGAACAACATTTTCTGACGCAGGAGCTGGAGAAGACATCCCAGTGATGCTACCACAGCCACTTCTGACTCACCTAAGCACTGACATTTTCTTTCCATACTGATACCCTGAATATCCTTCTATGCCAGCATAACTCATCTTTCCTTCCCTTGTTCCCACAAGGAAGAATTAGTTAAATAAATAAAACYAGAGACTTTGCAATCTCTTGTTTACTACAGACTTTGCCTCCTTAGCRTCCAATTTTTCCAAATTGTCCAAAATTAATCAGGTACAGACTACTTCCCTATTCCCATACTCTAATCAGAAGGCTGTGCTTACTTGCTAAACAGCACTTCAAATTCTCTTCCTTAAAACACCACACTTCATTCCTGYGTGAACCACACAGGCCCCATTCCCTGGCAGAGACACAGCCTGAACACCTACCCTRGAGGAAGATGAAAAATGAGATGGCTGTTTCCTAGCTGTGCATACTTGAGAAAGAAATATGTATTTTCTTCCCTCCCTTTTGCCTTGCTGAGTGTGCTGCAGTTGTGATGACATGTCGGAGGTGATTAGGCACTCAGTTTCGATGACACACATAACTTATCCATGTGGCCAATAAAACCTCCACACAGCACCTCCCCATCCACCTCTACAGATCCTCTTCATTCCTACCCCAGGCTTCAACACCCAGGAAAGTTATTTATGCCTAAGTGAATTAGCTTGCTAAGAATTTCTTAAGTGGAGTGCAGTGAGCCAGCAGTTTTCTTCCACAAACGAGAAAATAAGTAAAGGGCTCTCAGAGCTCAGTGCTGCTGAAAACAAATTGGCACGGCTAATTTTGGCCTGACAAGTGCACTAGGGATTCTCTACATTTCCCATACAGGTCAAGCTTATCAGTTCACACTTGTTAGTGCAAAAATCTCTTTTCCTATCTTTGTTTCTGCCACTTCTCTTATCCTGTCACTCTCCTGCAGTAAGTGTACTGGCTGGGCACTCCAGTAGCCATTTTTGCAAACACTCTTATTCCATTACAGAAAGATATTCACACGTACACACAAATGACAGTAGACTTCAGTGTAGTGCTTATCACAGAGAAAGGACAAGACAGCCTAGTGTACCTACTGCATTTCATGCTGCCTTACACAAAGTGATCTCTTTTTCAGCAGCTTCCCTTCGGGAAGAGACAGGCAACATTTCAATTGAATCCTTTAGGAAAAAAATTTCTGCATGCAAAGGACAGAGAGAGGGAGGGAGAAAAGTTATCCACTATGATGGATAACTGCAAAGGTAGCACTTGTAATTTCCTCTCACTTCTGAGCCCATGGGTCATGGACTTGACTGGGGTTGGATTGTCCTGTGTTTCAAGTTTGGGGTTGTTAAACTGCCTGACCGTGGGCGGAGCACACCGACCTGCTGACAAAGCTTTTTCCTTTCCAAAGCATGGAAAAAGAAACTAAAGAAACAAAATTTGGCCRGGGATTTTGAAGGGAGACACCCTAATTGCAGGGGATTGGGACTTGAAGATGGAAAGTGTTTTACTGAGTTTTACACTCCTGGGAGATTGGATATGTGCTGAATCACACAGGAATGGGTCAAAGGAACTCGGCTGGACACAGGCTGAATTTGGTGCTGGTTCAGCTATTGCAAAACACTGCTTGAAGTCTGAAGCAAAGATCTGGTAGAAGGCTGGAGATGGAGAACCCTGCTGGGAAGAGAGCTCTTCTACATACGTAGGGATATTAGGACCATAGGCAGCACAGTGAGGGATCTCCATGGACGCAGAAGCTTGTTTTACAGTCCCCTGGAGCTCCTGAGTGGTAGGAAAGATTGTCTATATCCCCATAAGCGAAGGAAAACCACAGAGGCAGAATGTGTGACGTTTTTCCTTCAAATTCAAACCATTCTATGGCCCATTTTTCCACTGAGTGAGTCAAAAGTGCTAACCAGAGATCCCAAAGGAAAGCAGAGGTCAAGCACTGGGCAAGGTGCTTTTCTGAAACTGATTTTAGTACTTGCTTAATCCAAAGCAATAATTTGAAGTCAAGTGGCGGCATTTTTCTTTTTAAGTAATGAATGTTTAACACTGGAGCAACTTCTGGAGATGACTTTTTTCCCATGAATACTCCCTTCCCATTCTTCATGCCCAGGGGAGTGCCAGCAGTTGTCCTCTACAGTAGATTTTGAAGATTGATAAAGACAAAAGTTTGCAGTATGGTTTAGTTGGCACACAGGCTGATTCTGTGTCTACATAAACACCCTMCCAGTGCAAGGTATGGATAGTTTTAGCATCTTTGATGGACTCAGTTTTGGGGGCAGAAAGAAACATTGACAGAAGAAAAAGTAAGGTTTACTTCATGTAACAGAAAAATTCAGTCTACAAATCCAAGGAGAAGGAGCAGGGAGAATTATTGGCCTGCTTAATAAGCTGCTGAGATGTTCAGAGGATGTGAAACTTAGAGAAGTTCAGGATTCCAGTTCAGAGTATTTCACACTTTACAATTCCCTGGCAGGCCAGCCCGCTTGCACAGGCCCTGGCTGCTGAGATTCCAGATCTCACATTAGACCATTTGGAATTTATTTAACACGTGTCCCACAGAACACAAGACTTGCTTCAGAGGAATAGGCAAATCACTTGTAAGTGTGCATTTACAAGATCAGAAGTCATGAAAACTATGCTCACTGCTTGTCAACTTATTTAGGGGAAATTGTGTAATCAACTTAACATAGCAGTTATCCTTTACCTAGAAGGTCAAGCTCATTGTTCTTGTATGTCACCACACTTGGCTATTAATCACTCAGGAGGAAATACATCATTTTTATTTAAATTAAGTTATACAAAGTGGGGTTAAGTCTGAATTCAGATATCCTCTCTCCTTTCCTGAGAAGCTGCAAAAGTCAGACTTTCTGTAGTTTAATCCCCACCTTTTGGAGAAAGAAAAAAAAAGAAAAAAAGAAAGAAGAAAAAGGAAGAAATTTGAGTGAAGGTTGCTAAACTACTTATCTCCTCATCACAAGCTGTTAAGGAGACAGGTAGCTAAGCCATTCAACACCCTTTCTTTCATCTGTTCCTATGTTTTCCTCAAACAATTTGGATCCCACACCGAATTTCTGCCACTGGCATTTTCTCCTTCTACCTTCTGCATTTCATCTCCTGTGCAATTCATGGCAACTCATGAAATGAAGCAACGAGAAAAAGTGATTAAGGGTCACTTTATGACTAGACATGATGTTCTCCCTTGTCCAAAGCCAGTAGACAGCACTTCTGGAAGACAATGTGAAAACATTGTCATCCCAGTGTGGTGCCTGGAAACACACTGAGTCCTTCATGCTCCGAGTACTGCTCATCCTAAAAGCCCCTCTGGATAGTGATGCAGCTCATTAAATGAAAACTACTTAAATTCTGGAAAGTCATGATCACATTTTCCCCTACCTGTCCTTTCAAAACCTCATATCAAGTTACTGAAACTTTTTTTTAATAAGTATGTCAGAAAGCTGACAATAGCTCAGATCCCCTCTCCCCACCATGTCTTTCTTTACCTGTACTTTTCCTGCCGAGAATGATGTTATGCCATCTCTGGGACTGTTTCAGAATCTGCCACTTTAGGATATCTCTCCTGTGCATTAAATTGCATCTGGTTACACTCCAGAAATGAATTCTGCCAGGTCAAGAGTTTTTCTTCCCTGGGAATTAATTACGAAAAGTCTTCATCTCCAACATGTATGGCTACTTCTTATTTGCTGCCTACATGCTTTTCACTTTCCTGTTTTTAAACGGGTTGGAAATGCTAACAAAAGAGATAATCCGCCTTTGTGGGTATTCCCATAATTAGCAACACGCACATCTGGATAGAGTTTCAATAGTCCACTGTTATTCAAACAATTTGTAATCACACAGACTGTGTAGTGAACCAGCAGACCGGAGCATATAGCTTTTCATTATTATGTGGTATACAGTACCCATAATACACAAATAAACTCAAAACCTGCAGCAGCAACAATGACACATTCTGTGTGGCCTTATTCACCAAACAGCTCTCTAAGAAGTCTTTATCGAAAAATGCAACACATCCACTAATTATTCGGGGTTGTAAGAGGGTAGGAAGTGTAGGAAAATCTTGCTGCATCTGTTCAACATTCTAAAAAGCCAAGTCCAGCAGCATTTACAGGATTTAAAAAATAAAGACTATAAAAACCAAGAGCTCAGAGCTTAGTTATGTGGGTGCAAGTACCACGTAACATGTAACAGTASTCGATTTTACAGGATATGTAACAATACACACCAGCATAGCCAAAGGCAGGATCAAGCCCTTAAAATTTTATATTGTGATTCGTGCTCAAAGATTTGTTTCAGTCTGGATGCCATGACTCATATTCTCCATTCCCCCAGTGCTTCATCCCCTCCTTCCCCACGACCCAAGCTAACTTTTTATTAAAATGCTATGGACGCAGATTCGCTTGTTTAAGCCTGGTATTTATGGATTTCATCTTGCAACCTGTACTCACAGGAGCTACTTACAGAAGGACTGTGAGACTGTCCTGTCTGGAAATGTTTATTGCAGAAAGGAAAGATGTCTATTCCTGCTCCTTGGCTGAAGCTTTTTCCTTTGAATGACAGACTGTCCAGATCTCCTCAGCACAGGACTGAGACATCTCCCCAGCTTGGTTGGTCCCTACGCAGTTCTACAAGCATCATATCTGAGCCCACACCATATCACTGGACAGTGCTGAACCATTTCAGAGTGGTATTTCACAGGTTTCAAAAGGCATCTCTACTAGTTGTGGACTACAAGATTTTATATTAAAAATTTAATATCAGAAGAATATATGATTCACTTAATCAACACTGGTTTATGGGAAAACAGCACAGGACTGTAGAAAACTCAAGTCTGAAATCTCTCTGAGTCAAGGTTTGTTAAAGGAGAGTACATATCAGTGAAATGTTTATTCAGAGACAGCAACTGTCAAGTGGGTGAATACAACATAATGACGCTTAGCCTGGCACTGTGAGTTCTCCTCATGGCTCTTACTCATGCTCTGTCTGAATCAAGGAAGTAATTTTTAATCTTTATATTCTTTTGGTTGTCTTTTTGCAGAATACAGAAGGATACAACAGTAACTGCAGAGTTACCTTTCTCCCCCAGAAACCTGCTTTGCATCCTCTGCATCTTACCTGAACAATTCTGAGTTTGGATGAGCTTGACAATGTTTATTTCTAGCAGAACGAGTTTGGGTCCATGCCTGTTGTGGAGCCTCTTGGGGCTTTTGGTGACAAGACCAAAATAAAGATGGTATTGAGCTTTCCATCACGGGCTGCTGCTCTGGCATAAAGAATATTTCAGAGCGTCCTAAGAAGAATATTTCCCCCCCTGCACTTCTCCAAAATCTGTGAAATGCTTTTTGGTTGATGTTATATACCTCAAGGGTTGTTAAACTGGGTTGTAGTAAATACTCATGTTGATTTATCGAAACTTGTGTATTTACATGTTACTTATAAATAACAATTCTTCAATCACAAAAGGTGATATTCACCAAAACCTGATGTCTGCACATGGCTCACATTCTGGCAACACAAATCCACATGACAATTATCTGGATGTTTTGACTAGCTCCTAGTGTTACAGATCTAGGTGGCATTGACAATAGATGTTTTTTGAGCCTATCCCACACTTTTTTCAACCAAATACAAGCAAAGAATTTCTTCTCGTATGTGACAACACATTCTTATTTCTCAAAGGTATTGTACAGCTACATTAATGCATGAGAAATGCGTTGAGGTGATGAGCTGAAAAACACAATGAAGGTGCCAATCAAAACTTAGAATACTGACAAACACTGAAGAAATTCAAACCTCCATACAAAAGCTGAAGCTCAAGGCCCATGTGAAATAAAAAAAAATAAAAATCATGTAACATAAGAAGAGTTATCTTTGATTAAAAAATTACACTTTTTTTCATATGAAATCCGAGTTGTTTCATTTTTCAAAAGTAAAGTTACAATAAGCAATAAAATCTCTTGCACAAACTGCAGAGTAAGTTAATTTTGAATATAACTAAACAATATATCAGCGAAGTATTCCTTTCAGCTTCCTGGAGACTTGTATATTGCCAATTTATAATTAGTTGCAGRTTTTCAATTACTTTCTAGCTAACAAAACAGTTTCATTTGCATTGTTTACTTGCCACTTAACTCAAATTGTACCCAAATTGGTTATTTTAAAATGTGACACAGATTTTCAGGGCCAAAGCAAATTCTATATATTTTAATGTAACAAGCATCTGTATTTCAGTCTTCAGTGATAAAAGTGTACAGGATTTGGCCAAAACTCAATCAACTCCATCACAATCTCAAMATGCCTCCTGTGCAATTTGTCAAAAGCAGATTTCTTGGCAACAACACATAAAACTACAGCAAMATATAATGAAGAACATAATCTCAGAAAATACGCAAAGTTTGTTTTGTGTACTAATTGAAACTGGGAAACCACTGTAGGCAAATTTAAATTCAACAGAAGATCAAAGAAATTAACCATCAAAATATCATTCTGCTACCGTGCTTAAATATAGTCCACCACACTGAGTCTCATTCCTGATAGCCCCATTCATCAGGAGCATCCTAAATTCAAGGTGCAGAAATTTTGGGATAGAGTGACTAACTGGAGGGATTTTATTTGGTGTTATTAAGTACCAGGCAGACCTCAGCTAACTCTGTTACGTGATACTCTTTATGATAACGCACCCTGCTATGAGATTTAAGAACTGGCTGTCTGCAGCAATACCCTGTGCCAAGAGATTCCTATTACCAAGGGAGAGAAGTGTTCTCCACTCCCTCTCCTTCGACACAGACATTAAATACACGTGATTTTTGACTTCCAGGATAGCAAGTGCAAGCCTCTGACCAGCCTTTGTTGTAGTCCTCATTCTGTAATTGATCACCTTTCTCCTCCCCATATAAAACAGTCACGGGTTTTAATTTTTTCTTATCCAGAATTTCCTACTCAACATCTCTAATTGTTCTGAAAATTCATCCATCTCTGCTAGATGATGGGGGAGGACACCTGTTATTGGGGCTAGACAGTCTCTTGAAGATAAGGACACACCCAGCATGGAGCAGACTTTCCCATCTTTTTCTGCACCTCACGGACCCGAGCGGGACAGCCCCAGTGTCACTTTCCTGATGAGTTATGACAGATTCAGGGCTTACCAGTTTGCTCTAAATGTATGCATATTTCTGTGGCATATATTTTACATTTCCCGTGAAAAATCTTATTCAAAAGCATGTTATCTGGACTAGTTTATGTTTGCAGAGCTGTTCTACAATTTCTCCTTCTCGTCCCCAGCCGTACCTGAGGCTAGAGCTGCCTTGGCCATGGAGTGCCTTGATGCCAGCCCCAGCAGAGATCACAGCTCCACCGCGGCGAAGGCTGATTGCAGTAAACGGGCAGATATGCCGAGTTCAAAGGATGGACAAAACTTCCCTGGACATTTTAGACTGAAATTTGATTTTGTTCTCAGATCAGGGCTGGTGTCTTTCAGGAACTGCGCTGGTTTAGATTAGGTGGTGCAGAAAGCAGGTCATGTTTTTTTCAGTGGAGAAGCATCTTCTGGGGGAAGTGTTATTGCTATTGTTCCCTCTATTTTCCTGTTTCTTCCCCTTTTGAATGCAGCATGACAGCACTACAGCAGTCTCTATAACACAGATACTTAATATTAACCTACAGTATTTCCTAGGGAATACTACTTAATCATATTCTATGCACAATAGCAATTTAATAAAATATATATGTTAAAAATACCGAAGTCTACCATTCCTAGCCYCACTCCTGAACACCCATTATTGTCTCCTTCCAGCAGTAAGAAGTGGGCATTTAATCTTACTTTTAACTTTCACTCTTTAAATCAGTTTTAAATCCATGACAAGACTTTACATCCTACCCCATTGTTAGCAAGATTCCTTAATTGCCTCCTTTAAAAGACTTTATCCAACCCTTTTGAAAGTTTAAATAAATTATATCCACTGGTTCTCCTTTATCCATTATTTGTTAACTATTTCAAAGAAATCTGAGAGGCTATAGAAATCGTGCTGATTTGTCCCCATCATATTATCCTCATCTAGGTCCTTTATAACTTGATCTTTAATCATTCCTTCAACCATATTTCTTTACACTGAGGCACCTCCCAGGTTTGTAATTTCAGGGATCACCCATAACACCTTTTTAAAAGGAGGGGAACAATGTTGATCACCCTCTGATAAAATTTTTTTTTTCTTTAAATAACGTGCTGTCGCCATGTGTCAGTTGCTCTGGTACCAGCCATGGTTATCTACATTTATGACTTCTAGGCTTGATTACTCCATCTAGATATATTTAGAGAGAAATTTGGCAAACCTGAAAAATCTGCAACTGGTAYAGACATCATCAGCCCACCTTAGCAGCCGGAATTGTCCTGAGTACATCCCCATGGAACTCTGCTTTCATCACTGGCTCTCTACAGAGTTGAACGTCTCCACCCTGGCATTCAATACCCTCACAGGATGGACCCACACTTTCACTGAATGAGACAATCTCCTATATCACTGAACTACGCCCTTCTCTGAGGATCTGCTGCAGGATCAGTCAGCAACAAAGGTGAGGCTTGCAAAACTCAAAAGACAGTTGTCTCAGAGGCTGGTGCAAGACTAAAACTAACTTTTGCAAGAGAGGAAAGTAACAGCAATACTGTACCACATTCCCAACAAACAGCAAAATTTATTTCTTGAGGTTTAATTAATAATAGAAATAAGCATATCCATACCTTTGTCAGACAGTCAGTGGGGCAGCTAAATAAGGAAGCAAGATATGTATATTACACTTTAAAATGCATAAGGCATGCAGATGCTATTTTGACAAGAGAGTGAAACCTAAAAACCTAGAGAGCTATTCCGCTTGAGTTTCCTCCAAACTCGTATCATTGCCATACAGATCCAATTATCTATTACAAATTAATTCTTCTAGTCCTTCCAGCACATTTTTTATCCCTTTGTCTCTGTCAGAACGCTGCTGTCACTACTTGCAAAGAAAACCAATGGAGGAGGTATTTCCCCATTGCCTAGTGATGCAAACAAATAATCTAGCTTTTCTACACTCTCCTGCTCATCAAGCTGAACTGAGTTTGACAACTGGAATGTATTAATTAAACCCTTGCACATTTAAGGGGAAAAGAGTCACTCTGCCAAATAAAATGGGACAATAATGAGGACAGCATTGGAGCATCTCTACTGAAAAGTTGCCACATTTCTAGACATGTATTCATTCACCCACTGATCCTTCCCCCTCCCCCAGGATCATCAGTTTGGTATGAAGTTCAGAAACAAGGATAACAGCAAGCAGCAGAGAAGATAAGTGGGCACAGTGAGTATTTTTAAATTTCTCTTACTAATGGCATGAAGAACTGGCTCTTTTTAAAAGGATTGTGTATTATTTCCTCCCACTATTCTTATGAAGCAAGAGTACAAGAATAAGAAAGGGGTCCATGCTGCACCACGCAAACACTCAGAATCAAGGCATTTACCATCACATACGGGATCTCAACAACCCTCTTCTGGGTTTTACAAATTACTTCCTCTGTGGAGTGCCCCCTGCTTTTGTAGAGTAGGATGCTACTGGGGAAAATGCTGATTGAAGGCTTCTACAACACACAGACCTCAGGGCATGGCAGGAGGAGAGAGAATACCCAAAACTCCCTTTCCTTCTTTCAGGACTCCAGTTTGCARCTGCAATCCATGCAAGCCCAGCTGCAGACGGTCACCAGGAGCAATCGGTGCTGTTGTCAGATGGCCATAAAGAAAAAGCCCTGTCACCACATCCTCTAAAAGTACTGCATGGCAGGGTTTTTCAAGGATAGCCTGGAAGGGAGAGCAAGGCACCAAACACTTGGAAACAACTAATTGCTTGAGAGAGAATGTAAACTTAATAAGTAGGCCACACAGATCACATCTTTACCACCAACACGTTGAACAATTTATAAGAAAGTTTAGTAATTCTGCATAATTAAGTCTTTTAATAATGTAGATTTGAAGACTACAGAGCCACTGCACTTAAAGTTGATGCTATTTTAATTACATAGAAAAGACATAATCTGGGAAGAAGCCTTGCAGTTTATTACATTTACTTCTGTCAAATAACTTATAATTGTGTGCCAAGGTGCCTGGGAAAAGTATTGTGGGTTTTTTGCCGTTTTTAAACAGCTTATGCCACTCGAAAAGGATTACTTCCTTTGTACGTTGCTGTTTCAACTGAAAGGTAGCAATTAATTAAGCCATTTACATAAAACTGTCTTGGATCAGCTACCTACAAAGATAAAGGCTGAAATCTGCCTTCTAATTGAACAAATAAAGTTTTAAAAATAAATATATGTTGGTAATTATCTGTAATAATACAAATTAGGAAATTTAGCTGATAAAATGAATATGTCAGAAATTAAGACTAAATTCTTATCATCCAAATTGAATAAGAACAGTCTATCCAAAAAACATTCTTCTAATTTATCTTTCACTTATTGTCACATTACACATCTTTGTGTCATTTGATGTCTTTCCATATCACATGGTGCAAATGGAAAGGAGGTGGAAAGTGTCTCTATTTCAAGGCATGTGCTTATTCGGATCAAGTTTTCTTTTTTTTTCTTGTGTGGTTTGGGTATGGACAGGAGAGAAAGGAAAAACCTCTGTTTTTCACAAATTGTCATTATGCACAGCAGGAAATAATAAATGAYATCATTTAGCAAAATAACCTGGGGTACTGTAACACACACAATCAAAAGTAAACTGTTCATTTATCTAACTAACTGTATGCAGTTGATATGAGTTCACAGTATATTACTATATCAAGTAAAATAAAATAGGTGTGTCTTTTATACCATTAGYTTTAACAGCAGAAACACAGCTTAGAGCAAAATCATGGTCTCTCCAGCATTTAACTACAATCTATATTTTTTCCTCTATACTTAAAAGGGGAAATTGTACAAAAACATCTTATGCCAGTGGTGAAAYAGATCTACACCAGAGATTTGCATTGCTGCAGCCACAGCAGCACAGACAGACGGACCCCGTGCAAAGTAATTTTTACACCCAACCTCCAGCACAGAAGGTGGTTTCTCATCCTCCACCTGTGTGGTGGTTCAGCTGATTAATGGTCTCCCTGTGACAGCTGTTACACATGCAAAACTTGCACTGAAGCGAGTGGTGGGGTTTTTTGTCTGCATAATGACTCGAGGACACAATTCTGAGTCATATCACACGTTCTGAGTCAGGTCTCTTCCCTAATTGTTGCATTCCTTGCTAATGGATGGGGTACATTTTCTTCCAACATATCTCAAGCAAGTGTTCTTTCCACACATAAATCAAGCTTATAATTCTAAAAACTTAATCTGGAGATATTTCATATTAAAGCTTGCTCTGTCTGTCTCCAGGCAGAGATTCAGTACCTCAGAAGCAGCTGAGATTGTGCATTTCACCCGTCGTGCCTGCACTTACCAAACCAGATCTCTAAGATTTACAAAAATATTTATGTATACAACTTGGAGTACTCAGTGGGAGTATGCATCTACATAACAATAAGCACAATGGTAAGTGTTCACAAGATCAGGGCTCAAATCAGCAAGAGATTTCATTCTGCAAACATCCCAATCTCATTTTTTACTACTGAACAACAGTGGGACATTCAGTCAGGATTACTGGTTTTCTACATCTGGAAACATCTGTGCAGGTAAGCTCTTCAGGGCAGAGGACAGCACTACTTGTAGGTTTATGCAGAGCCTTCAGGCTGAGCTACCCTTTGAAAATCAAAACTAACAAATACCTGGCAAATAATCATTTAATACAATGTCTGCTGTCTGGTCCTTGACTGCTGTACTTCAAAATTTTATAACATGTTGTAAAACTATCTGAACTGAATTATGGAAATAAACACAATGGTCTTTTTACTTTAACTATACAGCAAACTTGTTCCCTGTGTGTGACTCCACCCCTCCCAGGTCCACAGCTGAGGTGCTGAGCACCTGTGGTAGTGATTTCTTCAGTTCTAGTGTACCACATGAGGTCAATGTGACAGGCATTTACTGAGGCATTTTGGAAACTAAATAGAGCATCTCTTGCCCTGTTTTTATACTTGTTTCAAGGAAACATTTCAAAATAGGATATAACAATTAAGAGAACTGCATATCTAACATCATAAGCAGAAATTAAACACCTTTAGAGGTAGGTATACCTTTGCACAAGCATGCACGCCTGTGAGCCAAAGCATAAATACACAGATGTAAGTGCACTACAGAAGATACTGTTCATGAATGTAGGTTATATAAGAGAACATATCACTTCTTCATGTAATCTTTACTACTAGTCTAAAATCAGCAGTCAAATAGGATGCAAAAACCTAAAACAATCCAAGAAAAAAACTGTTTTCTTTTCTGTTTCTCTTTCAAACAGTGTTTCAATAAATCCCTCTGCATTTTATAATTTCTCACAAAATTGAAATGAAGTGTCACCCAGGTAAGCTTACTGATCCCTGATTTAATAAATATACTGACTGCCACCTGACAGTCAGCAACACTTCCATCTCAAATTCAGCACGTAAGGTATGATGATACAGTCACTGCAATGAGAACCCTTATGCATTGTGCATGGTCATTTCCTGCCAATGGAAACAGATAGCAGATATACTCACCACATATACAGCAGATACACCACTCACCACATTGCAAATAACAGAACACACATGCAATACCATCCTCCCACACTTCTCCATCCACCCTGTCTCATAGTCACTGGTGTTAAGTTGATTAATAAAACACAGTTTGGTCAATAATAATCTGCTTTTACTTTCGCCAGGAAGCTCATCTTCCCTCCTTTGCCTACAGCTCTTTTATTGTTCTCCACCTCTGGTTCTAGAAAATGGTATGGCTTTGCAAAATGTTTGGAGATGTTTCATCTATGGAAGACGCCATGCTGAATAAACCTCTACATTGCTTCACTCTACATGTGTCAAAAGTGAAATTTTCCTAACATCAAGATTGATTTAAACAAGAGAAAAGAGCTCTACCATAGGYGCATTTTTTACAGCTGAGGTTTTAACACCAAAAAGTTAAATCACTGCTGCACGTATGTAAGGCTGCATCTCCAGAGTGGTTCACTTCTCTGAAGTCCTGCTAGAAACTGTCCACAGGTGAACAATTCAATTTTAAGGTAATTTCCATTTTTGTAGCTCCTGGATCATTATCTAGATGTACCTATTGAAATACAGGAAGGAGAAGGTCTTATGAAAGAAAGATCATTAGCTCTGAATTGCTCATCCTCTTGCTGTTGATTTCTGTGATGCAACAACCTTTGGCAAATATACTTGAAACGATGTCACACTTGTCTCCTTCGGTGGACGTAGTGCCAGTGAAAGTTTCCTGGTATCTGGAAGCTGTTTTCACTTGTACTCATGGAACAGGTAGACAGGAGTTAAAAAGTTGCCCCGTTGCCTTTACATAAAAATGAGTTTGAGAAATCAATTCTGGAAATTATAATTCAGTTTCTACTTCTACTCTGCCCCAGATGACTTAGACATTACCTCATTGACAAGGATCAGAAAGAAACCACTGTTTCAACTTGCCAAGCCTGTGGCTAGAAGTGACATTCTGAGTCTGATCTTAAGTAAGGATCCCTAAGTAAAAGGCTATAGAACTAATTACTAATCCCTTGAGCTGTCTGGGCTATAGATGGCACCATCATACACTATTTATTTATTTGGATGAAATTCTGTGTCAAAATATTTCAGCAGGACTACAGTGACCTGGCAAGATACTATAGGGATGGATGACTTAGATATGCCACAGATCAGACAGATATTCTTAGCAAGTGTATGACTCTCAAAATGTTAAAACATACGAAGCTAGTTATCAAAAAGCAAAACATATCACAGATTTTCTTTCTGATTTTTTTTAAGTTTAAGAGCAGCATATAAAGAAACAATATTGCAGAGTCTTAATTTTTCRTCAGCTAGCTCTATTCCTAATTATTCCTATATTTTATCCTCTGCAGATGCCAAAGATAAAATAGAAACATAATTAAACGAAAAGCAAGGAGGAGATGTCCTGAACCTAAATGTGTCTAAGATAACCTAGTTTTTGGAATCTAAACAAACGCCTCTTTAAACATTTCTTCTGCAGTATGCCTCACTTGGAAGCATCTTCATTTCCATGTGAAAATCACAAAACTGAATCCCTGACACCAATGCAACTAAGACCTCAAGAGCTTTTCTTCCTTAAAATGTACAATCATTTCTCACTAGCTGACACTAGCTGTTGACCTGTGTGATTTGTTATCTTCGACATAAAGTACACAAAAAGCTTTAGAAATTCCACATACAGGACCATCTGGTTAGTGTTACTCCATTTATTCCACTCTTTTTCCATTAAATGTTTGAACCAGAAGTATACGGAACACCAATAAGTAGAATGTTCAACAAATGCTAATGACTGACTATAACTTATCACATTTTTCATTCTAAATTCCTCATGGAAGAAGTCCATTTGTTTTCTAAAATCTTCACCATTAGAGAATTTTCTCACTGGCCTGAAGAACTGATATTTGTTCCTTTTCATAATACTTGCCAGTTATGTGTGTTCAGAATTCAATCATGATGAGTTAAAATGGTGTACATTTCACTTCTGCATGTCTTACAGCTGCTTAAGTCCTGGGACAGGACTGTCTCCATTTCTCCATGTGCTGAATAGGAAAGGCATGTGCTGGCTCTCGAGTCCATGGCAAACAATAATCTGTGCCCAGGTGCACAGAATCCWTCTCTAAAGTTCACACACGGCAATCAGTGGGAATCCATTTTCTCATTCTACAAAAATTTTCCAAGCCTGCATCAGCTTGCAAACAACTTATTTTTATATGATAAACCAGAGGAGAAATGGGCATACACTCATCCTACTCTAGAAAAGGCAATAGCTCCATGCTTATTGTACTCTCCTGTGATCTGATAGATCCAAGATCCTGTTCCCTAATTCAGACTGAAGACTTGCATTTCACATATCAGCGTAAGCTTCTACTACTGAGTCTTCCAGGGAAGATGTCTCTGTTTCTCCTGTTGTAATCATTCATTTCCAAATTACAGTTACTCATCGAAGCAGACATTTTGATCCTTCCCCAACAGCTCCCCCCTCACACACAGCCACATGACCATTTGGATAGATGAGAAAAGGGCAACGGACACTAGGTCTGTATATATCTCTTTCACTCTCCTTTTGACCAGAAACTCTTTGTCAAATATAGTACAAAAATGAAAAATGGCAGTGTTGTATGGTTGATTTTTTCAGGGGGGAATGTGTGTCTAAACAAATCTCTGCTTATCTACACTGAAGTGCTACCACTCTCATCTCTGCACRTGGGTATATCAGAGAGCATCCACAGGTCTCAGGAATTTTAATAAATGAGAACTGAATATTGGGCAGACCATCTCTCAAATCCAGTGCTCTCACCAGACCAAAAGCCAGTACCATTCCCAGCCTCTGGTGTGGGGAAACTGATGTGTTCCAACTCAGTGTTTTATTCTAGCAGTTAGAAATTGTCCCTCAAGCTTTCGAGCTCCCCTCTAACTCTCCATTCCAGGCTGAAAAGAGTAACTGAGGCCCTTGTCAGGAAGTGAAGCTGGTTGGCACATCAGCCAACATCTGGAGTAGGATAGCTATTGCCATTTTGAGAGCCTGGTTACCCTCCAATGCACTGACAGGCTTCCAGTGACTGAGTGAGTCGAGGAAGGGCATGGAGTTTTTGTGCAACCTCATTACATTGAATAAAACATGTTTGAGATTGACTCCCCTGCATTTACGTGCTTTATAGAAATGGATATAACATGCATTCAGGCGAAAAATATATTCTAGGAGCACACCCACGCCCAACATGTCAGTGAACATTTCATAAACTATTTTCATGTTTACAATAAAACAAAGTGTTAGCTTCTTGAACCAACAGTAACCCCTCATTGAGTCTATACGTGTAGCAAGAGCAAAGTAGGAACAGGATGACGCATGGCTTGAGAAACTGTTAAGGAAACTGAATCTCCTTTTATATAGTCTCAGGTTCATCCTTTCAAACACCATTATAAACTAAAGAGCTATAATGAATTTTGTCACGGGTGGGGGTTTAGTCTGAAGCAACAATACTACATTTGATTCAAGAATAATCAATTGCGACCTATAATATCAGTGTGCCAGCTTTTTTAAATTAACTGACCACAGCTAGCAAACAGCTATTAACATGGTGACTGTGTGGGGATACAAAGATATGCAGTGTCTGTGCTGCTGAACCACAAAGTATTTTTAAAAGAAGAAAAAATTAAAGAGGATGACCTCCCCCTCTCCAACTGGTCACTAAGACAATGAACTTATTCAATCTTTACAGTCTTTTGTGCTTCTTTATAGGAATATTCCGCCAATTTCCAAAATTATAGCTGCTGGTTGGCTTAATACGATTTTTGTGTTAAACAAATGACAGTGTTCACAACAGGGCTAAGCGTTCTATTAAATCAGYGATTAGCGCACCCTTGTATATATGCCACATGTCAAAACCATCATACATCTTTGTAATTGATTATAAAATCCCCTGTAAGTATGTACAGTAATAAGGCCACCCTGGCATTGAAACATCCAGACACAGTYTACTACTCACTGCTAAATTCATCCGTTCAGCGGGATTGACACCAACCTTTTCTATTTTCTCTCCCTAACAAACTGCAGATGTGTCCTCTGTGCAGGACACAAAAMCAAAAGATTTAAAGGATGACCTTCAGCACAGCAATAAGGCCACAGTCTGGCAAAGGCCACGGGAGCAGCAGTGCTGGCTGTGCTCTTGCCAAGAAGGATGGACACACCAGCGATGTGTCCCCAACCCAGGACAGAGTTACAATCCTATTGCACCAACAGACCAGTCCAGATCATCTGTTCCAGCCTCTCCATCAACAACAGATGGTTCATATAAGAAAACAGTATAGCTCAGTTGGGTTTTTTTTCAGATTTTGAGGAATATGGTTGCCTAAGGACAGATATGTGCTTTGCTATAAGACTGACTGGTAGTAAACACTCTTTTAAAAAATCCAGCAATATTTTTCAGAAGCAAGTAAAGAAAACTGCGCAACTGAGGACATAACAAACCCAGTGTTTTTAACAGACTGAGAAATCTGTTAAGCTGAATTTTAAATGACAATGATAAATCAATAAAGCAAGCATGCTTGTGCCTTTGTTGTACTAATTTATAAAAAAACCAACCCCAAACGAAGAGACCAATGACTTTTTTTTTTTTCTCTAGCAGGAAAGTATACTTTTGTCCTATTTCCTTATAATAAAGAACAAGAAAATTCTTCAGGCTCCGGCAGTATAACCGTTCACCTCAAAGGTAGATGCCAGGCTTAGAAAATTCCTAGCGATAATTTCTGAGTTTCAGAAAGCAACTGTGAGGAGTTGGTTATGATGGGGATGCATACAAAGCCATCCTTACAATGCACCTCTTCCTTCTGCTTATTGAAAGAGCAGCTTTGGAAAAGCTTGAAGAATTTTTTTGATACTGGCATTTTCTTTGCTCATCACTTTGACCATTGTTACTCCTCTTTGCTATGGTTTCCCTTTTTCTGTTATATAAACATAATCTACTTGATTTTTCTTTCAAAGCATTCTCAGCCTAATCCCCTCCCAACCTATTCTCATTCATTTATTCCAGAGGGGAGAGCTCCCACCTCCAGTCAGCCCCTGACAGTAGGCTCCATCACCCATTTGTTACCTTTTCAAGCAAGGATCTTTGTGCTTTCTCCCCTGCTGCCCCCATGCTTGGGTAGAGCTCCTTGTTCATGTCCACAAAGCTGCCTCGTTATCCTCCTTCAAATCCCCTCTCAAGCCTCCTCTTAACTCTGATGCCAGAAAAAAAGCTTGACAATGGCTGTGCTGCTGCAATATTGAGCCCACTACCTATGAAGCCGACCTTCTTATTCACTCCTCATGCTTCCCCATCTGCTTATACCCACCTGTTGTCTCCTGTCATTGGGTTTAAAATTTATCAGAGGAGAAAGGGCTAAATCAGCTTGAATTACTCTGCCTTTGCTGAGAATGCATATTCCTGTCAGCTGACATGAGGCAACTTGTTACCCTGAGAAAACATCTTTATATGCCTCAGCCATCTGGATGTAAATTCTCTGGAGGGGGCAACTCTGCTCTGTATTTGAACGCTGCCTAAGGGTCCTGGTCCTGGTCCTGGCTATTTCATAGCACAAAAACATTGCTGGATATACAACAMGGATTATGTTTGCTCTTCTAGACACCCAATTGTATGTGTTACCATGGCTTGGGAGCCTGAGTACATGGACAGAAGACAGAAAGTTTACTAAACARTTGAATGAAATATGGGCCAGCCTCTCAGAGCATTGAACATATGGCCCATATTGAAATATGACTAATATACAGGCCAAATCCTAATAAACACTTAACAAGTTGGACGATAGACATATATAGCTACAAACTACCTGGTTACCCATCCATTAACACATTTAACACAGGGGGTTAAAAAAGCTTTACTTCAATAGCAGCACCATCTATCCCTACAAGGYTGCTATTTCCACTGCCTCCTCTCCCACCCTGTCGGACAAATAATAGAGAAGCATCACTCAGTCTCTACAGCCTCATAGGCAGGATTAAAACTTTTATCTAGTGTGAAATCATCTTATTTACAAAGCTAGATTTTATTTTACAGATGAAGTGGATTTTGAGTGATGCTAACAGAAGTGGGTTGGTGCTACACAGGGCAGGGAAGAAGACTTCCTCTGAGTGGGGAAACCAAGCCTCCAAAYCATTCAAAGTACAGGAGAACATCTTTGATTCAAACAATCAACTCAATTTGCAATCTGTCATATAGTTAAAAAAAAAAAAGTATTTTCACTCTAAAAATAAATATGCAACATTCAAAAGCAAAAACCTCAACCTTTAACTTTGTGTTTGCTTATTGTCTGAGGGCGAGGCTTGGATTCACCCTTGCCTAGAAATCCCATTTAGGAAAGTGTGGGATCAGTTTCTTCCCTTTAAAAAAACCAACTTTTACAAGTGGAAAAAAATTCCACAGAGGCTGCAGGGTAATGTTTTTCATTAACCGGAACGCGCATTTTCAGAAGTAAATCTGCATGCTTTTTTTCTGGCAATAATTAGCAAATTATTGTATATCTTTTTTTTTAAAATTACTCCCCAGATAATGACTTTTCTGTTAGTTTACACCAATGAATACTGCCAACCTGTTTGTTTTTAAGAACAAAGCAAGAAGTCCAAAGCCCATTGCTGCAAGCCATATTTCCAATCCCTATCTTCTTCATAGTTTTGAACTATAAAAAAGAAAATCTTTTTCTAAAACTTAATATAGAAAAATGAGCATGACCAAAACAGTTTCAAACCCCAATCTTCAAATGAAAGTGCAAAATGAATTTGAAACTGCAATGAAGTAACATTTGTTTTAGTAAACAGCAATTTGTACAGATAAGGTTATTTACACAAGAGCTCAACACATTTTTTCCATCTGTATTATTTGACAAGATGGATCCAAAATTCAAGAAAGCTAAAAYTGAATAAACAAATGTATCCGTATATTTAAAAATCCATTTCTTTTATTACTCCACCTAATACAGAATCAGCCCAATGCAACTGCCATTTTAAGGAAGTCTTACAAAGTTTGAATGAGCAAGTGTACTTCATTACAAAAGATAAAAGTTTCTTCTTCCCTACAGTGAAAACAGGTAATTTCAGAGGCTGTGGCTTATAATTATTCACYGCTGAAAGGCTTTTAAAAGGTCCATATTGAAAACAGTGACCCCCAGCTTCCCCTCGGAATGAATGGAGGTAAAAATTCTCATTTTGCTGGAATGCTGGTTGATAACTGTTAAGCAAAACATGCATTTCTTCATTACAGTGTGGTCTGCAGGTTCATTTAAATAACAATATCATCCAGCATAAAAGTCACAAAAGAATTATCTTGCAATTTCAATATGTTGAAATGTATTATTAGTGCTAACAATGGGCACCTTGAGTAAATAAATGAATGTCTGTTATTGGCAGCATTACTTCCAACTATTTAGCTTTATGGAATATCAAACTTTATAATTCAACACCTTGGTCAAGAGTGTTTGCTTGTGTAACTTTTGAACTAAAATTCACATTTTTAAATGTCCCTCCAATTTCCTCTTTCTTTCCCCACTGTTACCAAGAAAGTAAAAAAACACATTGCCCAAGCACAGGGAGCACTATTGTGTCCTTTTGTGAGGTATTTAAAGAGCCACCTTCATAATGTCATTATTTTTTCATTACAAAAAACYCCCTAAATATGGAAATTAGATTTTTTCCCAAAGGTATCAATTTATAAATTATATCAACAGTATATAAAATACATCAGCCATCTTTTCTGACCCACAAATCCCACAGATCTCATAGAAAAAAAATAACATTTTAGAATCTGATTATTACAGGAAATCATCTCTGTCTCAAGAGACCTCACCCAATTAATTCCCATTAAGACAGAAATCACAGCACAAGAGGTGCATGGCACCTGAGATCAATGTGGTGTCCAAACCCAGGCAAAGATGGCAAGTGCTCTCTAAGGAAACATTCCTGMTGCGTGTCTTCAAATGGCTCCAGGAGGAGGAGGAGCTGTGCTGGTTATCAGAGATCACCCCACACCTGACTTTGCAGGGTACCCCGACTGCTGATGAACTTACCAGGGTGGAAATTCAGCCTGGTGCCCTCAGCCCTACATACACAGGGCTCATCCACACTCCAGACTTTGCCTTCCTCCCCACTGTTAGTGATCCAGCTGGAATCCATGTGGTGCCAGAGGGGACAAGCCCTAACAACACTGGTGACCTGTGATTTGATCACGGCCATGAAYGGGGCTGTGACACTGACTGTAGAGCTTTCACACAGCTTTTCCTTCTGGTAATGCCACAAATTTCTCCTAGCTGCCTTTTGGACACACTGGCCTCCTCTGCTGTGCCAGCCCTTGGGTTTTTCCCCTTTGCATGATATTTCTGCCCCTCCAGCAGAGCTGATGGCACAGAACAGTTTCCTCGGTGCAAAGKTGGCGGTTCAGCTTATTTCACCAACAAAGGTTAAGTTTGATTTAAGCCTCTGATCTTTGCACTGAAATCACTGAAACAAATCCCCTCCCATTCAATTTTGTCAGGTTTGCTGTAGGGTTGCAACCTCAGGCAGATGGATGGGATGGACAGCAAATAGATGGTAATATCTTATACACCACAGCTAGATTCCTTGGGGTACATCTGTCAATATCCTACACCTACTAAGTTTGTTAGTCATTTCTTCACATCCAAGATATCCTCTAAAGAGGATACCCAAAAAAATAAATCGGCTTTCAGGAAAATGGCAGATTCAGTAGAGCCTAAAGAAAGAAAAAAGTTTTCCCCAAAGACAATGGATACAACCAAGTTGTGCAGCATGACGTGTGCAAAGATATTTATACCATTATCACAAAGATTGAGAAATGGGTGGAGGCTGCTGGGATATGCTGAACCAGACAGCAGCTTTAAAACATGGATATAGCAAAATGATCCCTTCTTTTTAACCAGCACAGAAMGGATGCAGTTTGTAATTCAGGAAGACAAAATTTACTTATTTTCACAGATCCACAGGTAAAGAGAAATGCATTTCTGTTTAACATTAGCTATATTGTCTTCATGGCCATATGTAGCCTGGCACAGTACCAACCTCAAATGATTGCAGAGTTTGTAATGACTGACAAGACAGAAGTCAGTCTTGTAATTAAGGCAGCATATTCAGATACAAGAAATGCAGGTTCACTTCTAAATGTTGTAATGCATCCCCTGCACCACCTTTGGTAAGTTACAGTCTGTGTATCTGCAGCACAGGCAAAGATAACGCTGCTCCTTTCACCCGTTCTTTGTCTTGACAACCAAGATTATTAACTCATCAGTGCAGAGAATTTCTCTTAATTTGTGTTTATACAATAATTTGTACAACATGGCCCTAATTTCAGATGGAGACTCTATGCACCACTATACTTCTAAATAAAGCCTGGCTCGATTTCTTTAAGTCTACAGAGCCAAATTACAGCAATTCATTTAAGCAAATTGAAGAAGGGCTTGTATATGGGAAGGCAGAAAGGGACTGAACATGTGGTTAGCAAGGGGGAGTTACTTGTGCTGTTAATCTAATTCCAGGGTGACTGCTGGGAATCTTCTTTACTCAGTAAAGCCCTTAATTATGAAGAGAGTCTATACAGAACTGCTGAGGACAAAAACAATGAACAAGTGTCATGGTTAAACTATCTTTTCTCTTATAACTGGCTCATTTCAAATGTCTAATAGAGAAGTCTACAAACTCAGAACCACTGGATCAGAAGCACTATATTGTTTTTATACCATAGGTCAATGCATCAGCATCCTGTAGCTAAAGGGGTATTACACAAGTGCTGAAAGGAGTAAATATCAATGAATAGTAGTAGCCTGTGACGTCTCCAACATGTGATACTGAAAGCTCAAAAGGCAATTTGGCACTTTCAAATGCTGGCACTAAATACGGTCGAGTAATGTGTTTCTACAGTTCTCATTCTATACATGTGTGATCTCACCCTCAGGTCTACAGCCAAACACAAGAAAAGAAACAAGAGGGAGCTGCAAAAACATGTGAGAAAGAAACACTAAACAGTAATTCTCCAACCCCCACTATGTGGCACAGAGACAATGTTAGCAATGGAAATCCTGTTGTAAGCAGCCAAAAACTAAAAAAAAAGAAGAATCCAAGCAGCAACAGACCTGCAAAGCTCAAGAAGATCCTACAGCCAGACTTACAGCCTGTTTTAGGTTCYCTGCTCAGACAGGTCTGATCAGGCATGCCATCTTTTTTCTTGTTTCTGTAAGTGTATAAATGGCTGATTGCTCCTGACTCCAGCAGATTTTTGCTCTAATGTGCAAACTGCCAGGCAGTCCCACACTGGAGATCGATATCACCCAAATACTGCAAGGGATGCTGATAAAGTATTAACTGAGTGCTCTGACCAGTTATTAATGGAAGCTTTCTCGGTTATTACAGCCATCATGTCAAAACTCGAGCCAAAGGAATTTACCCAGGCTCTGTCCAAGGAATACGACACAGGAATGCAATACACATATGGCAAAGATTTAATGTATGTGATGACTGCTAGGCAAATGATGTTTTTATTGTCCAAGAAACAATGGCATATTCAAATCTGGTATAAGTAAGGAGTGAATAATGATGTTAGATCATCGCACCACCAGGGACACACAGAAGAAAAATTTGTTGCAAAATTTGTCTCTCTGTGAATGGAGTAAAACGATACCCAGGACAGGCAGACCATCAGGAATCAAATTGCCTTCAGGAATAGGGGGGCTGGCATTTTTTTATTGCCAGTAATTTTCTAATGAACTGTTGACAATCACAGATGTTCTCACACCTCAGACAGCTGGGGTTCTCAAAAATTCACCATGTGGCCAAGTGTCAAATTTTAACTGGCTTTTACCTGCTTTTGTGGTTCTGACTACTCAGAGTATGCCAGCGGTTTACATTTTTGCTGTTTGGATAGTTACTGGCTAAATGCAATAGTTTCCACTTGCCTTTGCCCTGTTGTGTAGGTAAACACTGCAGCTTAAAACCAAGAGTAAACCACCCATGGACCAACAAAACGAAAGGCAACTTGTAAATAGCAACCACAAAGGAACCCAAATTTCCTAGTTTGAAAAAGATATACCATTTTTCACTTAGCTTTTAGAAGTATCAAAAGTGTGCACAAAATCACCAGTTTTCCACAGCTCTATCCATTTTTTGGCCATAAAACAAGGAAATTAAAAATGGGTTTGTAACCAATCACTAAGCCATGAATTTTTCACAACAGCAGTGATACAAGTCTTAAGGTAAACCCCCTAACATTAAGAATTAAAAACGTAGGACCTGCTATCAGACAATCACAATTATCCATTTCTTCAAATTACAGGGATCCTCTGGTCTTTGTGATTGCAAACAAGAACGTTTTCTGAGAAAGCTACTAGAATAGGATGTAAAAGTATCTTTATAGTCACTGTTCTGGTTTGATTTCCTGAAACAAACTAGAGTAAATTCAGAATTGCCCTGGATTACACAAGAAGCCAGTCTATAGGAGTCGAAGAAACCCACTGGAGACTGTTACTTTCACTTAGCTGCTTCCCCTAACTCAGGGGTGGAATAACTTGAAATAAGTGCCCTCCACAACTTGAGGGTCTCAAAATGTCTCAGTTATTCTCCCATGACAGCCTGTTCCATCTGATTTAACAGAAAACAAAAATTGAACTTTTACACAGGACTTCTTAGAGGCTGTTTTTTAATRAGAATTAGCCCAATAGGAAACAGTTTTCTTTAACAAATACTGTTCTTGTCAGTTTCTGTTAAAAGAATAGCAGTAGGCATAAACTGGTACCTTTTGAATCTTCTCTCCCAGCTAAGGTATTTCTGAACTCGATAACATCACCTGAAACATTCTGCCTTTTTATGACCTAAAAAAATGGCTGGTATTCTAAAAATGTGTTTAGTATTAAATGATATGTATTTGATAGTTTGACTTGCTTTTAATCATCTCATGCAGAAGTGATATGCTACTAATGACAACTGAAGTACCTGAAGATACCTTTCATTTACAGATTTCAAATTAAAGATCTCCCAACACTTTGTGAGAATTGTCACCTTCACTTCAAAAACAGGGAAAAAAAAGTAGTAGAAAACACTTTTCATACAGTGGAGAGAGAGAGAAAGAAGTCCAGCCAGATTACATATTCCAGTCTGGTGTTCTATTGCTATATGGCACAATCCAGTTCTCTGTTGTCCATTAATACATATTTAAAGTAAAATAAAGAAATTAACTGCAACTGGTACTTTAGAACAGGGGTTTGCACATGCATGGAAACCCTGCACCCAGTGTCCTCCTTACACAAACAGGACCATAAGGCACAGCTCCTCTTGGCCCTGGACCACTATTTAGATACAAGATCACTCAGTAGCTCAGTGCTCCCCAGTGCCCAAAACTCCCATCTGATTAGCAGTTTATGATGTTTCACTCTTCAGGGMCATAGGAAGATCTGGAGCAAATGCATCCAAATTTTTGTGTTTGATTTGCACTATCACTGTGAATTCACAAGAAATGCATGGGAACAGATGTAAGAATGGGGACAGTCTTTTGCACGTCACTGATGCACCATGTCATGGTGCTCTCGAGGCTTAGACTGGATTTCTCTAAGATGGGACTGCACACACTCCTTCTCCACATAACTTATTGATTAATGGATTCTTCTTCCATGCAGGAAACCTCTTTCTCCTTGGGTCGCTTTCAGTAAAAAGCAACCTCTCTTAGGAAAGATTGCCTTGCTTGTTCTCTCCTGCCCAAGCTCTCCGCACATTCTCCAAAACTATATTTTAAAGGGTTGTGCTAAAACAACTGGCCTTTTGTTCTATCTCAGGGGATGTCTCATTGTTGCAGAYCCCAAGCCTGTGTCAAGAAGCCAGAACAAGTGGGATTTCAGAAGCTGCTCCCATCCTATTGTGCTACGAAGCATCTTTTGAAAAGGAGCCAGCTTGTCACTCAGTCTGTACTGTTAGCACCTTCTCCCTTCCCAGGGAATCTCAGTCCCAAATGGAGATAAAACAACAATGGAGAAAGCAAATTAGCCCAATGTTCAAAATGGAGATGGCAGTCAGGTGTAGAAACACAGCAGTACCTATAATTTCAAGGGTAATTTGTAGATTTTAAAGAGCTCTCAGATACAATCTAGCATCACTATATTCATGTATGTATTGCTGTTCCTTCAGTAGAGTTTGATAAATACAGCAAACATACTGAAATACACTTTAGATTAAAAAAAAATAAATTAAAAAAACCCCTCCTTTATGACTTTCCTCAGATATTCCCAATATAAAAATTTGTGTCTCTTTCTCTGTCATATAGTTCCTTCCTTCTTCTCGTCACTTCATAAAAAGTAAATCATGCTCTAAAAAGCCAAGTAAAATTTTAAAGTAATATTTTTTTCTGGAGTCATGTAATGTTTGGCTCTGTTCCAGCTCTCATGCAGGAAATCTAGATAACATCTAAATAGCAATGACTTTTTCACTGAAGAGAAGCTACTGTGTAAATGTAATGCCTTCTCTCCTAAATGAAGTAATTGGTTTGACTGTAAATGGCCAAAAGCTCTATTCTACTGAGTTACCCAATTCACTAAAATAAGGAAAAGCTACTGAAGGCTGCCTCCATGTGAGCCCATAACTCATAAGCACTTCTTATGGTCTAGTGTGAGCTCTGGCACAAGTTTTTATTGGTCGATCTTCTGAGTGACCAGCAAAACCAGGTCACCACGGGGACGGGGATGGACAGAGAGTGCTGACACATAGGACAGCAGATTACACTGGACTGACTGAAGCTGTGTCCTGCTGGGCTCCTGGAGGATATTGCCTTCACTGGAGAGGTGCCTGAATGGGAAATGAATCTATTTGTGAATAGCTGCAGTTTACAACCCAGTATTATACCGTAAATTAAACCAATGTCAGGCTACGTTAATATAGCAGATTATAAACAGTGGTGGAGGAACAAATGCACATCCCATTCAGCTCTCACCACGGTGGTTGCACTGACTTCCCAAAGAAAGGCAGATGAGCAGCCATGAGTAGAAGCTGCTTCAGCCACATAGCTTAGTTCACTGTTAAACGTGTCAGCAAACCCCAGATACAATGCATGAATAAAACTAGTTTCCTTTATGAATTGAGCTGGGACACAGGGAAAAAAGCAATTTCAAACAAAAGAAAATAATTTAGGAGATGAAACAGGATCAGCTCGAATCCTGCCTCCTGCCCTTCGAAGCCAGGCCCAGTCACAGTCTGAGAAGATGGACAGAACAGGTTAAAACAGACACTGAGCTGTGTAAAAACCTTGGGCAGGGGGGAGGTGAGGGGCAGAAATCATGTTTGGCATCTCAGGTAAATAAATCTAGACCCCTGGAAAACATGCAGCACCTATACACGTGACATATAGATGGAATATGAGCACTTCTATTTAAGATAGAGTTGCAGCTGTGGCAGAAGAGGTGGAAAGCGCCCACTTCCCAGCCTCTCCTTAACCCGGCTTCTATGCTTAGCTCAGATTTATGAGTCCCACATTTGGAAACAGGCCCCTAAAAGACAGGAGTGGCAACTTTGCTTTGCATGACCAGGGCTTGAATGTCTACTGATAACCAGAGTGAATGGCACCTCCAGACAAAACCTTTTGAAAGCAGGATATCAGTAAAGGAAGCTTAAACATASTGACACACATAAAATATTTTCCTAGTGGCATATTTCATGTACTCTAACCTTACAAAACTTTTGAATTTATGGAAGCTTTGCCAAGGGTGATGTGTCACTAGAAATGTTATATAATTAGAACTAAACACAAGGAAACAAAAAAAGACTTACAGTTGAAACTATCCATGAAATCATAAATGCCTATTTTACTTAGATTATAGAACTGTATTTGCAACAATGCCAGAGCAGTATAACTAGACATGTTCAAAGAGCAAAGAACAAATAATAACTAGGTAAATGCTATGCAATAGCCTAAAAATACTATCATTAAGTTAAGAAAATGAGTTCTCCTAGAACATTAAAACTACCCATTAAATGAAGAAACTAATAATTGGTACTCCCGAGTTTTGACACTTATAACCCGTGCAGGAAAGCAGCAAATGAGATCTAGGAAAAATCACTGGAAGCAGAATTTAATTTGTACTGCAACATTATCATAGTCAACCACAGTCTGGAAAACCACCGAAAGATAGATAATAACGGGAAGGTTCTTAAAACCATGAAGGGAAGGAACTCCTGAACTGTTAAAGTCTGAAACTACCTGACTGGGTTATGGTACTGCAGGACAATGTTCCCCAAGTACTGTATCAAATCAACACACAGCCTCAAGAGCTTAGAGTCTTTAACCTTAATGCTCTTGCATAGTTAAAACAACTCCCAGCCACACGGAATGAGAGAGGGAAAGGGTTGGGACATCCAAACACCAGCCCTACTCCTTACTACTACTGTTTTTCCAGTTAATTCCCCTGAGTTCACTGCCACTGAGCTTGTGTAAAATTGAAAACAAGTCCAGTTGATCAAATCAAGCACTAAATTCTGAATATGAATATATGCTTCAGTGAGGGGACAGGCTGGAAAGAGCATGGATTGAATCCAGCTTGGGTGGAACTGTTAAGAGACCTCTGGTTTAAGAACCACCTTCAGCTTTTGATGGCAAGAGTGCCCTGCTGGTATTTGCAGCACTTCAGAAGAGGAGACACAGAACAAGGCAGTAGAGTTTACACTGGACTTCTCAAGTTGGCTCTGCTCAGAAGAGGTGAGAGCAGGACAGTTGCTCCCTGCTGGGATCTGCAGATTTCACAGCCACAGAACAGCAGTCTGGTCTCTCTCCCTGGGGCTCAGGGTACAGCCTGACGCTGGTCAGATTGAAGGACTGATCAGCTGCATGCACAGGTTGTAGGGTGCTAATGCTTAGTCTCCATCAGAGTCTTTTTCTGGCATTGCTATGCTGGCTAGGAACAAGAAAGACAAAACCAAACCAAACCTTGCCAACATTACTTTTCCAGCAAAACTTCCAGTGCTAATGTAGTAATAGTGACGGAAACATGCTATTGTTGACTCAGCTAATGTCCTTCAGAGCAGCAGTGTAGCCATGCCAGGGACAACAGACCACTGGCACCAGCAGCAGGCTTGGCACTGACCTTGACTGGGGCTGATGCCAGCTACAATGAGTTACAACACCTTCTCAAACAAAACATGGYAACAGATTCACCAAAGGTTCCGTGTGAGTGAGAGAAACTAGTAGGAAAAACTCCTCAGTCAAGCGTGTGATAAATCACCTAAAGGGTTGTTCAGTGAAATGACAATACCAAACAAATGGCTGCTGGAATGGAGAGACAGCACTGCTGAAGCTAAACTGGGATGGGTGTGACATAGCTGAAGAAATAGGCTGTTGACTAAGCAAGGGGAAATGTCAGCTTGACAACAGGCCAGTCGGAAGTGATTGCAGATCCTCTCTTTGTATCTGTATCTGCACGTCAAAGTCACCGTGATTCTGACAACGACCATCCCTTTACAAGTCTGCTACAATGTTYGTGTCAACACCTTCCATTGAGACACTGAATTAATTAATATTTATTTTTTGAATGATTCAGGGTAGCATGTTACACAGGCAATGATGCTTGAATTAGCACCAGGTTGTGCCATCAACAGCTCTTGAGCTAATATTACTAGAACAAAACAAAAATCCCATTAAAAGGAGAGCATCTTTAGCACTGAGCACCAGAGAAGGGTATTTACATACCGAATCTTATTAATAAACACTCCAGTATAGTGAGAAAACAAATAGATATGAGCCTGAAATATTTGAGTACTGAATCTAATACTGCTGAGCTGGCATGAGCTGTCATAATCGATGGGAATTGTTTACACAGACTCCATTCCTTCGGTTACGCAAACAGCGCCCGTGTAAACACCAGGCTGAACACGCCGGTGCATGGCCCCATTCCAGGCTGCTCAGAAATGCAGGACAGCCCCACTCTCAGTGACAGCATCACCCCATGGCCAGAGCTCACACAGCAGGGATGAGGCAAACACTCATCTGAAATTCCTCACGCAGGACGTACGTGGGACATTGGGCAAGTCGCTTTCACTCAGAATGGATTTTTCCCACTTCTCTAAAGCCTGATTTCCTCCCACAGTTCTTTAGGATTTACAGCAGAAAGTTAAAAGACAAGTGTTTTTAATTACTCCTATGGAAAAATCCTATAGGGTTCAGTAAGTGGGGTGGGGATGGGTTGAATTTTTACCTAGGATGACAGAAGAGATTTCCGCAATGGAAAGTTAGAGAATGATTCAAAGCCTTACAGAAAGAATACTCACTTTCACTAAATTTGAATAGACTTGTGAGAAAACGCTTCAGAGCCCTGCTGATTTCTCTGGATTTTCTTTCTCAAATTCACTATTTCTTTTTAGAAGAGAACAGTTCTTCCAGTATCATCATCTAGAAGCTTTACTTTTCTCATGTTTCATTAAATACCTTCTTATAATCTCCCTGTTCTTTTTTAATATCAAAGTAATGTAGATACCCAGTAATTTTAGAAATTTTGCCAGCATATGACATGATGCTAATGCTTGTAAAACTAAAGCCAACTTCATTATATTTTATGTCAGGATAGTTATCTGGGGAACACTGTCTGATTCAGAAGAAAGAAAACATGCTTTCTTCATGCATTAGAATGTTATCAGCTTATGATACCTCAATAAACTTTACTAGGATGAAAAAGTTTACTATACACTCATAAAATGGACCCATTGCTGAGGCTCCTAATGTTTGYTTGACATTCAACAGCTGATGGGCAAGCATACTAAAAGGAAATTATGTGGTTGAAATGGAGTTTCATAGTTTACAGACAAATTTAAGATAAACATTCAAAGCAGACACTGAATTTTGCACATGAAAATGTAACAGCTATCCATTTTGAGCCATATCCACATCAAACCTATGCAGTATAACATCATCACATTTAAACCGTATTAATACTACTAATCTGTTAATTTAGCTAATTTCTGAGTAACAGTGGGACAGATACATTTGATCTGCTGCTTACCAAAGCATTGATCTACCAAAGTAGAGATCATTAATAGTGGTAGCAAATAATTCTAGCGTGGTGAAAGTTCCACCAAGTGGAAATGTAAAAGTGTGACTGGGAGACAGGAAGGGTCAGAAGGGCTGTGTATTTCTCAAGGATGAGTTTCATGACACTGGTACACAGTTCTTTTCAAATGTAACCCAGCAAACTTCATTTGATAATTTTGAAAAAAGTTAAGTTGAAGATCTGGAGAATTTTAAACCTCCTGAAAGTGTGAGCCAATGAAGAAAAGCTTCCCCCCACAGCTCTGCCAGTTCTCCTTCAGAGCTGTAATATCCAGATTGAGCTTTTAAGTCCATGACCAAAGCAAAGTCATTGTGCTGGGCTTTCCTATGAAGAAACTCAGGTGAGAACAGACAACTCTATTCACAAACTACAGCATGTCTGCAGTGAGGCTGCAAACACTACAAGCAAATGTGTTAACCCCCATCTCACTGTTTTCCACCATCCTTTCCCTATCCTCCCCAGTTTAAAGAGCTGTTTCATAATTTATTGTCTGGAAGGCAAAATAGTTAATGCTAATGTATTCAGGAATAGTATGCAGGAGGTTCCTAGGTTCAACAATCTATTTCTTGCCTTATCTGACAAAAGCATTTTGACTGTTTAATAATACCAAAAAAAAAATCCACGTTTTAAATTTCTGGGAGAAGATATTTGTTTTAATTAGGAAGCTGTTGATTAATTTAACCCTGTGTAAGCACCATATTTAGCTGCCATTAAACTGAAAAATATCTAARGTAATTAACATGGCATCTTTTAAGAACTTTCTTCTAAAAGCTTTTAAGAATTTGTTTTCATTGTTTTCTGTCACGATAACAGAAATGCATACTTTCATCATCAAACAAATGGAATATCAGAGCAGTTACCTTGCATGTGGAAAGTGTTTCTACCTCCTTTCTGGGATGCCTCAGAATCCACTTGAATTACTCTTTAGAGAACCTGATGTGGATCAACACACAGCACAACTCCTGAGGACTCAAGAAGTTCATTGCACCTAGGCTTGTCTGTTTATAAAATTGGCAGGGCATTTTTAATTGCATTCTCACCTCATGCACTTGTCATTTCMTTTTGGAAAATAAAATTTTTTCCAGCCATGAATTACATAAATTTCATGAAAGACTTCTTAAGAGTGTTAGYTGACTAGCTGTTCAACAAAGAATCCTCTGGTTTCTTAGAGAACTTCATGATGTGCAACGGCTAAGAAATATATGCATCAATAAAACTTTTTAATTGTCATTATATTAGTGACTGTAATCTCTTGAGGATGGAACTATGAACAGCAGTATTGTTTTCATATATACAAGAAGTTGTATTTCAGCTGGCTGCTACATACAACTGACTAAACTCAAGGTCCATCACTTTTACTCTGAATACTTCCTTACTTCCCAAGGAGTCAATTAAGCCAATGGAACCATTCATAGAACAAGAATACCGGAATTCAGCCTCTAAATCAGTCTGCTAACTGGTTAAACTGTGCTTACTTAGGAAATGGTTAGAAAACAATTCCAAGTTATAGCATAAATAGAGGAGAAGCTTCACAGCCAGCCAGAAATCTTGGATTGCTTCAGCAGTTACGGAAAGTTAAGTGCCAGTTTTGCTCTAGTTTTTAAGGAGAGGTTTGGGCTATGTTACGGATGGATTATATACCAAATGGAGTGCTTTCCCCTATCTTTCCCTAAATAAAGCTTTATTAGTCATAGTAGAAATTCTTCATTTAACAAGATCTTCAGTCTTGCAGAAATTAGAAGCACAGCATGTTCAGCTTCTAAGTCATTACTTATTATTTGTCACCTAAAAGGAAACCAAATTTCAGTTGAAGGACAAAAGCAGGATATGCTTTTAATTTGCAAATAATAAAGACCTTTCTTGTACTTATTTAGAGTAAAAGCTAACAGAAAATGTCTTTGAGAGCAGAGCAGTTCTGGAAACAGCTTGGCACTAGTGTAGCAGCRAGAAAAGGTGAGAGGAATGTGAACCAAACTACAGGTGGTAGGAGAAAAACCACTTAATGCTAAACATGTTAAATGGGTCCACAAAGGCCTTTGAGAACCATGTACTGCAGAATTAAGGGGCCTCAACRTTTCCCACAGAGGTGTCTCAGATTTCACTACTGTAGGAACTTGCCATTACATAACACAACCAGACCCCAACATCACTGCACAGGATGATGCTGAGTGCATGTCACGCTCTAGGCTTCACCAGAGAAACAATGGCACTGGAAACCAATACTCAGGGGTAGTCTTAAGCTTTTTAGCTATCACGAGTTACAAGGCCTTAAGTGGTTCTTCAGTTTCCTTTCCAGGGCAATAACATTCCCCAAAGGCTTCTGGCATTGCATGGGAAAGAGTGTTGAGGGCCTTTCTGGCYAGTGTTCAGCACTGCAAGGAGGACAGCAGGACACATGGGGATCCTGGAATGGAAGGCACTGGGGAGGAGCTCAACACACCTGGGAACAAATTAGTTCATTGGCTCCCTATGAACCTTCAAAGGTGAAGGAAGATTCCAAGCAGTTTCATGCAAGGTAAAAGCTTTCAGAGAGAAAAGAGAGCTGTGAGAAAGAATACATGCACACAGTGCTACATGTGATTAGAAATACATGCATCTGTCCTGGGGAAGTCTCAAAAATAACAAACTACTCAGAAAAGTTGCAACATTTAGGACCTAGAAATCACTGCTCAGCCTCAAAACATCTCATGGACAATAAGCATCTATCATCAAACTGCCAGCTCAGAACACTGTGGGTTATGTGGTTGTGGGTCACCAGTTGTCCACAGGAACAGCTGAGGAACTTGGATCAAGCTGCCTCCCTCATATTAAAATATTGCAGTAGCAGGCTAGTTTTCTTTGCAGGTATCACACATACAAAAACAAAGCCACATTCTTCAAAGTCACCTCCAGCCTTGTGTGAAGGATAACTGTGCTGTAGGAGAAGCACACCAGAAACTGTTCTGGAGTCACTGTTCAAGCTAATGATCCTTTGAGACACCAAGTTATGCCAAAGGGAAGGAAGGGTATGTAAGAGATTCAAGGATGATGGTCTGCACAAAGGTCAACAATCCAGAAGACTTGCCAGGAAATGAAATACTTTCCCATCTTCCTTCCATCCATCTTCAGCATTAGTCCTTTGTATGGGTAGCTTATCACTGAGCCTTTTTACATAAATATAATTACCAAGTTAAATCAAAACAGGATGGTAATGGAAATCTGTGGAATCCTTGTAAATGCAGTATGACAGCTTACATTTTATGACATAAACTGATTAAAACACGCTTATTCTCTCTAGAACTGCATTTGAACTCAGCAAAATAAAATTTTTCATGGACGTCAGCAGGGAGAGAATAGGAAACAACCTATCACATGGCCAACCTAGAGAAACTTTGTGTATCCACCAACAATTTYGTTCACTCATGAAAAACCTCTACAGGTCAGCAGTAGATGATGTGACAAAAACGAGAAAAGTCAGAGACTAAAGACGTGCTGCATTTTCACAGGAAAGTTAAGACTCACCAATCCACCTGAGATCCTTCAAGAAAAGCCCATCAAAAYTGAACAGGCCATTCTAAACCTTCTGATTTGTTTGTGACTAGGGTGCAATTTCTCCTTGACTCTCGGTTCTGTGCACTAGGTCTCCGTAAAGAGCTTCCCAAAAGAACATCACTTCAAGCATCCACAACAAGACCCTTTTATACATGGCAAACTAAAAGCATGAAAGACCTGAAAATCATCATTAGCATTTTTAATTGGTCCTGTTTTTCAAAAACCCGATTTGTATCTCATATCATATTTAGGCAATAATTTTTTGGCCACAGATTTTGCTCCAAAACTGAAGCAGAAGYTCTTTTTATTAGTGATTTTTTAATGAAGAGGAGGAAGACTCATATTTAAAACACAATAAAGTAAAAAAATTTTAAAAAGTGTATATTTCATAAATTATATATATGCAGTACTATTATCAGGCAAGGTAGTAATTTTTTGTAGTTTCCTAATGCCATAACCATCTGGCAAAGATCCCAGTTTTGTACACAATCTGTTTCAGTTTCTTCATATGGTTTAAATGTAAGGCAAAAGGTCAAAACACAACCTGAAATATTTAAAGTGGTCAATGACAGTCATACTGTCAATGAATTATCTCAAGTTTACTGTTAAATATGGGTAGCCTTTGAGGTAACCTCCAGTACATGTCACAGCTTTCTAATGAGTTATTAAGTTATTAAGCTATGAAATATTTCTGAATTTTAAGCAAGACTAAGGAGTAAAATCCAAGTAAAACAAATTAAAAGGATAATAATTATGCAACATCTTGAGATGTACCAGACAGTCACACTATGCATATATAAAAAAATACATTAATAAACTGAACATATTAATAAAAAGCTAAGACTGGCCCTTCAAGACCTCAACACTAATTGGAAAGGATTTAGACAGCACATCTTGAATAACTTCCATTAACAGTTTTGGTAAGTCACTGCTCAACTATCTAAAACTGGAATAATTTAAACTGCACAGTTCATCTACTGTATTATCATTTGTGAAAGATCAGTGCAACATCATTAGACAGTTTGAGTAATGAAGCAATTGTCTAATTGCCCCAACTTGAATCCTATTTCTGATGAACTTAAATGATTAACCATGAACTGGTTTCTACATTTGAAGCCCCACAGTTCAATTAAAGGCCAATGATTATCATCATCCCTGAGATAATTTACTTTGAACTCTGAAGAATTCTTTCAAAAAGGGTGGCAGTTAAGCAGATTTTATTTTTAACAAAGAGGCAAGCTTCAGACCCAAGAGGTAGCTGTTATGCCACCGTACCTAGAAGGGTAGGAAGCCCATGCAACCCCCCAGCAACTGTGATCTGCTGTGGTACCATCCTGCAGAACAAAGAGGGATTATTACAGCAGGAACAAMTATCAGGCCTCCCATTTGGCAGCCAACAAGTTGCTCCTGGGTCTTTCAAGTAATAGTCATTTATCCAAAGGGTGAGTACATATAGACCCCACGCATCAGGAAGCCAGACTGCCATTAACAGAAGGGCTTTGTGCAGGCAGGATTCCTGCTGAGCTGGGAGACAAAGTCCTGACCCACACCCTGAGAGTAATGCCCAGGGACGTCTCATGTCGGGATTTACCCAAAAAACTACACGAGGAACAAGCTCAAGACATGGTAACAGTTGCTTGAAGGCTGTGACATGCACTCATTTAACTGATCCCAGGCTGTAATTCATGGTCTAGATGAATTCCTGTATTTTGCAAAATATGACACCCTCAAATATGTTTTTGGAAATGAGTATCTACCAGGTTCAGCTGCTTGCTAGCATCTGCAGCCACCAGGACCTAATCCACTCACACAAAATATCCAGACCATGAGTTGACACAATTGGCAACACCTGACTAATGTCATTCTTCTGATGAACTTCTGAGTGCTCATTTCAAGGGCGTAACGCCCTCTTCTTTATAAAAATCTGGTAAGAAACAACARTCTCAGGAGGATTGAATATCTGAGAGCACCTCATGTCATTTCAGAAGATGCAGGTAAGGAGAACACTGTCACAGGGACATGGAGAGAGACAGGACAGTGCTTTTCCCAGTGAGCACTTGGCAGCGAAAGTTCCCACATGTGGGAGAGTTTAGGTGGAAGAGAACAGCACCTGGTTGTGATGGCATCGCACAGGGTCAGTTTCACCACGGGGCATATTCAGACCTTTTTTTGTATTGATAAGCAGCAGTTCTGTCAAGCCAATAGCAGAAGTCTCCCTTSATTTAATGAAATTTACATTAAGCTGCAGTATCACAATTCAGCTCTTGCCTTTAACCCCACTGCAACACCAAGTGTATTACAAATCTGCTACAGGAATCACTTCATCCAACATAGATACGCAGAAGTCTCAAGGGTGGAAAGTGGCAGCTGTTCAACACATTCACTCACAGAAACRTTATTCACCACCAGTATTTGTTTTGCTATTGTTACACAGCTATGTTAGCAGTGAAAGTGCCTGAAATATTTGTTTTCTTTTCAGAAACTATTCCATAATAGCATTTTTTTTTCTGCAAATAATGCTTTCTGAACTGCAGATTAATGAGTAAAACAAGTGGGTAAAGATATCTTTTAAATATCATTCCTTTCTCATTTTATAGCTCAAGAGCCATGTGTCTCTCTTTAACATGTGATTTGCAATGTAATACTCCATGAGCTTCCATATCTGCCTTGTATAATAGTTTCAAATAAAATTTGGCTCTCTGTATATCTTAACCTTGGGAACAGGACTGTTAAAATCCTAGAGGCCAAATACCAATATCCCTATAGGATTCTCATGAACATCTGCATTTCTGGAAAGATGATATTTTTAAGGGAAAAGCTTTCAATTAAACATTCCTCCAGAAACCATAGTTTTGCCCAACTCTTTCTTGTTGCTTGCCTGGTAATGGACACACCATGGGATAAACTTTTTCCATACGACAATTTCATCTGGTAGGTGTCCTAAAAATACATACTCGTAATAAATTTTATTTCTGTTTAATTCCCTTTTAGAYTTCTAGGGGCAAAGCTGCCCTGAGAGAGTTTGTGTTATAGCAAGAGGACTGGAGGAAGTCCCTCATATCCCCACCCCAGCCTGGATCTTACCCTGTCATTTGCAGGCAGAGAGTTGCAAGCAACCCACTTGAACCGTGAATGAAACTGCAAATGCCAGAATTTGGTCAGTCTTTTACGTTTTTGCTTTCAGTCAAAGTACCTAAGGCGCTGGGATGCAGACACTGAAGAKTCAGATGTAGGAGTGCTCCCATTTTAACTTCTTGTTTATAGTTCATTACCCGAAGTTTCTTGAAAGCTGCACTTTTGAGAAGGAAATTTCTCCGTTTTGGTTTTGGCTAGGTGATCTTCTGTTTCCTTTGGGGGTTGGTTTGGGGTGTTTTTATATTTGAAGAAATGCATGTCAGCATTGTTTTTGCATGAACAAGAAAAATCTTAATGCACATATTTCCCTTAAATATACTATGATTTTTTTTGTTTTAGTTGATTTTTAAAAGCTGGAATGACAAAGGGTTAACAGCCAAAATCCGGAATGAAAACTGAGAATTCTTACCAAGAATAAGGGACTGTGCTTGTCTTGGAGAGAAAATATTCTGGTTTCAACATGACACATGAGCCCAAGCAAACTGAGCACTGACCACATGCAGTAGATTTTTTTGTTTGTGTTTTTGCTGAACTAAGAAAGGATGCACCCAAGGGAGAGATTAACAAACTGAGGCTACTCAGTTCACAATGTTTGTTGTCCAAGTCACAGAGCAACAAACAAAAAAAATGCCAGAAAGTCCAAATATTCTAAAACCCTATTGATTTTGACTTATTTCATGCTTCTAAAGTCTAGAAAAAGATAAGCTGTGGGGCTGAAAGACCAGGAATACTGAAAGTACAGCTGCAGATGTCTGTACCTATTACTAAACATCAGCCTTCCACAGCATTTCTTTTTTTTTTCTTTTTTTTTTTTWWAAAAAACTGTGAAGAGCATAACCTTAGAAAGGGAAACACTCTAAAACTCGACATGCTTAGTTTTCTTACCCTACAAGACTCAGAGAAACTTTCTTTTTAAATAGGTCCTAACTTAGTGTTTAGGGTTTATTTTTTTGCCCCCAAGACCAAGATTATTGTCTGTGGTTTTGTGATGTCAGTAATTAGCACAATAAATCATCGCTCTGCTCCAGTGAGATGTTATGCCAGCACATATTACTGAGTCCTACACCGGATGTGAAAACCCAACAAAACCAAAATCAGCTGAAGGGTGGCATTTCCA
Source organism: Amblyornis subalaris (assembly GCA_018881555.1). NCBI lineage: Eukaryota > Metazoa > Chordata > Aves > Passeriformes > Ptilonorhynchidae > Amblyornis > Amblyornis subalaris. The sequence continues at coordinate 1,564,172 of JACAXG010000132.1, read as the reverse complement.
AAAGCATCCAGCACTGGCTGAATTTTACACCCAAAGAAGTCAGAGGTAATTTAAAGCAAAAACAAAACAACCCAAACCCAAACAACCAGAACATTCACTTGCACCATATCATAACGATGCAGTATTAGGCTGAAAAAAATCCCTGGAAATCAAGGTTCCAGTGCTGGTATTCACTTATAAAAGTAATTTGGCATCAGATACTGGGGGAGATAAGCAGATACTGATCACTGGGGTCAAATTTCACATCTCCAAGGGTCACCCCCCTAACAGTATTGAGGAYGGCATTGTTTTTGCTCTCCTAGTGTAAGAGCACTCTGGAGAGATCACAAAATAGCTGAAATGTTCTTGTGACATGAAACTGGGGCCCGGAATATTTAAATATTTAGAGTGTTTCCCTGGAGTATTTAACCCTTCTGATTTCATGTATTGAAGATGGCTGATGCAGTGTGCTTCAGAATTAGGAAAAATGACTTCTGTCTCATCCTAATGTGTGAATAGAAGGAAAGTTCACATGAAAGACCTGTGGCATCACATTTAAGACTGTGTAGTCCCACAAGGTCATGGTTACATCTCTTCCATAATGCCAACATATTCAAGAAAAAAATTGCTACAGAAATTTGCAAAACCTAGTTATGAAGACTGTGTTGCACCTAGAAGAATGTTTCACCATAAATAGCTGTGTAATAAATCAGAAAATAAATCTCACTTTTCAGCTTTTAGACCCCTGCAAAGGTCCTTTTTACTTGAGTAATACTTGAGAACTGTAAAGAAATGCCTTCCATGCAAAAGATGGGGTCCAGTGCAACTCTGTTCGCAATTCTCCTAGGCATGGGGATTAAATGAAATGCAGATCTGTRAATTCAAGATCATTACAATGCTACAAAGTCTAAGGCACTCAAATCACCTTCAGATGTTGCTGCTGTTAAAATGTAACAATAACAGSAGCACAGTTGCTAATGTTAGGACARCAGACTCAGAAGTCTAGTCTATGAAAAAGATTTGCCACTACAACAGTATAACTATTTTGGCATGAGCTTCTACTGGAGTTGCAACTTACCAACTGGAAAAAAAGAGCTTTTATTGTTAGAGTTTATACCCTCCCTAAGCAAAACAGAATATACTGGCCAAAGCCTTTTTTTTCTTTTTCCTGGTACAACCATGTCTACACTAGGGCTTTTGCCAATACACACATACAGCCAAAAATCACACCTCCAACTGACATTACTATACTGGCAAGTGTTTCTAACACTGGCCTTAAAGCAGTTATTTGTTCAATCATTGCTTTCCACAGTCATCCCTCACCCTAAAAGCACTGTATTTCTTTACAGGTAAAAAGCTGGGAAAAAAACAATCTATCACCTTAGGTCCTGTTCAGCTGTTTCTTATACAAGGAAAGGACCTTTCTTTTGCCTTCACAGAAGTCGAATTCCTCTTTCCCTTACAAGAGCAGAATAAACATTGTGGGGGGGAGAGCATGAATCTTTAACCCCAAAGCAGAACAAAYAAACAAAAGTTCAGGTCAGCCCTTGCTCATCTTGCAACAGGGGCAGAGAGACAGAGAAAGAACAGAATTCTCAATCCTAATGACTGCTTGTTGCCATTCTCTACATACCAAAGTGAATACAGACCCTCAGCTTTGAAAGTGCTATTTCTGTTCCTATTGCTGCGTCTGCTAAAGGAGATTCTTCCATAAGCAAAAAGTCAAACAATCCTCACTCTCAAAGCTCACACAGAAAGCAGTACTTTAAAGGGTACATAATTAGTACAAAACCAGGGGGTGAAGGGACAGGAGAAGTAGAAAAGAAATGCCTTTTCACAAAACCTCAGGCTACCCTCCACAAGAAGAGGATTTTCCTGTGACTTGTCTTGGTCTGAAATTATAAAAACAACTATATATTTTGAGGCACATTTGTTTTCAATAATTGCAATTTTTTTTTGCAAAAAAATTATCAAAACAATGGCTTTAAACATTGTATGGGAAAATAGAACCTAAAGTGTTTCATTTTACTTCTAAAGCAACAGTACAGTATTTTCTTAATATCCTTCACCTCTCCAAGCCATTTCCTGTGGTTTGTCCTAAAATTTACCCTTGTCAGCCTAAATGGTACTGTCAACTACGCATGAAGAGTCAACTTGCTTTTGGACTGGAAACAACTGTGCCCTTTTAAAATGCCATGACTGCAGCGTCGCTAGAGAAGGCAAAACAACCAGTGTGGATTTAGAGACAGAACTTGCTTCTCCTTCTTAGGTCGGTATTCTTCCGAAGTTAAGGGTCACGGAAGTCAATTTGGGAAACACCACGTTATTTCTGCCTGTGCTGATTCTGTTCTGCACACATTCAAACAGTTGAGACTTGAAGATGTACAGTGGATTTGGCTTGATATTAAATTAAACAAAATTTCCCTTGGAAACTGTCTAGCAGAGCCTGCAGAAAGTAGCCATAACTGCACCTGGAATACTATAAGTTTAAGGGAAATTTCCATGTCATACACTGGTTTAATGCACTACTGGCACACGTAACCTGCAGAACTCAGATGCAGATACAGATTCCAAGGTGTTGAAATATCCACACTTAGGGTTTTGGTTTGAGCTCCTCTCCACTAAAAGTTTCTTTACTTCTGAGCACATAATGTTACTTTACAACTACTGAGCTCTGCTGTAACTCTTTACAGGTCAGAAAAACCTGAACCTTTCATTGTGCAAGTAACTCCCAAGATTACCAAAGCAAAGTAAGCCCCACGGCCAGCYCATCTGACGCAAGGAGAGTGACATCCGGACATGTTTAGAGTATCAACACCTCCAACCCAGCTTTGTGCTGCCAGGAGCTTTTTCCTGTTTGGATTCAAATGTAAAGACACCTGGGATCAAACGCAAATGATCTCTTTCGATTTCATCCACGGTGACGTAAGGTAAGGACGGCTTGACAGCACCCTGAGGAGTCAGCACACACAGCCTGAGTTACTTGGGGCTACTCAGGTTCCTCTACGCTGTTTCCTCAGCCCTGGGTTTCTCTCAAGTACTTGCTGCCAGCTGCACTGAGCTGCATACAGAAGAACAATATGCAATAAACAGACATCATTAGAGAAACRTTATTTTTCTTATTACAGAAAAGTTGAGAACTTTCACAATATCTTGAAACACTGCTCAGAAATTACCTCTTCAGCTCGGCATCCGCTCCCTCTTTAGGAACAAAACAACCCCAGCAATTACAGGAAAAAGCCAAACTGACATAACTAAACCAAGAAAGCCTTTTATCTATTCATCTCACAAGGTTTTGTTTGGTTTTTTTTTTTTTTTAAACTACTTCTTAGAGGCTTGAAAAAAAAGCATTAGGTGCTCTTTGCACGCAGAACATTTATGACCTTGTTCAACTTCTTCGATATATTTCTTACTAATGCTTGCTGTATTAATGGACTCAGCCCAAGAAGTACTAATGTCAAGGTTTTTAATTGCTTTACACAACTAAATGCTAACACTTCAATCATTAATAAGAATGCTGAATATCATGCTTTGGAGCACAATGTAAGCAATGTATTAAAAACAAAAGCTTCACCAGGTTCCTACCCTTCACTTTTTATAAGTAGTTCAGAAAAAGAAGCCTAAAAATAAATAGCATTTACTGTCACTGGAGAAAGTGCTGCAGTAAAGAGCAGCAAACAACTGGGAGACACAATTATAACCTCCACCCCTTAAAGCCTTCACAGAGCCTTTGCTGTTGCTGTCTATGTAAGCAGAGCAGAACTGTCTGCTTCAGGGTTAGAGTTTTCTTGGAAATGTTTACTATAATGAGAGAATTTTCTGTTCTTTTTCTTTTAATCACAACACTGTCCAGTTCTGAGACTTGAATTGATGCAAAAAAAAATAAAAACCCAGATGACATGTCAAGGAATTTAATAATCAGATGCCTCATTGCACAGCCTGGGAGTGTGTTTCACATTATATTAAAATTATTGACATCCAGTCATGTTATGGCAAAAAGAGCTGACACCATGCTTGGTTACAGCTGTTGCCACAACAGTAGTTATTTGGCAAATGATGTGAAAGAGGACAAAGTGCTATTGTGAGCTTACACCAAGCTTTTACACATTATGTCTCCAGTTCATAAAGAGGAAGGAAAAAAAGAAATGCCGCCTTTCTTTTGGAGCAACCACATTGTGATTCTAAGTGAATATGTTTGTCAAAAGACGTCAAAACCATCTCCAAACGACAGGCTACGAAAACCACAGAAGGGGATGGAGAGGAAGCACAAGACTCCTGCAAGAAATGCAACTCAAACTTTGGATATTTAAGAGGGGGTGGTAAGACAGAAAAAAGGACAAAGAGCTCTTGGAAAGCAAACCTGCCCTTTGTCCTACAAGGAGCAGCAGATCTCAACTGCAACTTTGTGGGAAGCACTAAGGATGAGTCGCAGTCTGAAGAAGGCCACTTGTGTTCCCAAAGGACTGTCACAGGTTGGCTGCTCTTGAAAATCAGGTCTTCGTGAGCATGCTGAGGACACACACGCCTTCATGTCTACTTTCTTTGTCAGTCCACCCACATTACAGAAAGAAGGGTTTTATCTTTGACTAGAACACTTGCACCTCATTTTTTTCCCTTCATCAAGGAGCTGAAGAGCCTGCCTTACCACAGAGATGGTTTCCCATTTAAATAATCAACAACAATGTTGGAACTCTGTTCCTTGAAAGGAGGTTTGTCTCTGTGCCCAAGTGAGCTAGCAGAGGAAAAATCAGCTGCTACACATTAAGGAAAAAGTAATGCATTTAAAACAAAACAAAACAAAAAAAAAAAAGGAAAGGAAAAATAATTTTCATCCAGTATTTAATTGCAAAAATAYGGTGGGAGAGAAAGAAGACTCAAGACAAACTCCAGGACTTCTTGCATCTAAAGCAGCCATTTTGCACTTTACAACAGAAATGCTTCAGTGCTGGTTAGTGCAGAGATGTGTCTGTAATCTTTTAAATTAATTTACTGACCTTGACGGGTTTTTTTTCCTCCTAACACAATGTTACCCTAAACCCCTCCTCCCGTCTAGTCAAGCTCTAAASATGACATAGCATTCATTCTGATGTCCATGGTATTGAGACCCATACTCTATATTGATCCAAAATGAAAAATTCAGATGAGAGAAAACAGCCAAACAGTTGACCTATGTGAGTATTGACTGTTGCCTACATGAAAAAGCTGGCACTTTCCAGAAAATTTGAACCACCACGTAGTATTCAAGATACAAAAGAGATTTCCTCTTGTAAGAACAAAATATCATGTGTTTGCTTTTGCCAAAGGCTGATTTTAACAGTAGCCACTGGAACATAATATGTACAAACTTACTATGTGACAAACAATTTATAGAAGAGCAGGACTGGATTATTTTTTTACTTTCTTGTAACACTAGTTATTAGCACATAGATGCAAGCAGCATAATTATAGCACTTGTTTACTTTTAAAATGTAGGAAGACACTAGAAAATATTTTTAATATAATTTTTCTCTTCCTTCCTCTTTATTCCCCACTTATTTAAATATGCCCCTGCAGTGGGGAATTGCACCACACATACATGAAATCTGCAAAGTGAAACTGAATATAAACAGAAAGTGACTGATCTCATTTCACTGAGCAAGAGGGTTGAAGGCCAGAAAAGAAATAAATTGCTTAAGGGGTGGGATGTTAAGCAAATATTTATACAATTTTCCAGTTTTTATCAAACATAAAATATAATCTAATAATCATCTAAGGAATGTTTTGAGAACATTTTCCCTTAAGTATTACTCAACATTTAGACATGGATGATCAAAAAGTCGAGACCCACTCCCACCAAGCATACAACAGTATTTATCACAAGCTCTCCCTAGTAGGAAAGATTATAAGGATTAAGTTTCAAGCTTGTGCAATTGTCTTTAGACAAACACAACAATATGCAATAAACTAGTATTCCCCAGATGACTTTATGAAAAAAAACCCAAACCCACACTAATGGCAATTAAGACTGAAAGAAGAGCCAAATAAGTAACAATACGGGACAAAGAGGCCCCCTTGAAAGACGCGTTAGCATGGAAGCCATCAAATCAGGGGGTGGTGGCTTTCCATGTGGGGAGGCATTCTCTGGGGCCACTTCTTGGCTTCCTCCTCACAAAGCAGTTCATTCCTTTAAATGGTGATACATATGCTCAGGGTTTGGATCAAAGAAAGCAGGGTACAGTGGGTCTCAAACTGAASTCAGTCTCAGAACTCAATCGTTTAGGGCCAAGTTTAAGAGCCCTTCCAACGAATCTCGCTTATCCAGCTCAGTCACAACAAGATTTTCCTATTAAATCTGTATTTAATTGGGTCAGTGGAGCAAGAGGACAAAACAGAAACTGTACTGTAAGTCGGTCTCTGCATTTATAAAACAGCTTTTCTCTGGTATCTTGAGCACCTGCTCCTCCTCCCAGATTCAGAGAACAAGCACTTGGACACAAAGTTTTCCATTGATTTCAAAGAGCAGAACTGTAAGCATACAAAAACTGATGCCTGAAAAAGAGCGTGGGTTCATTCAACATTCCCTACTCCACCTGTGTTGTCCATTTACAGTGAGTACCCCTGAGATGAGGTCCCTGTTTCCTTAGTTGACTGCTAAGGATCTCGAGCACTGCTAATATTTTTTGTGTAGTTTCTTCTAAAATGATACTTCAACATGTTTCAATATGATACATATGAGTATCATATAATTCCAAATACTCCATCTTACTCCAAAGAGAACGTTGGGGATTTACTAAGAAAACAACGACTTCTGAGCAATCCTTGCATGAAGAATTATAAAACGTTCATCTCATTTGATCACTTAGATTCCTCAAAGAGGAATCATCTGACAGAACTGGCACGTGGGAGCTTAATTCTCTCACTCCTTGCTGGCATAGCTTTAATAAGTCATCAATTATTCAAAGATGGCCATTAAAATATGACCARTCAAGTGCACCAGCACAAGAGATGTTCTGCAAAGAACGCTCTTCATAAAGAGGGTGCTCTACAGCTTCATTACCAGCTACCGCATTCAGACCTCCTTCTGCTCCAGATTTCAACATGTGCTGCCATATAAACTGTCTAACAAACTTTCTTCCAACTTTACAGCTAAGTCCACCTACATGGCAGAGGATGTTTCAAAAAAATGCAGCAGAAATCCACATTTTTATTTTCTCCCTAATCAGAAGTAGAACAGCAAAATACCGGAACTTCAAAGGCTCACTAGTACATTTTTGGTCATCAAGTTACTACATGAGATAGAATTTTAATGCATTCCCAGATTATCTCCATGGCTTTACTCATCCACGTTCTGTAACAAACTATGTTTCTTTTTATTTCTCCACAGGTGAGAGGTGATGGTGACAAAGGTAAATTTGGCCAGGGGAAGTGACTGTCTACCTTTATCCCTGAGCCTACACATCTCTCCTCCACACCTTTGACAAGGAAATAGCAGTGCTGTGACAGTAAGTCATAAAACATTGCATTTGTAAGGATATGTTTCTGCTTTGAGGAACCCTAAAGTACTTAACAGACGTTTGTAAAGTACTGATTGATTGCAGGTTGACAGCAGCCAGCAATAATACATCACAGTCCACAACAAGCCATAAGGACATCATTTCTGACAGAAACAGTAWGGAGAGATTGATAAGGAAGAAGTAGTTGCCTGGACTAGCACATCAAATTTAACATTACTGCTCATATATATACTTCATCATTATGTCTCCAGGGATGCATTAATTCTATTTGTTGAACCAACTCAAATACTCTTTTCTGTCTGCAACAAACCAGAAATGTCACCCAACATAAGACGAGCTTGTCACCTGTAGCCCTCAAAATTATATTATCTGAAGAAGACAATAAAAGAATCGATACCTCCTCTTTCTCATAGCTACGTTCARTAGTTAAGGAGATGAGGTATGCACTTGGTAATGGACTATTATGGGAAATCAGATACTCCACACCCCTCTAGTCTAAATTCTTCCCATGCTTCTCTTTCACCCCTTTTAAATCCATTTAAGCCATGACTCCAAATCAGGATGGGCACTGCTACCAGTCAGTCTGTCATTCACAAACTGTCATAAGGTCATGTGAGGACCATGCACAGATTAATTAAGGGCATTTGCTCTTGGAATGCTTTGCTGTGATATGGAATATTATCCTCATTTTAGAGATGCACAGAAACAGATGTGTTCACAGTTACCCAAGATATACCCAGGACAAAGCTAAGAATCAAATATCAGTAGCCAAGTTTCTGATTATTTTTACTGGATTGGGATGGCAAAAAAAATAAATCTCAACCCCTTTATAAGATTAGAAATAAGTTAGTTACACAATATCTCAAAATCAAAAGGCTATGGAAACATGACAATGCTTAATATTCAATYTACATGAAAYACCTATGAAAAGACTATAAAAGGGACAGTTACAGCTGAGTCTTTGGTATTATTTTAAATATTTTAACTATGAAAATATGATATATATTTTGAAATACACGTAATAACTCATCAAACGAGATATTTTCTTCTCTTTGCTCATGCACTTGAGAATACTTTATCTYTAAAATTCGTGCCAGCATAAAAAAGTCCTAGTAAAGAAATCTTCTCTCTTCATACCTCAAGATTAAAAAATAATAATAATATAATTAGCTTGCCTTTGAAATAAGATTTAAAGACTTTGAAAGCTATTTCCTCATGTTTCTAAGAGTAAATGGAAAGTGAACACACTTCAGTACATGGAGTTTGTTAGTGGGTATATACCCAGTGCTGCAGGAACAGAAACCAAAATGAACAGAAACCAAGTTGTGATGTGAAGCTCAAGACTCCTCCAGCCCTGTGGACCTGGCAACTCACTCTCACCCATATGAATTCCACAAGTCCTTTTCCTTCCCTGTCTACGATCAATGCCAGCCAGGCCTTCACCTGGTAATAAACCCAATTAYATTTCCTGATAAAACACAATGAGAAGCGAGACTGAGTCCTCCAGTAAAGACCTTAAATTCTAGGCATCTTAAACACAAGTYGTGAAGTAAAACAATAAAATGAACATTACTGTTTTAATACAGGACTGTGTGATCTTTGACCTCCTTACAAATGTGCCAGCAAACAAGATTTTCCTTATAAATGAATTTTTAATGTATTTTGGTGGTTATTTTTTGGCACTCATGAAGGATACTTTGAGGAAAGTGAAATATCGACCAGTTTCCTTTGTTTCCAGCACAAATACACCCATTCACCTCTATGTCTTGAATAAGATTGGGCTTTGCTGTTACTGTCTGTTTCATTCTGCTTAAGAATTGCTGAAAATAAAATTAAATCAACTGTGAGAGAAAGCAACTTTTTGTCTTCAAATTTTTGAAATGACTGAACCTTCTCATATTTAATAATTCAGACTCAGTCCTCTAAATTTTGTCCAGGAAGATAAGATGGTCTTTATATTTCATAGATGTCTTCACAAAAGTCTGCAGTACTGGATTTTCTGACATGCAGTGATTACAAAACCCTCTTTTGTTCTCATAACTTCGTGATGTATATCTATAACTCTTTCTTGTTTGTGAAGATAAGACCAGCCTTGTCTCTCTAAATGCCTTTTCAAAGGAAGATTCACAGTTGTTTGACTTTTGATCTGCGTGGCAACTAGCTCGACCACCTGCACTGGGTTTGAGCAGTTACTGAGCTTGCTTTGTACCAGCTTATGAACACAGCAAGCCTTTGACACCAGAACAAGCTGATGTGTGAATACACCAATTTACAATGTAAATACAGGGTCCAACAATATGGGCATCTTTAATGACCAAATGTGTAAAGTGCATATATTGTTTACTGATTATATCACTAAATAAAACAGATGGCTCATATTCTCCATCCACCTACAGTGGATTAAAACACAATGGTGTAATAGTCTGGTAAACTGGTAATGTGAAACATTGCTTTGTACTGGTGTAGTAGTATAAATAGCTGTTCACAAACGAGGTACAAAGCCCCACTGCCTCTAAGAGTAATTAGCTGAAGGCTGCACTGMAAGAATGCTACCTTCACAATCAACACGTGCGTGCCATTCACGCTGGAAACTGCATTTGAAAAATATAGCGGTGACAGAAAGTGGCAAGGAAGTTTCTTGGCATGGATAAAGTAGACCATATGCTTCCCAACATCTAGGCAAGATTGGACACACTTAGAATCATGTTTCTCAAACAATTCCCTATTTAAACGCATTATTTGCGGCCATGATAAGCATGTCAGAGAAACAACAGTGGAGCTTTTTTTTTTTTCACTTGCACAAGCATTTTTATCAGGAGGAAGGCAAGGAGTTGGTGCAATAATTAATAATGATAAATTAATAATTTTAAGATGCAATTTTTTTTCAAGAAGAAAAATCAGTGTTGCTATCTTAAACTATCAGTAAATCTACTAAATAAGTAAAAGACAAGATGAAGACTTTGCTCTAACTCACAAATATTACAAAAACCTTCTGGGTTACACTTCTGTTAATATAGCAAATTCCAAGCTAAACAAGAGCTCTGAGGTATAAAAGCTACACAGTGAGATTCTGCATGAATTATTTTAGAGCTACACAAATGTTGCAGAGAATATAAATCCCAGTGTTTACAGAAAAAATTGTTTTTCTCTATCTTTCCCATTTTGATCAATTTCCACATTGACTTTTCTTTGCCTTCTTGATTAGGTTYAAATCATAGAACCATAGAATGGCTTGGGTTGGATCTTCAGCACTAGTTAAAGTGCCAGAATTAGGAAATTTTCATCCATCCTATCACCAAGTAGACTAAACAATCTCTCACTGTATGGCCACACTTTCTCATTCATGACTTTGTTATTCTTCAGAGAGCTGCTCAGCAGGTTAGTGATGTGTGAACATTTCTTCTGCAGAGTTTTAAAGGTGCGATGCAACACATTACATGTTTCCAGGGATATAAATTCTTCCTGAATTTTGGTCTTGTCCCACAGGAGCACTAATTTATCCGCAACAAACTCTGAGTGATCGCGGTTTTCTTAGCTGTTGATCTCTCACAGTCATAATTTATGGCCTTCTTTGTAAAACTACAATAATAACAACAACATCAACAACAAAACACCACTCACTCCACYCCAACAAAGCTTTCTCAAACGAAAAGAGATCCTTGTTCAATATTAAGCCTATAGATGAGCAAATCACTCACACATCTATGACTTGCAGGTTCAGGTCCTGGGTTTTGCGGTAGGACTTCACTGACTGACTTGAACAAAAATTGTATCCAGATGAGTTTTTCTCTCTCCAATKGTTGTTCACTTAATGTCTTGTGCCTCTTGAGCACAGCCAAAAGTCTGACCTGCTACTGCAAACTAGATTGAAAATGATCTAGTCTAAAAGATTAGCTAATAAGGACAAGATTCTCATATCACAGCAGTTTTAAATCAGTTTGATGACTTCACTGTTTTCTTAAAGTTCTTAGTGTGCAATCAGAATCATGCTGGAAAGCCCAATTAACTTTGCTTTTATTAAAAGCCAACAATTTCAATCAAGTGTGGCAASAAAAGTGCCAAATGCCACCGGAAATCATACTCAGAATGCACAAGAGAGGTTTTTTACCCAACAGAAGACTAGGCAAATCAATTTGCATTCCTCCATTTGTTTCCAAAACTATCTCTGTCCAAAATGCTGGTGTGTCTATGTGCAAGGGTGGGAGAAAGAAGTCAAAATGATGTTTGTTTGACACAATTACTGTCTTTTTCTTTAAAAGTTTAGAAGTGCCACCCAAAAAGTTAAATCTCTTTATTTTGTTGATTTTGAGTTTCAAATGTTGCTTTTCGTCAGCGTAGTAAACAGTTTAATTTTAGTCCAGATATGCAACCTCATGAGATGATCTAATTTTGGTGTCTCTATTTGCAAAGCTCTGTGACACCTACACATGTTTGGAGATGCTGAGCTTCCAGGGTTTGCCTATTAGCACGCCATCCAAGTCTTCCATTTTTACATTCCTGTATCCCATCAAAAGGCTTGGCTTGATGAAAACTAGAAACCGTAATTTAATTATGTGCAATACAATTTATGTTTGCTAATTCTTGAAAAGTTGAGCAGAAATTTCATTCCACACCACAAGTCACCAGGAATCTCCTCAAATGTACCAGCACATAAAAGCTCTCTGTCCACCCAGGAAAAAAGACTTGGGCTAAACGTTAGGGAAAACTTGGAAGCATCTGATTGAAGAGATGGGGAATGTTGATCAGTGCAGAGCAGGCCAAACAAATATCTGTCAGGATTAAAACAGGGTCAGCCAATCTGCCTTAATACAAAGGGATGAAGTTTTCTGAAATCACTTCCAAGCGTGTTCTATTTCCTTTGGTAAATTTATGGATTAAAATGAAGTGACCCATGTGGCAAGATATCATCCATATCTGTGTTCAGAAAATGTTACATTTTGGAATTTATGGCTTAACCGATCTTTAGTAAATGGAATGTGTAAAATTCGACCTGTATTGTTCTTCCACAATTAGAGTGGGAGTGGTGTCAAGAACATGATCCTTCATCAACTACTGGCCTTAAAGAGCTTGACTTAATTGATTTCTGAAGACTTGTCTCCAATTATTTCAGCAATTACCAACGTCGGCTTTTGCTCACACTTTCCCTGCTTCAGATAAACAATTCTACCATATTCAAAATACATTCACTACCTCCACTATTCCTGAATATCATGTCAGAGGAAACTCATCCAACTGGAACCTCCTTGTAACTACTGCAGGAAAGCCTTGTACTGGTTATGCTGACATAAGACATGGCTTCTCATGGAAGCATGTCATGGGATACCTGTTGTGGCTCAGACATGACAAGGCTGGTTATGAAATGCCTTTTGTTTCACTCATGACACTGTGAACCTTTTGCTCTAGCTGCTTAATGGTAGTCAACATATCCCAGCACAGAAAACAATCACAAAGGGTTACATGATACTGAACCTATTACGATGCTTTACATTCTTGGTATATGCAGCCTAGGACTAGCTGGGATAATTATCCATTGGGATCCTGCTTTCCTGCAGCAAACACAACTGTGCGTTAATGTTCTTTCCAGCTGTTCAGCTGGACACGAGTAGACAGAAGGGGAGCAAGTGAGATAGTAATTCCAGATGAGAGAAAAGGGGGAATGGAGAGGACAGAACAAAGACCACTGCACACTTCAAAAAGGAATGGTAAAAGAGAACTAAATGGCCTGAAGAACACTGAGAACCCTGCTCATAATGGACACAGTGCAGGCAGCTKGACATGTGGATAAAGCTTCCCAACAATCTGAAAAATAAAACAATGCTACGATATAAATGCTCTTATCTCATTGAATGAGGGACATCCCCTTTTAAGGCTGCCCGGGCACAAGGAGATTAAAACACTGACTTATTTTATCCTATGCATTTAAGTTACTAGATGTAAAGATCAATCATGATGTTCCTTTTTTTTTTCYCAGGTTTGAAGAAAACTTAACTCTGTATCACTTAGGTTGTTAGAGATGAAGGTTTGCAAAGGCTACGGTGGCATTAAACTAATCCCAGCTACATGCCTGCAATGTTGAAATTGGTCCCATTCTGTAAGGCATTCAGTACCTCYGGCCTGGAACTCTCCATGTACACTGATGCTGGTGGTTATACAGCAGCTCAAAAGCTTTCTGCACCTTCCATGGTGCATGAACCAAACAGTATTTCCAACACTGAATGAAGCAGGGTAAGATTTTTCAGAAGTATTTTGGAAACAGCACACACGCAACACTGTTCAAGAAAGATGAGTAAGGTTTAGAAAATGGCTTTCCATCAGTTATTAAAAATAAGAAATGCATTTTACATGCATCAGATTATGTCATACCTAAACTAAGGACAGGGAACCCACAGTGTCCTATACTATTTTAAAATATTTGCTGTTCAGACCTAGAGGTACATTTCCTGTTTTTTGGTTGGACTCCCAATGATGAAGAATGCTCACCCTTGGGAATTTTTCTGACAACACATTTATGTTTTCCAGATGTTTTGTCCATCACTTCAACAAAGAAACAAGGTTTCTTTTTAAAGTCAGAGACAAAGCAAGGAATGACTAGGTATTAATTAATGCCAAGGTTTAGTCTGGAATAACAAGCAGTATGTTCCTCGTCCAAGGACTAGATTGTGACTAAAAGCACCACAAAGCTTATCAGTTTCCTTCTGAAAAGATTCAACACTTCATAATTGATAAAGCTTAGCTGCATAATAAAACACAAGTGTACAATAATATAAGAATCAAGTAACTATATTAAATGCTTGAAAGTCAGGAAAATTGTAAAAAAAGTTATTATACTGACAGTATCAAGCCCTAAAATACCCTATGTGTATTTTATGACTTTCAATTAACAACAGAAATATTAAGGACATGGTTTGCAAGGAGCACAATAAAAGCTGTGTTGCCCTAAGAGGTGACACAGAATCATTCTGCCACTTACTCCCCCCCTCATTCAGTCTCTCTCAAGTTAAAGGAATTGCTGCTCTGGTTTAAGTTAACCATATGCTTATATATGTTCCTGAATCAAGGTCTAAATTACCAAAGTAAACAGCTGCAGCTGTAAATATTCAACATGGAGCAGACATGTTGCTAGAGGATTTACCTTTTCAAACATTTTTCAGTGTAGAAATACATCTTGAAGTAAAAATAGAAATATATGTACCAAAAAAGTTGCTGAAACAATTTCTACTCAAACCTCTTTTGGCTTGACACCAAATATGCTGGAAAGAGGAACTCCTCTATTAGCATGAAAATAAGGAAAATCTAACTGTATGTTAAGGCCCACTCCATATTGGTGATACAAAGACCTGCCTTCAGAAAACTGCAGAGACTCAACAGTCATGGCCAAGTATGACTGAGACAGACTTTAGCTCAGAAGAAAGTCTTTTTTTGTTATGGACTTTTGGGGATGGAAACAGAGACTGGTAGGGAAATAGGGGGAAAAGGCAACACTCTTTGTTTTGGTTTGTGTCCACACGGACATGACTGTCTCTGCTGCTGTTCTTAACGTAAGGAAAYGTGGGCTTTGTAGCCAAGCAAGGAGGCAGAACAGACATCATTAACTTTTCACATCTCTAAGAGTGAGAGAAAGCAAATAGAGAAGTCCTGTGCACAGACTGCTGCCACCTGCACAGGTCAGTGGGTGGAGGTAGACCCCATGCCCTGCTTAAAGAACTGCCCTACACCAAGTGTCCCACAGCCCAATGACCACAACTTCACCACTGCTGAAGTGGTTTGAGAACTACTAGAAACAACTGCAATCCAGGACCAAACTCTGAAGACCAAACACATGTTTTGAATCACTTCTGCTTCAGATCAGAGGCAATGGACACAAGTTGGATGCTGGGAAATTTCAGTTACAATACCTGGAGAAATTGCTTATTTCAACTGCTACTGGAACAGATTGCTCAGACAGGCATTGGTATCTCCAACCTTGGATGTGTTTGAAAGTTGACTGTGGAAGACTGTGAGCAACCTGCTCTATTGAGACTTGCWTGGAGCAGGAGGTTGGAGTCAGGCATTCCATTTCTGACTGTAGCCACATTGGTCATGCAGCAATTGGCAAGTCACATAACTTATTACTTGAGAGCTGAACAGCACACTTACTGCTTCATTTCTATCAGATGGAGGTAGTGTCTCTCTCCTGGTGGGAATCAAATTTTAAAAGTCTCTTTTATAAGAGCAGATGTATTCATAAGCTTCTCAAAGCATCATTGATAACAATCCAGAAGACTGAAGTCTGAAGATTAAAAGAGAATTTTTGGCATAAAAATTTCCTAGTGAACCAGACAGGACAAAAAGTTGTTCTGGAAAGCAGCAGCTATTCTTCTAAAATATCTTCCTGCAGTTTGAAGGGGGGTAGACAGAACTTATCTGCTAATTGAATAAAGATTCAAATCTACTGAAATTTTTATCTAGTTACTTTTAGGTTTGTTTGTTTCCCACTGGGCTGTGTGTGGCTTGGAGACTTTCCAAATTCTTTTCTTATAAGCTTTTCTAGGCTATTGGCTTAGGATATGGGCAAAACCCTGAAGATATTCCAGAACACATTCTTTTCTACTTCTTTCTAGCACACCGTGAGCTCCCCAATTCACACTGGGGTACAGGCCAAGGGATAGAGACCTGAGACAACCTGTTCCAGTGCCTCACCACACTCACAATAAAGAATTTCTTCCAAATATCTAATCTAAACATACTCTCTTTCAGGTTGAAGCCWTTCCTCCTTATCCTAGTAATGCAATGCCATAAGAGGAATATATTAGTTTAGCAGAACCTAAGTAGTTTCTGCAGAAAAAAAAAAAAAAATTAGTCATGACGGTATAGGTCATTTCAATGTGAGAATATTTAAAAACACTTATTACAAAAATACTCTTACCCACATGCCCAAAATATTGGGAGACAACAAATTCCAATACATAAGGCTGGGTACCTTATTGCCAGAGCAGTAAACTGGGATAGGAAGACCTGTCCCTATTATGCCACTGATTTCCTTAGTGAGCCATGGCAACCTACAAAACCTGTCTCTGCTTTTATTCCCCATCTCCAGAACATTTTATGCACAAACACATGGCCAGGGAATTTAGGTCATACAAAGGCAGTAATTTAGCCCTCTAGCTATCTAAATACCTGATCTCTTAATATATTCAACCAGATTCAAAAGAGATGCTGCATTACCTTTCCCAGACAGTAAAATTAGAAAGAGTTAGACATTAATTTGATGCACAGGGTGTTAGSCTGGCATATGACTTCAAATATCAGCAAATACATATTATGGGAACAGCAACTACATTGAGCAATGTTCAGTTTAACATTACCTTTTCCATATAATATTGATGTGGATAATGGTCCTCCAGTGTTTTATTTTATTGGTTCCAGTAATTATGTGAAATGTTGTGTGGTGTGTACTGAAGCATGCAGAAATTAGGACACAACTGCCAATCTGTGCTAATTATTTTTCTTACAGTTGTATTTATCTAATTCATGCTGATTTCTTGGGGTCTGTATTTTATGATTATTCTTGTAACTAAACAAACTGGGGTGATGCTGAGGCTGGGATAATGCTAGACCCTTCTATCGAACAGTCACAAACAAATTAAATTCACCATAGGTCTATAAATTACGTGGTTTTAAATAACATCCTGAGAATTGTCTACTGCAAGCTGCTTCTATGCTGGCAATGCTTTTGGCACATTTACCTGCACTGARCTTAAATCCTAAGCTGCCTTTCATCTAGATGGGTGACTCAGCTCAGCATTTTTGTCGAAGGAAAAGGAAATCCAGTGCCTTTCTGACACACAGAAAGATGCCATTGTGGTGTTTGACTACATAATCCTTTTGTCTGAAAAGAAGAGCCCAAGTAGATTTCAGAAAGATCATATTTTTCATTTGGCTTATGGAACACTTATAAACTAGGACTCCTAACTGTGATTCCCAAACACAAAACAAAGTCAAAGGTTACAGCATATGTTTTTGTTTCAGCTTCTCCAAATTACTTGCAAATGTATTCAAACACAATATGAGGAGATACTTTATTTTATTGAAAATAACAGACTACAGGGTGCTGCAAAAAAGGCTGGGGTACCTCAAGCATAAACATGGAAAGAATACATTGGTTTAGAAACCCATAAATCCTTATTTGAATCTGCCAACCTGAAAGCCAAGTAAAGCCCGAAAAAACTATTTTTCCTAAATGCTATGTCTGATTAAGCCATACTATTAAATGACAGCTGAACTTTAACATTAATATGATATTATTTAAATAACGGCATGATTTTTTTTACACTAAAATGATGAATGATTTTTGGACAGCTCAATTGACATAAAGCAAGAAACCCCTTTAATGAGATTTGACAAAATGGAGACATATGCAGAATATTCGTTACAGCTCATGTCGCAGAGCCCTTCCTGGGGAGACTTGGGTTTGGTCGGTGTCTTTTCTTTTCCTTCATTTTTTTTTATAGTTTATTTTGATTGTCTACAGTCACTGAACCATCCCTTTCAATTGCCACTTCCTTCCTCCATGGATTTTGAATTTAGCTCATGTCATTTACATATTACTCTTAATCAGAGAATTTTATATGTTACATTTTGGAGTTGGAATTGTAAGAAATCTGTGGAATGAAGGCCTGAGGTTGAGTCATTTTAACCTTTGTCAATTTGGTATACAAGGAACTAACAAAGGTATTTTTCTGAGGAGACTTACAGAGAGATAAAGCTTGTGCTAAAGAACAATTTATAAAATTCCATTTTTCATATTTTCTAAGCCGAATGATAAATCAACAAGTCTGCTAAAACTTTCTCCTCTTTTCCCCCTTTTTTGTTTTTTTTTTTATAAGCAAAGTGCATTAAGCAAACACACAACATAAAAACCTGTGGCAAGGGTAATTCCAGACTGAACTCTTCAGAGGATGCACTAAACTCCTTTAAAACTGTGCCTGCTTAGCACCCAGCACTGCTTATTAGAGGGATGCTTTTCTTCTCCAGGAAGCTGAATGTATGCATAAATATGGACATCACAGAGCTCAGGTGTTGTTCCACTGGGTAAAAAACACATATCCAGAGATGTCACTAATTAAAAAAAATCTGTCTGAGAATGCACCGATGTAAATTTAAGGTGGGAAGTGATCAGTGGATAACTCACTCCCTTCAGTCCCACGTAGAGTTCTAGGACATTGCACAATTTTCCTTTTTGTATCACCTCATTTTGATCCCAGGGACAATTTTCGTAACATTGAAAGCATGGAGGAAACATGCTAAAACCACAAGGGTTGACAGTGTGTCTGCCCCATCTATTTAGGCAGAATTGATAATTTTAACCTTTTCTCTGCACGTAAATTTATGCTGCCCCAAAACATTTACCAACTTTCTCATTTTGACAGGCAAAAAAACCCACCTCAAAACACTGAAATCACTCAAGAATAAAGAATACAGGAAATCTTCATCAAAAAGCTTAATTTTAGCACACACATCCAAAACTCCCCAAACAAATACAAAGAAACAAACTTGGGAAAACATCACACAAGGGCTATCCTTCAGGCTACAGAGAACTCTTTCCATAGGCGTGACAAAACCTTCTATCTAACCACACTGGCTTCACTGCCAGCAGTCATCCACAGGCATTCTACAGAGCAGCCTGTGCGAAAAAAAGTCAGGTACATCAGCAAAATGTTGAGGTTGAAGTAAAACTGAAAATAAAGGCACGGAGGGAGAGAAGAAGAAAAGAAAGAGCAGAAATGTCCCTACCTTGGCCTTACCTTCGCAACATTCCCGTCAAAATCCTGGAACTCTTCCCCAGGTTTGCATCTGTTTCTCTAAGCTGGGGAGAAAAGAGTCCCATTAAAGGTAAAAGGCACACATGCTCCATTCTGTACAAAGGACAGGTATCTCTACAGTCATCTGAGTCAATCAACTTCAGGTTTAGCCCACAACAAGCTCACAAAGCCACCAAAGCTCTGACATGTAAAAATATTTTGTCTTGTTTTCACTTACATAAAGATGAAACCCAGGGAAAATAAGTCATTGGGACAACAAAGGTGAGTCAGGATAAAGAGCAAGGTAGAAGCTGTATACATTGGTATCCATAATTCCCACATGTACATGTATTAGTGTGCATATTAGTGAAGGGATCCAGGGAGGAAGAGACAGCCATGTCCTGCGTTCCCGATGCTTTATGAAAAGAAAAACATATATTTCTTTCACTGTTTTTCAAAGACATTATTTAAAGAAAAAACAGAAATACAGAATATGTCCTTTTAGCAATTCTGTGTAAAAGAAGTATGGCTATACTGTCCCTTAAATACAAAACTTGTACTGACCTTACAGCAGCCACCTCTGGAATGGGTGCACAAATGCTATGTGAATAGTATATATATTATATATATATATATATAAAAATATATATATATATATATATATAAAAATATATATATAATATACATAATTTTTTTATGTAAGTATCACTCACTGAAAAAGCCAATTTTGTAGTTTATTAGGATAAAAGAAACCTACAGTTTACAGCTACACTTAATTAGCTGTCTTGTTCTACAGCTCTCAAAAATATTGCAAAATACATAAAAAATTAAATTGGGGAGATGAAAAGTAATGAAGCAAATGAACTTCATGTTTACTTCTATTGCTCTTTGAAAGGAATTAAAATGTCCCCTCTCTTTTTGTTTTTATTAGTGTCCCACAAAAGGAAATGTAGAAATGAAGAAGAGTATAGGAAGAAYGGAGTTACTCTCCTGTTGCCTCTTTGGCCACTGGCAGCTAGAGCAGAGACATCTTTTGACACTTTAGACATCTTGGAACTAGTGGGACATCCAAACCTACTGTAAGAGATAATGTAATGATTATGACTATTTCAGTTATGAAATAGCAGGGACCACTGTTTCTAACATGCCCCAAAATACAGCTGTGTGTACATACATAAAAACATCCTTCTCCTTGTGAAAGCCGAATATTTACCTCTCCATTATCAAATCAGATTGAAAGGATTACCTGAGTCACTGACTTCTTGCTGAAAAAACTTTGTTGCAGTAGACAAAATGCATCYTGTGTTATAAATCCATCAAAACAGTAACAGTGCCAAGAAGAGTGGCAGTCTTCCAATAACAAATCACCTTCYCCATAACAAACCACTATTATATCTTGAATATTTGAACAGCAGCAATATTAAACCCATTCTCTATTCTGGAGCCCAATACTGTAAATATTTGCTACCAGATTTAATGTTTATTACTGAAATCAGTAGTTGCAATCAATGTCACATAACCTTTTTGCATAAATTTCCTCCTTGTAAAAGCTATTAAGAAAATACCAAGTAGAAGCTGGGACTGGATAACACCATTCAAGACTTGCTCTTAGCAATATCATATTCAGTGGGAAGGCTTGCACTGGCTCTCAG
Source organism: Amblyornis subalaris (assembly GCA_018881555.1). Taxonomy (NCBI): domain Eukaryota; kingdom Metazoa; phylum Chordata; class Aves; order Passeriformes; family Ptilonorhynchidae; genus Amblyornis; species Amblyornis subalaris. The sequence goes on along the minus strand of JACAXG010000132.1, from coordinate 1,543,268 downwards.
ATCTCTGTAATTATGCGCTATGATGGAACAAAGATGAGCATTATATTCCAGGGAGGCCATTCCCTCATTTTTTCCTGATTCATCTAGACAATTCAAGCTCCAGAAAAGCAGTTTAGCCCGGTTTGACACAAGTAACAGAAGAAAAAACGTCACAATAATTTTTAAAAGGCTCATTAAAAAGCCAAGTTCTTATCTATGCTAGAAGGGAATCTGAAGTACAAATGTATGCTTTACATCGGTCTTTTATTATTCATAAAGATGCATTTAACACTTGGGGCTTCTCCTCCCTTTTCACAGAAAAGTAGCGCTCTCCTTTTTACCATTAAATGTTTGATCCTAACTTTCCTCTCTTGCTGCAGGATTCTACCTGACAGCTAGAATCAGTGCTCATAGTTAGGAAAGGGAAGCTGAATCTTAGAGGTTTGACAAACTCCTCTAAGCAAGACGACCTCATGTTTTTATGGTAACAAAAAACCCACAAAATAAGTGAAAGAAACATTAAAAAAGAAACAAACATGTACACACATAGTTGGAAGATCTCTAGCTACCTCCCAAGAGAATGCTAAGAAAACACCTTTTCTTCCTGCACTGGCAGAAAATAAAACAACATAAGAGTTTCAAACTGTAAGTTTGTTTTTATTTAAAACTGAATTATCTGATTGCAGTTCTTCCATCATTTCTTTACCAATACCAGCACACCACAGAGGGCAAAGAAGGGGTGGAATGTGAACCTCTTAAATAGCATATGTTTCACAGAACTGCTGTAGTGAAAACATTTTGAAACAGGCTTTGATATTAGCAATGGCAAATCTACATTATGTTTAAAAATAATATTAAGTATAATGATGAGAAAGCAGTAAGATGAACAAGATGTTGACATTGATATCTTGCTACCTTAGACAAATTTGGAGGTATTCCTAAAAAATGTTGCATCTTTTAATGTCCTATACAGTCCAGTTAACCTATCTGACCTGCAGCAGAGCTTTTATGCCTTCTCTTTGTCTTCAAAAGAAAAAAGAAGTTTCACTCTACAGACAGGAAAATTCATATATGTAAACTTAACCAAACTATTGAGACATTAACTTATTTACATTCTGCTCATAAGAAAATCTTCCTAATTTTCACAACATTAAACTGTTAAAGCTGACCATCATACTCAAGGTGACAATTGCATTTCAGAAGATAAGCTTATTCCCTGGTTGATGAGACAATAACTCTAAGTATTTAATGTAAAGCTACTATGCATTGATAGAGTATCCTCTTCCCTGCTCTTCAAAAAATTTCCAGAAAATGGAAAACTTGCCAAGTTATCCAAGATCATCTCTAAATGTTCATCTGAGTGTATATAGACAGTTGGGGCAGGTCCACCCATGTGGCTCCACTGGAGAACTTCTCTGAATTCCCTAAAGAAAATATTTTAAGAAAATATTTTCTTTAGGGAATTCAGAGAAGTTCTCCAGTGGAGCCAAGTGGCGTATGATAAAAAACTTGGACTTTGAGATCTTTCATCATGAAAAGAGGTTTTTTTTCACTGCACTGTGGTGGACTGTGTGTGTACTGCACTTTTCTAGAAAACCCTTCTCATTTTTAATCTTGCTCTTTGCATCTTAAAGGCTTTGTCATCAAAGAAATTTGCTCCTCAGGTGGAAAGCACTGAAAAGTTATGCTATGAATCATGTGTACATGGAGTGTACAATCTCATTCCTGAGGATTTCTAGGATCAGCAGAAAGGAATACATGACATTCATCTCTATTGCCTAGGTTTTATTTGTCCAGCTAGTAAGAGAAAAGCATTTCAGACTCAGCAGTCACTGGGGATGTGAGGAGTTGAGGTGAAATAAGACACCAAGTTGCCTGAACAAAAACTTGGACAATCTTCACAATTCTTAGTTACATTATTGATTTAGTTATACTTAGTGTTTTAAAGTAGCTAATGCCCAGGACTTCAGAAAGCAACTGGTACAGCTGGGAGGAAATTCCTCATTAATGCTGTTACAGGAAGCTTTACCAATCAAAGCTATCCAGGTAAAGAAACTCCCTGGGCCAAATAAAGGAGGTTTTTTTAAGTGCCACTGGTCAGTCARGAGACCTGTGAGAGAACCTAGCTTTGGCAAAATTGGACACTTGGGGAAGTATCTGAACAACATGTCATGGACAGAAACTCCTGGTTCTGTGAGCAGAAACCAGAGACAGAGAGGCTGGGTTCCCACTCTGAAGTTCAGAGAACTTGTACACACTGGATGGGATGGGCTTCTGAGCATCTCCATTGACTCTGCAGAGTAGAGCTGATCTCCATGGAGGCCACATAAGCCAAAAATGACACAGATATGTTATCTTGGCTGCAGAGACAGAGCAGCAATACCTGCTCTTTCACACAGAAATGCCTAAGGAGGCTGCTCTTTGCATCTGCAGCTGYAAAGAGTAAGGCTGATCAACTGTTAGAAGCTCAGTTATGATACTGAACTGTTTCATAGGAAGCCCAAGAAGTCATTGGAATGAACACTACAACAAACCCTTCAAAGGACAGAACACTGACCTAACTGTGGTAGTGACAGAAAACTTGGTTTCAACAGTAGATTTGGTGACTTCAGTGTGACTCCCTATCAGACAGACTTTGCAGTAAGACACTTTATAAGTTCTCCACTGCAGATGGTGATTATATCTCATCTGGATTATGTTTGCATGCACAAAGAACTTGCCCAATGCAAATAAAATGCAAAATCAGCAATTACTTATTATCAAACGTACCCTTTCCCGAGCACGCTGGATCTTCTCTCTGTCGTGGCTGAGGTTTTCAAGCATCTCCTGTCCAATCTGCTCTGCATTAAAAAATGAAAATGTAAATCATGAAAAATACAGCTTGTGACTGTAAGGCCTTAAAATGCCAAGTTAGATTGTAACAATAGCACTTAACATATGTGGTGGCCTAATCACTCCTTCTAACTGCAAAGAGGAATACATCATTATACTAAATTTTAAGTTTCTCAAGGAACATAAAACTGAAGAAGCAAACCAAACCAGAAGCTGTCTCCCTGCAATTTTTGGAGGTTGTCAAGGCCCTGGGAATTGATGCTCCCCTTTGATCTGTGAAACAAAGGCAAGAAGACTTTCAGGCTTGCTCTAGGTGCCGGGTGCTCATACTTCCTATCTACTCCTTAAGCCCATTGCTTGACTTAGAAGAGAAGCCAGGAAGCCTTTGCTAAACCACCAGCCATCCTTGTACATCTAAAGACACTGAGAAGTCCTATTAGTAGAAAACCACTCTCAGTGCCTCTCAGCATTTACCATTGATGCTTAAATAAAAGCTTTTTCAGGCTAAGCCCAGTTGCTGGTGTCTGCTTTGCTCCACCGTGGACTGATTCTGGCTGGCTTAGAGATACACTGTAATCTCCTGATGTTTTTAACAGCAAACAGAGACATTAATTTATAGTCATCACCGTTTGTTTACACAGGGGTTGTTTGCTTCCGCAGCTTACGCCGAACCAAAGGTTGCAAAATTACAGTGGAGAGGCCTCAAGATATGGTACAAAGACAGCACAAGATGCCAAAACTTTACTCTTCAAACAGCTTCAATCAAATGCTTCTCTAACACTGAAATATTAGCAGCAAGTATAGAGAAGAGATTTTAATCTTCAAAGCTCTATAGTAATATTAAGAAACCCTCCCTGTATTTCCCTGAAGGAGAAAAATAAGTTAAATCATTCCCAATTTACAGATGGGGAAGCAGGCAGAAGGAGCTGAAGCAGCTGTAGCTTTGCCTCAGGACACACAGCACGTGTGAGACAACCAGCATTTCTGTGCACATTCATTTAGGGTACTTAGCAGGCTTACCAGAGATACGCACCAAAACAGTGAAACTACAAAAACATGGCCTTTTTTCCCTAAACAACAAAAAACATGCCTTGCTTTTGTTCCGGTGAGTGGGTGAGTGGGATCTTAAAATATCATTATTCAGGGAGCCTTGAGAAAACAAATAATTAAAAATTCACCAATATGTTAACAAATATGATCGTGACTTTTTTTTTTAAATAGATACAGTCCATTTTCAAGGAACAATCCAAAGTAGAATCGCCTCAAACTTTAAAAGTTTGAGACAAGCAATGTTATTTTTAAATCCATTTAACACAAGGTACACAGTCTGCCAGATAAAGTCTGAGGAAATTCATTACATATATATTTCTCTATCAGTTGCCAAGTACAGTACAAGTAAGATAAATATTTCCTCTGACCACAAATTGACATCCTCATTATGCTATCTTGTCCCTCTTGGCTTGCTGCTCTTTACTTTTAGCTGTATATACAATGCCTCCCAAAGGTGAAATGTGGTAAGATACATGGGTTTGGAGTTAAAAAGGCTGCACGGTGCAGAGCAGTTACACAAATGGCAGCCTCAGAAAGCCATTCACGAGAGCTCTGCCTATGKTTGCATGTCAAAGGACCTACGGGATGGAACTACACTGAGCTTTGCCTCATTAGGGCACTCAAAATACTGTAATGCACAAACAGATACATGCCTTCAATGTAATCAAGGGGAGAAAAAAACAAAGCAAAATCCCTTAAAAAGAGAGGGAAAAGAATATCAACAAATTASTAACCCAGTAGCATGAGGTGAAATGATAATAAATATATTTAGTGCTAAAAATTATACATATGTTTGCAGACATGAAGGAGTGTGAAGAGCAGATTTTCCTTCAAAGGAATAAGTATAAACTATATGGCTAAAATGGCTTGGTATTTCACAAACAAATCTCAAAAATATAGGGAACAGTTTTATTTTTATTACACCAATTTTAAGCAAGTTACTGTGGGGTTTGTTGGTTTTTTTTTTTCATCTTCTTCCTGTCACTGGCAAGTTCACACTCTTAGCTTTTTATAATGATTGAGTTTATTTTCCAACCATCAATGTGACAGCAGCATCAACTGTAAGTGAGGGTAAAACACCGTCACTTTGACGAATAGTGTATTTTCCTCTCATTGTCGATGACTGAAGACATCAATAAATAAGGAAGGAGAGCATGTCAGCCAGAATATCACAGAATGAATTGTTGATATGACACTTAGGGATTAAACCTTCAGCCATGAAGTTCAACCTAGCAGAGGGGTCTGAGAACTGAGATAGTTGCGTTTCTTCCCAGCAGCCTCTATAGATAAATAATTGGATGGATCATCAATTTTACAGGAGCAGCTTTACTCTACATGCACTTTCGTTGATGATCTTTGGCCTTTTTTGGGCTAAAATAACAACATAAGTTGAACAAAGAGACATGATGGAGGTAACATGATCTCACAATAAGTTTGCAAACATAAATTGACACCTTTATACTCTTCATATCCTCATTCTACTCAGAAAATTCACTGATGACAGCGAAACTTGATTTTTAGCTGGAAGGTCAAGACAGTCAAACAAAAATATTATTAAATAAAGAAAATAAAGACTTCTTGATACGAAGACATGTCTCTTCACTTGGTTTGCAACCGAAGGTACCCAGGACTAGGAAAAATGTAGCATTAGCTCACAGTACAGCTAATTACAAGCTTGATTGTTGCTATCTGCTTCCTACCATTTTTCAAGTTTCCCCACGACTCTGATGTTTTCCTGCCAGTTAAAACATTCGTCTCTGTGGCAGATTTGTGCTTTTAGTGCAATGGTGCTGTATAGATCTTTCCAGCCTACTTAYAATGCAAGTCATTGACGAAGCTACTACAGTTATGTGAAAAGGTCAGGTTTGTAAGATATACTGTAGTGCAGATGCATGAATTAAGACCAATACACAAACTGAAGGGTGTTGCCTGTTGCCAGTAATGGTGTTATTTCCATAGAATCTTAACAATGTCAATTATTTGGGGATTATTTCAAACTTTCAGTTGTTTTGTACAGACAGTGTTTAGTACAGTGCCATTCCAAGTCCTACAAAAGGCTGAGTGGTGCTGCCTCTTCTAACTGAAATTCCCAAAGAGATGCATAAAATTATGTTCTAAAATTACAGCTAAACTATGAGAAGCAGAAGGGTGAATGCATTTACATCATTATTATCTATGTACTGACAGAGGGCAGGAATAGTCGATACAGCAATTATCTCAGTTTTAAACAATGCTGCGATGGCCAGAAAAAAAWATTTCTGAAAAAGTACATAATATTAACAAGCATCAGCCTTAAATGGTGAATGCTAAAATTCACAGTTCTAAATGTATTCCGCCCTAAAGGTGTTTGAACAAGGTATGGGAAATCATCCTCTTTAGTGCTGAGCACTCCAATAATGTTGTGAGTCCAGCACAAATGGTGCCTGGTTCTATGAGACTGTATTATACAAAATATTATAACATTTCTTATCCTAAACCACTGAAACTAATTAGAAGAATGAATACACTTTCCCTATCTTAAGAAAAAACACTTTCCCCCCTCCCCAAACCAACACACGCAAACTTAACTTCCTCCTTCATACACGCACAAATTGGCACATGGTTTTAACTTTTATGTTGAGATAAACCCAAAAGACAACAATCACTTCTAGCAAGGCTTTGCACTCCTGAATAAGCCTTTTCTTTGGAATTTGCCTATAACCTATCTGCAGTATTTATTTATTCGTACAAATCGTAATTATTTAATACATGGTCCACAGAGCTTGATTTCTAATACCTGCACACACATCAAGGATGCAAAATAAGTCGTGCTTGACTGGTTTTTCTTTTACTTTTTTTGCCTCCAGCCATTTAAGAATTTATGTACTTTATCAGCTAAACTGATTCTGAAAGAGCTTTTTCTAATCACTCAAGTCAATAATACTTTTTTCCCCTAAGAATGACTAATATATTTACTCAAGAGACAGGAATGACATGGAATGAGCCTCTCCAGGCTTTTGGATACACAAACATGCATTTTTATGAATTTTGAAGACAGACTCCCCATTTTTCTTTTCATATGAAAAATAAAATAATCCAACAGAGTTTAYAGAGCACTTTTTCTCTCAAAGTATACCCTCTGTGTGTGTGTATATATATATGTGTGTGTATGTGTGTATAAGTTTCATAAGATGCAGCAGATATCTTGATAAGATTTAAAATATAAAAAAAGTTTAAAACCAACCCAACCGCAGAAAGGATGCCTGGAAACATGATTTTCCCAATCTCATCCTATATACAATGTATGCATGTGAGCAATGTAATTAGAGGTTGGAAAAGACAAACTAATTTACACTRGGAAAAGCAGAAGATCATGTTAAAAATCAAGATAGCTGTTGTGSAGAATCATAAAATACACTAAAAAACCCACTGTGTGATGATCAGAGTAGGAATGGAGCACAGTTCCACCCTGAGATCCTCAGCCCTGGCAAGTGAGCAGTGCCATTTGGGGAGTGCAATTGTGTGTTGTCTGTGCAGGGAGACATCACATGCTCTGAAGATGTAGTAAAAGCTTACAGAAGATTGTTAGAGAACTACACTCACACAGGCTGGAACTTTTTTTTTTTTAAAGCCACTCCGTTTTGGACAGGTTAAAAGTTTTGATTTTAGGAGACTAGGATAAATCATCAACAGCAGTGTCTGGGAAAAAATGCTAGAAAGTGTTAAAAGCTCACTGTTCAGAGGTGACAGCAAGCAGATTTATAAACTTGGAAAATATATGTTGCAGCAGTTGAAGAATTCAGGGCTGAGTCAAACACCTTATGCTTCTGACAGGAGAAAGTTAATAAAGAAAGTGATGACATCTTGAGGTATAGGGACACAGGTAAAAGTCCAATAAATTCCCAAGTTCGCAGTTGACATACATTTACATTGAGCAGTTGATATAATTAGAAACAGAAGGATTTAGATCATTAAGGTTATTAAACAACAAGTACAGGTTAATACAGATAAATGAAGGATAATGTAACAGCCATAAGCCAATGGAGAGACAATTTGTAGAGCATTAACAGAACAGTGAAACATGAGTTAGTGCTCAAATGCCTCAAGAATCTGCTATGAAGATGTTAATCTGCATGATGTTAAGTGGTCACTTAACACAAAAAAATTAAAATTAGCTACTTTTTATAGGGATTAGTTGGCCTCTTCAGCAGAAGCAAATGCTGTACAGGTGGAAAGAGCACTGACAGTCAACAGCATTCACTGAGGACATCCAACAATTCCAGAGCTGTCAGAAGTTCAGTTGCAAGAGAGGATAAAAGAAGTTGCCCAGTCTTACTGTTGAAGCAAATAACATCTAAAARTACCTCCCAAACTTCCAGAGTCCAAGATGTCCACCAAAGCAAAAATACAAACATTTTTCAAATGAAAAGGTCCCTATAAGCTATAATGGATGTCCATGAAATTATTTTTACTGGCCAAGAGCAAAAGGGGTCTGTTGGTACCGAGGTCAGGAAAACCAGAAAGAAAAACATCCAGAACACATAATCAGAAATCAGTCTTTGTGCTTTGTTCAAAATAGAGAAGAAAAGATATTTGAGGAAGGTGCCACATGCCTTTAAGAACAAACTGGGAGCATTTCATAACCAACACCTCCCATGGTCCAGGCCTGGCTTGTAAAAAAAAAGTAAAAAAAAAGGCACATGAATGAGAAGAAAATAGGATAAAGAAGAAAGATGATATATGACAGACCTAGTAACTTCACCTCCAGTTGCTTTTTCTATTTCTAAAGTTTCATACCTTTTCTGAAATCCTAACTTACATCAATCTGCTGGTAAAAAACTACTCATTTCTCACTAAGTGATGGATTTTTTTCTGTCTACTCCCATCACCAATCCAGTTGAGCTCCCTTACTAACATCCTCACAGCAACAYTCACAGGAGGTGGCAGACTTTGATTCTGCTGAGCACTTGTGTACCTTGAAGTYCAGCCACTGTTGTAGCCATGCAGCGCTCATCTTCTCCCAATTCCTCCCATGGCATCTTCCTCCCCTACCCTCTTCCTTCAAGTAAGTTCTAAGGCAAAAAGAAATCCTTCCTTAGTGCATCCATAAGGAAACAACTTGCAACCCCCATTTCAATCGCTAATGTGCGTGAAGCTGGGAGCCAACACTCAGCATCTTTTTGCTACTACTTTTAAAGGCTCCCATGATGGAAGAAGCCCCTGCTGGCTCTGGGCTTGGTGCAGAGAYGGATGGGCCTTCCTTACAGTACTGTCCATCTTGAACTTGTCTGAGAGCAATTTAGCAGGGGAGAGTATTAACAATCCTGATTGCATCTCAATTAAGTTGCAGAAATAAATCCTCTAAAACYTGAGCCACAAACCATCACTTAATTAAACCCGTGACTCCAAACAGCACTGAGATGACACAATGGTGATCTCTGGTTCATCTAAGGCTGGATTCATAATCATTATTTAATCAAAAGTGCTCCACCATCTACACAGTTTGCTGTAAATTCAGAGCAGTACAAATTACTCTGGACTCCACATTACATATTTTAAAGACTTAAAACGTGCAGGCAGAGTTGGCAACTTAAACTCCTGTGTTCAGCAGCTCAAGGCTCGTAAAGTTGGCCCTATCTTTGGAGCTGATTCACTCTTAAAGCAGTAAGTGCACTTCAAGACACAGAGCTGAGCACAAAATAGATGAGACAGGCTATTAGCCAACCAGCAAATAGAAAAAAAAGTTACATTAGTTTTTCAGAAGAGAAGGAAATGTTTTGAAATTTTGAAATATGTTTTAAAATTGAAGAATGGAGCAAGAATATTTTTCGATCTTATTTAACTGCACAAAACCACAGTATATGACATTTAGGCAGTACAATGATGAAGAACAAAGACTGCTAGTTATATCTGTAAGCACTGGAACAATTTATTATTTTTTTTTAAAACTGATTCTTCATGACCCATTTATGTAGCTTAAACTTATCAATAGGAACAAGGGCTTTTGCAGTATCTCAGCTTCTAGACATCAGAAGACCTATAAGAAGAGTATATCCTTCAAGTGTTTCAATCTGAGAAAGTGCTCCTTGAAGTAAGAAGAGAAGTAAACATCAGAAAGTAAAGCCAGAGCCAAATAAAATTGCATTTGGGTTTGTTCAGGTTTCCTCCAATATCTTGATGTACCAGGTTTATTTTGAAAGTACAGWCCAATTAGAAAGTCAGGAAAACTGGCAACACAAGCAAGAAGTCTGTGCTTGTTTGATCTTTAATATTTCCATGAAGCTAAAGAGTGTTTTAACCTTTCTTGCACTGTTCAGAAATTCATTTTAAATGTGAATGGAACTATCTCCTGCTGCATTCACATTCATATTTAAACAATGAAAAACAGGAATAAAATAGCACCCAGACATTAGAAAAATGAAACAAACCTAGAAGACTATTAATAAATAATGCTTAAACTCATTGACCAAAAAGTGCAGCGGTCTGTGCATAAAGCATTCTGTAAACAGTGTGTGTATATATATATATATATAAAAATATATATATATAAACTTTCTTAAACATGGTAAAGCCCACAAAGCAGGTGAACAGCTCAGCAACCTCGGAGCTGGCTTCAGTGCAACTCACTCTTTGAATACGAATTAGCAGTGGGTAATCGCAGCATATTTATGAGGCCTTTTGCCTGGTCCTTCTCTCCAGTGAATGCTGTATTATTCATTGCGCGTGCCCTGACCCCAGTGCGCTCCTGTTCTGACAAATCATACTTGATTAAGACAAATCTTTATTAGTTAGCTAGTCAACTTCCCCATTTATCATTTGCAAATCCCATTCTCTTTTTCGGGTACAGTAAAAAGTAACTGAAACTGAAACCATTTTTTTCTCCGTATAAAATGAAATGCTTGTTACAGCCAGTAAGTGCAAACAGAAGCCTAGAAGTCAGTAATAGATGATAAAACAGAGGTTTAACAGGCATGAATTACAAATGGGGCAAAACTCTAACACAACTGTGTACCTTAGATAGGCTGAGGAAACATTAATTAGCTCATCCTTTCAATGCTTCCCCTTTTYTTCACAAAATAAATATCTCAAAATCTAAATGCCATAAATAGAAATGCATTGCAAAGTTGGAGGATGAAAGTACCAAGGTTTAAAAAATAATAATAAAGAGAATGCTGAGGAAAGTTATTGTTCAAGGTTTCTACCAATACTAAAAAAACATCTTTTAAAAGGAGGAAAAATGAGTTCCAAATTACTAACAAAGCTTCAGTTTCCCTTGAAAATGTAATATCTCTCCAAAGAGGTGGCAATTTGGAGAGGAAAAGCCCCTTTCAAGACAATGTTAGTTTATTCATTGGGTAATTTACAACTAGAAAACCATGTGATGTGTAATGCACAAAAGTTTTGCCATGATAGTGATTTTGCTTGCAGAGAAGGATGTTTCTTCTATCAGGACCCTGGAGATCTGAAGCAGCTACTTGGAGGTTGAGGAACAAGAGACAGAGGAAAAAGACAGTCTGTGGCTTTTTGGGTGCTGTGGTTCAAGTTCCAGCTCTACCCCAGAATTTTATTCTCTAGGAAATGCTCACTTGGCTGTATTTTTGCTTGGCAATGAATTTTAGCAGGTTGTGCATTTTATTACGATATGAATCTTGGTTTTCTACATTATGATATCTATGCCCATCAGTTAGAATCTGAGTTTAAAATATGCAGTAGATACTGTATATTTGAAATATACAGTAATTTAAAAAACTGCACATAAAGGACAGAACATCAAGATAAACACCTCCGTGCTCCTTACGCAGCACACTTCTTACAGACTCCGGTCTTCCTCCACTTACACATTCCCATCTCAAGTCATTTTTCCTTTGGTTTGTGTTTGTGTGGTTTTTTTTTTACCCTGCAGGACCAATGCAGCTATGGATTCTGCTGCTTTTCACACACATGAGCTAAGTGCTAGTTATTTCCATCTGCAATGTTGCCTTTGATTACACACACAGTAATGCTGAGAAAACCACTACCTCACTAAACCCACAGCAAGGGTTAGGAGGGAACAATGAAAAATACTCGATGGCCTGGCAAATCAGTGTTACCAGGAGGTATACAAAAAGGAAAGAAGCCAGACTGATTTTAAAATCCTGGCTGAAGTTGCAGGGCTATAGGTATATATATGTACATATATATATCTTTGCAAAATTAAAAAGTCTCTGCTCTTGTACTTGCCAAACAAAGATATTTCTTCTGGAAATTGCTGAGATGGAAAAAAAGACTATCCCATAATAGAATTTTTATAGTGCTCCTCAGAGGAGACTCATATTTTCTGGATCAAGTTAAGCTCTTCAGATGGTGTTTAAGAGGTTGACTTACATGGGACCTTTATTACATATAGACACCATTTGTTTCTAAGGCACCCCTGCTAGGGAAAATTGCTGCAAAACCTGATTTTTCAGTAAGTGTCTAAGATGACAAGAGTGATTTGTTCTGAAGGACAACTCAGCAACACTTATCGGTACTTTTGGCATCTGTACATTAGACAATCACTACGTGATTTGATTTAGGGCAAACCTGGAGATTTCTAAAAACAAACTGCTCCAGAACAGAGCACTTTACTGCATGGGGCAGCAGCTTTTGCTTGGATTCTCCCAAAGCAGCTGCTTTGAGCAGTGCTCCAAGAGCCATCCCAGCTACTGGACATCCCAGTCCCTGCTGATTTGGGTGAGGGTTACCAGAGGCTGCTTCTGGCTCTTGGGTGCTGCTCGAACTGCAGTCACACGGACACAGGCACTGGAGGTGCTGTCAAGAAGCGCTGGCAGCTGAAGAGTCTCTGTGGGGATGTCCCAGGTTTGGGTGACATCTCCCCTCTCTCCTGCCCTCCCAGACTTGTCAGCACGCGGCACATGCTGTCAGAGGCACCAGGTGATCTGCTGTGGGATGTCATTAACAAATTTGTAGGACTTTCTGGCAGGCCACTGTTAATGTGTATTTGTGTAAATGGTCTGTGTGCTGCAGACTGAAYGAATTTAGTATGTTTTTCTTTGCTGTACCTCATTTCTTAATTTCTAGAGGACAAACATGAGTAAAACAGTACTCCCAGCCCTTAGCCCACAGAGTAAAGAGACAAGGATCTGGATTTTCTGTCATGCTTAAAGATCAAGAACACAGGGAGGAAAGGTCAGTCCTGGGAAGGGACCCCGGACTGCTGAGTTCTATATTTGAAATGAAAGTCATGCCACCTATGGGCAGGTACCATCCAGCCCACCATCCTCACTGATCTTACAGACCTGAGCCCACAGCCATGTTCACATTTCAGAGCTGTTTTGGATGCCAGTAAAAAAAATAAATAAATTGATCTTTCTGAAATTTCTTCAAGCAATCTTTAATGTTGCAAAATAGAAATCTGAGAGAACAGAACTGTATTACTGGCTCAGACACTACTGGATGCCTGGTTCCCTGATTCTAATACAGGTGTGAAGAAATCCACATTGGTCAAACACAGTACGTCACATTAGAAGGATCATATTACTATGGAAGGCATTTAAATACTGCACTTAGCTTCTTATATTTTCATTTTTATTAYAGATACTAGTCTGAATACCTTTTTAATTAAAAAAAAAAATGTAAGAAATTATTTTTAAAATGAAATCTGAAGTGGCTCATTCTCCTCAACTAAAGAATATTATATTTAATCTCATAAGTGGTTTTTAGATTATTTTAAGCCCCAAAATATAATTATCCCATGATCTACTGAAATGGTAAATTACTGCAGTATGACAATTTAATGCAAACACCCAGTTTACAAACATAACTTTGCTGGAAATTCTCAAGAAGTGTTAAACCGATGTCAGTGTCTCAGTAATTTCGCAGTTTAAAAACAGTTAGAAATGTAATGACTACACTGCACTTGATTAAAGCATTTACAGCTCTAATCAAAAACTGACAGCAAGATCAAAGATGTTAACTTAAATCTCTCTTCTAATTATGTTTAAAATGCCACACCTCAGGCCTGTCTCTCCTCTTCTTTTTCAAACCAAATTCTGCTTAAGAAAGATCTAACACTTCTTAACAGTTCATTATCCAATAAAACTATTCAAAGCTTAAAAGCAATCTACACAATTAGTCAGGACCTCAGGGAGTCCACCGGTAGTCTTTATTACAGGGCTTCATATTAAAACACCTTAATTATATTTGTCAAATGGATTTCATTAAAACTCATCGTCACTTTAATTTTCATATTTTGACAGTGCTGGCATAGCATTATTACCACCTGCCAAGCTACGAACTACAACAAAATTATCAAATTCCTTCAAATACCAAGCAGTTTCTTTTTGTACCTGCCCAATGATTTCCCTCTTTTTGGTGAATGCACCATAATTAAGAGGAATAATTAAAATTTCATATTCAAGCAGCACACATGCAAGCCAAACGTACAGTGTATCTGTTGCAGGTGTGTAAATAAGAACCTATATGGATACCTGGTTGCCAGGAGCACATAATACAAAGGTAGGACACATATACTGAAGTGCTTCTGAATAATAAAGCCAAGACATCAAACAGAATGCACTATTATTTAATCAAATGACAACCATGAGGATTTGAAAGCAGAGGACATTTTAACTTCTACTCATTATACTGACATTTCGACACAACAGATCTGGGGATTATGACCATATACTGTAACCACAGTTATATTTTAGATTTAATCCATGGAGGTTCCACTTGACTTTAGACAATCACATTGAAATATAATTAAAACAAAATTGTTCATCCTCTTTACATACAGTAAGTACCGTGACAAGGGCTTCTCATATTTATGATACATTTCCAATGCAGGACATATAAATTGCGTGATTTTTTTCTTAATACTCAATGCCACAGCAATTAACGACTTTAGATAATTACCAATAATATAAAAGGTAGGTACCAGCATCTGTCATGCAACACAGTTTGGGCTGTTAACATCACGTGGGGTATAGAAATAAATTATTTCCTGTTTTTTGTTATCTGAAATACTGTACAATACTGTACTGAAACAATTTATCATTACTGTGCTTATATTTACTGAGCTAAATTCAAGCCTGATTAACTCCATGTTCTTCAGTGAACATGTGTGTGAGATGACTTTGGCCCACAACAGATAAAACAATGGCATGCAGATTGCAATAGGGAAAAGAACAGAGAATTCTCCTTTCTTTCATATAATCATAGCAAGAAATAAGAAATTAAGAGGTTTCTGCCATATGTCTAACACACTTCACTGCTTTGTACAAAGGTCTCGAGAGTAATGATCTCCGTGTGTTATGAATATTTTAAGACTTATTAAATGTTCTTGGATTATTGTGAGTAAAACTATGGGATTCTAAAGAACTGGTTTAAATGACAATCAAATATTATACCTACTTAAGGTAAAATAAAAATTTAATAATTATTTAATGTATTATCAAGGCAGAAAGCTTCA
Organism: Amblyornis subalaris; assembly: GCA_018881555.1. Classification (NCBI taxonomy): domain Eukaryota; kingdom Metazoa; phylum Chordata; class Aves; order Passeriformes; family Ptilonorhynchidae; genus Amblyornis; species Amblyornis subalaris. The sequence continues at coordinate 1,527,976 of JACAXG010000132.1, read as the reverse complement.
ACCTCTTTCACACCATATCACAAGTTTTAGCAGAGGAATTGCTGAAGACGTGCTGGGGCTTATTTTATATAATTTTGATTTTATTTCTTTTCATTGCTTTAATTGCTTTTGAATTACAAAGAAATAAAGCAGAGTACTTACAAGCAAGGGACTATGAGCTGATCACAGATCTCTTGTTTGATTTTTGGCAAGTCACTTTATTTCTTTTATCCTATTTACTCTATCTGTAAAACAGGGGTAAATAATGTTTCTACTAGAATTCCACTGAAACAAGAAAATGCCCACATACTGCTTAGCTTCTGTTACCAGCACATCTTACAGCAAATAATTAGAATTTTTTGGTGCCTCTTGTTCAAACTAGCACAACGACCTTGGGTGCATGTGGGGGTTCCTCCTGGAAACCCACTAACCCAGAGACAATGTAGGAGATAAACACTGTTTGGAAAACAATCCCAGCTCAAACCAGAGCATAGGCTTGCATCTACTGACCTGGTAGGAGCCAGCTCCTCCAGCTTAACACAAGGATGGATGGAGGGATAGGGAAACTTCCCAGATGAGGAGCTGGTGGATGATGGAAACTCACATTTGCCCTTGACAGAACAGGTCATGCTTTCCCTCTTGAAATCTCCTCCTCCCTCTGCACCCAGGATCCTGCCCTCTCTGTGAGGGCTGTGTAAGGCTCTGGTTTTGGTTCCTTTCCTCCCCACAGATCTGCAGTTGATTTACGGCTGGAAAATCTCATGCACCAACTCAGTTACTATTTAATAAGTGACAGATTTCCCTCTCTGCTACACTGCCATTTCCTCTCCCATCTCTCTCACTGCTCAGCATTCAACTCAAATTCAACACAGCAATTCCTTGTCCCCCAACATGTCTCCACACCATCTATTCTCATGACATGCAACACGATTGTCTTCTTTTCCACCCAGACTCAACATCTTTTTTCACTCAGTTTTTTTTTTTTTTTTTTCAGTCCTCATTTTTGGGCAAGCTGTCTGATTTTTTCTGCATGACATCAATAGGAAACAGACTGGTCCCACCATTCCCCTTCCTAAAACTCTCTTCTAGGCTCTCACCCTTTATTTGTATCATCACATACTTTTTCTTTAACCTTGACAAAAAAACCTATGTACCATCCACAGTAATGTAGAACACTGCTACAAACACTGTATTTTTAGCATCAAACCAGTCTTTTTCTTTCATGCCACTGCCTCTCCCCAGTTCAGCATATTAAACAATAGCTACATTCCTTCTGCAGCCAATGCCTTCATGGTCTGACTTCTCCCATTTGCTATCAGCATATTAATTCCTCTCTCGGCTCAGATATCATTCACTTGTTAAATTTTTACTCAAGCATCTCTGCACTTTCTCCCATGTTGCCATGATTGAAAGGAGATGAGCATAAACAACTCATCACCTCATCCCACCCCTGCAATCTCTGATCTGGCTTCTCTTGTCCATCGATATACCAGTGATAATAATTTCTTCACAGTCCATGGAAATCTCAGGCACAACCATGAACCTTTGTGTTAGCTGCATTTCTAAATGTCTAGTCCCAGAACGGATAAGCAATAGCAGAAAATCGAGTGAGCCCACGAGAGCATCATCCACAGGAGAGGAGGAAGGTACAGTAAGAAACAAGTTAGCACCACTTGTCTGCACTGTTTCAGTGCAGGTGCGACATAGGGATTTACAATGTACACTGCATTACTGTCAGATTTTACCTTCCTAAAGCAAACACTATCCCCCACAAGCTATCAGCAAATAGAATGTAAATCTTGTTGTCATGAGTGAATAATTTATTAAATTGACGCTATTACTAATAATTACAGAAGATGTGCCTGTTTTTCACTCCTGACAAACAGGAAGCCAGCCATGTTTCCCATTTCAGCTACGATACACAAGGAACAATTCAAAGTGATGCTCGTCCCTGGCTGGCACGTATTCTTTACCATTTGAAGTTTATTTGATACAAATGAGGGTCTACAGAACCCTGCTGACATGAAGTCACAAAGAGCATATACATTTATGAATACTGCATTTACTGCACTCTGTATGCGATGTTTGTTAGGTCTCGGGGCTGAAATCACAGCTCTGAATATATCTTGAAGATGTTAAGGATGCGTTGTGAGCTTTTGCTTTCTCTCCTCCTGCCCCCCAAACAAAACAAAACACCACCACAGCCTTCATGGCTTTAATTATTAAGTTTATATTTTCTGTTTTATCTTAAATCCCATAATGGAAGTAACCAGCTTTTTTTCTGTCTCCTTGTTTCCTTGTTTCTTTCTCTCTATTTTTTTTTTTTTGGTAGTAGTATACACTCTTGATGTAGGAAGGAAATGTGAAGACAGAACAATCCAGCTGGATTAGACATTCTTGAAACCTACTGCCAGCAGTGAGCTGTCAAAGCCAGCAATCAAATGTAACCCTGGCGAAAAAGAATGAGGACTGCTGTGAGGAGATTTACTTAGAAGAAACTCTCAAATAGTGCTTTTATGTCCTGGTTCTCCTCCTCTGCACCAGTTTTATACCTGCTTGTTGTCCTCCCCACTTCCTTGAAGTTGTTACACCTGGTTTACAGTCTGTGGTAGGAATATTTTCTCTATTCCAAAATTAACTATTGAATTTCTACAGCCTCAGTGCAGAACACCTGGACAAATACTTATTGTTCTCCTTCTTAATCTTAAAATCTAGGAAAATGTGAGGTATCTATTACTACAGAGATTTCCTCAATATGCTCAAGAGTAAAAAGTCTTATTATTATTCTTTTTTTCAGATCAGAAGCTGACAAAAGAAGGATGTAACTAAAAGTCAGAAGGAAGAGTAAGAATTCGCCACTTCTGACCTTAATCCTACTTTTCTAAAAGACCATAATTGTGCTTTATATTCCATCTTTTCACCTGAAAGCTGTTAATAAGCATCAGGGAAGCTTGGTGATAAGCACCATTAAAATTAAAAGACATGAGAAGATATTGTGCCATGGCAATGGAAAGGAAAACAAGATAAAAAGTTAAAGAACTGACTGGAACATGAACACAATGTAGGAAGTGAATCTCGGATATTGAAGAACAGGGTCTCAAACAACCAGTGGGAGAAAAGCAAAGACCAATACTCTGTATTGGACTAATTATTACAACAGTAAGATCCTTACACTGTACAAAGAAAAGTCTTTCTAGATTAAAAGAGGAATGACTACAGAACAGGAGGGTAAAATCTTCATTTTGGCCATACCTAGGCTACCAACATGTTCAAGAGTCTCTCTCCACTATAAAATGAAAGTAACACTACTTCATTATTTTCTAGCAATGGCATGAAGATTTATTGATTAATACTGATTTTTAAGTTTTTAAGAACCCTCTGATTCATGCGGAGTCTGAATCTTAATGCAACAGTCAAGGAAAAAACAGAATTACAAGAATGTCTAATTTGTGTGATGTGTATGCTTTCTGTTGAACAGAAAATCAGCTTTAAGACTGGGACATGAGGAGCCACAGAAGCCACTGTTAGATCTATATACTGGAAAAACTTACAAATAGTCAGTTGAATAGTTCAGTTTCACAGTTTGGGATTTGAAAAGTCAGTACCGCCTTAAATTTTAACCAGAAGAGAGAGTTTATAGAATATTGGCTACTTTCTCTCATTTAAATTGATCAGCCATTACAGTTAACAACCTTCCTACATCGTAGAAATAAATAAAGAATGCTGTATCCATTCTAATTTAAAAACTCTTATCATCATTAAAAACATAGTTGATTTAGTCAGAAGTTCCATCTATTATGTGCTGTAATGATTTAATAGTGCCAATTAGATCTATAGTATTCCTAGAAATGGAGGAGTTGCAGCTGGAGCTCTGCAGACCAGTCAAACAATTTTCAAAGGATATTCAGAGGTCTGCACCACTCTATTCTAGGTAGAAGATTAAATTATAAAGGAAAAAAAGAAGCAGGATTTCAAAACAAGTATTCCAATACGACAAATAACTCTTCTTCCTGGGCTTTGCTTTTGTAGAAAAGAGAAGTATTTCACCCTCCTATTCCATAAGTAGCTGGAAATGCTCTGCATATTTTAATAATGACATCAAATGACTTCCTAATTCAAGATACTTCAGCCAGCCATGTGTCCTAGTGGGAGACAATGCACGAGCCCTTTAAAGTATCTACAATACAGAATATGTTCCTTGATAATGTCATTAAGCCATGATGACATGTAGCAAGCAATTGCTGGCAAAGGTCAATAACCTGATCCATTTATACAACGAATGCCTGTTAAAACAGTGTTTAAAGAACAATCGGATGATTGATGACCATAAGCTCTGTGTTGGCCATGATGTGCTGCGTGCACACACGGCGCCTTCTGCAAGCACTCCACGTACCTCTGCTGCTGGGGGGTGGCTGGGGGCAAAATCTGTCCCACCAGAAAACAAACCAAAATGTTGAGACAAAAATGCTGACAACAATAATTGAGTCAATAGAGGTCTGCAGACGCATTGGTTAGCACTGGGCAGTAAAAACGTAATTCTGATCTAATTGAGTACAGCTCAGTTTGAAAATGAGGTGCTCTGGGCAAAATGAACTGCAAGCGCCCTCTAAGCTCCATGCCATAGTCTGGGAAAAAACAGAAGTGACCATCCCATAGATCTCTACCACTGATTTTTAAAATCGATAATTTTTAATTTAAACTGATGCATTCAAATGCAGTTTCATTTGATGCACATTTGAATCTTGCCAGCTCAAAAGCCATTGTCAAAATTCACAGGTCCAATTTGCTGTGTTATTTAAAAAAAGAGGAGAGGGATAATTTCCAAAATATTGTTGTTGTTTTAATCTGTCAGCAACCGCCATTCTGTCAACAAGAGTGCTGCACACTTCTTAGAATTTAATACCCTTTTCTAAACAGTAATTAACCTAACAGCTTCTTACAAGTCATTTTTCTGTCTCATCAGAAAAGCATGGTGACCTGTATGTTCTGTAGGAGAGGAATGCTTCCCAAAATTGTCATATGGTCCCTACACAGAATTAATTCTGTCATTCTAAAGTGACCACATTCTTCTATTTACAAACAAGAACGATCTTGAAAGTCAACTCTCTCCATACGTATGATCATAAAAATCATAAAATAAATATGATCCATCCACAGCATTTGATATTCTATAACTGTAGTGGTTCTGGCTTTCACGAGATAAACACTCTGGGACGACATTGTGCTGCTGAAATGTACCCTTCAATTAAAGAGCATTTCTGCACACAAGCCAGTTCTTCATGGAGGTGTTGATTATAAGTGGCATTCATCAGAATCATTGGTATAAAAATAAGCTCCTTGCCATTTTGCTGCATCCATAAACAGGTGTGGCCTGAGCTTTATTAGGTGCCCAGACAAAAAGACACGCAAGGACTGTATCTCAGCGTGAGTCACAAAGCAAAATTACAGTTCTGTGCTGCAGTTGTGAGACTTCCTAAAATATGTTTCCCAAGTCAGGGGCAGCAGTCCCTGTTGTTGGTTAGTGCAGTCAGGAACTGGATCCAACCCTTCCCAGGCCCCGAAGAACTCCTGCATCGTGGTACAACAGTCAGACACGTTCCATGACTGTTCTTAGAGCTCCACCTTTCCTACAAAAGTGCAGAATTTCCACACAGCACAGTGAGCAATGCTAAAGTGGAGTTACGTTTTAAAAGCACTCATATGAAGAGTCATCACTTCTTCCCCAGTAATCTCCCATCAGCCACAAAAACAGCTGAAATAGAGCAGAAAACAGTTAAAGCAACAGTGAATTACACATTGATGACTTTTCCATCTCGTCCTCGGCACAGATGGAAGTTCAGTCTGCTCCTTAATACACAAGTGCCAAACAACTGATAAAAAAAGATGCCAAGTACTCCAAACTTCTCTAAATTTTGGAAGCTAACACCAATTGACCTACTAAAGGAATCTAACCTGTTTCCATCCTGTTTGGCTCTGTACTTGAAGCCTCCTCTGCCTACAGTGTTTTAACCACACACACCAGGGTGGGTTTTTCACCAAAAGGCTTTACAGGCACATCACACTTTTCACTCCAAGTGTCCAAAGATCTTTCAGCGAGCCAGTCTGTTTCCCATGTCCCTCCATTAGAAATTAAGTTTTCATCTTCCGTCTTGCTCTGTGAAAGAAACCAACCTATTTCCCATTTTCCATGACACAATCCCATTTCTTCCCTTCCACTATTGTCCTCCTGTCAGGCTTTTCCCACCAGCTCCTCTTGTGTCCTCCTCTATCTTGTCAACCATCAGGTGAATGTGACACCAGAGCATGATGGTTTCCTTACGAACTGACAAAGTCAAAGATTTGTCATTTACAGACTAGGAATGGAGACGTGGGAATGTTATGGTTCTTACAAAAGTCAGAAAAAATTAGTGACAAAGGTGTATCTCCTGACTTCCAGTTTGTTAGGATAAGAACATCGGAACATTTAACTTGTAATTATTGCATGTTCAAGAGGGGGAAAAAAAGCATCATTCTCAGGTGCTAAGAACCTTCCACTCCACATTCTTACATGTTCTTCAAAGATGTTGAAAGAAATGTGGTTTTCTTTTTCCAGTGTTCCTGGTACAGCAATCAGTATCTTTGAATTTTGTCTGTTTGGGAGGGAGAGCAAGCCCAGGCTGGGGCCCAGAGCTGCAGGGGTGGGAGCTTGGTACAGACCACAGACCAAGAACAGCTCAGAGACTTGTAGTGAAGGTGAGCTTTCCATGGGAGGATGTGTTTAGATGATTCTTAGCTTCTCTCTGCACTAAAGAGCGCTACATTTTGTAGGGTTTGATTTCCCTCCGACTCTTTTTGGCCTAGGGAAAAATCCACCTTCACTTTATTAATAGTGAATTCAAATGGTTTTTCTGCTGCAGTTTAACAACTTTTTTTTTTCCCTGCACAGGGACAAGATAGTCTTCTCTCTTGAAGCCTTCAACGTATTTGCTCTGCATTATTTTTTCATTTGCAGTTATCCCGGAGGCTCTCAATGTTTAAATAGCTCCCTCCTTCCCATGTAAAGCTGTGCACTAATATCGATCAACTTAGGCTGGAAGTTACTATAAGGCATTTTTCAATAATCAGCCAAGCTGTTCAGAGAGTGTCTTGGATATAAGCCTTAGGTAAACAGCACAATACACAAGGAACTTTCACTCAGCAAGCACATCTTTCCAATCTCAAGGCTGGCTGCTAGTGCTCCACCAGACAAAGAACTCGATTCTGACCTTCTACTCTGCAGGTCAAAGGCAAAGTCACATTAGCTAAGGATGTCTTTATTCTTATGCACAGAATTTAAGTTTCTTAAGACACTTGTATATTTAATGATCCCATAGTCATATGCCCTTCAAATAAAGGGTCAGGAAGTAAATAAGCTTTTAATGAGTATCAATTTACTTTTTAATAAAAAAAAAACAAACCACAAATAAAATCCCATTCTTCTAAGAAGAGAAAGGTGTGGCTGCACAAGAATTTTAGGTATTAACTAGGTGAAACACCTTTATCAGTGAATTAGAGTGAATAAGAACTCTTACCTGGCTGAGGGGAGAAGAAGAAGAAAATAATTTTAAGCTAAACAATTAAAAATAAATCATAGGAAAAGGATGATACATGTAAAAAATATGTCAAGTAATATCCGCACTTACAGAGACATGAGTAAGCTATTCTGAATTGTTAGGTTTTCATTTAATTCATCCCTGATATTAAATGCCAGGTTTATTCTATTTTTACACTGCCTCATTAATCAAAAATGGGAGAGAAAAGTGATTGGCATGAAAGACTTGAAATCATTCATACTTTATGCCTTAAATAGCTACATTCATTGGTTACTTCCCATAGTACTTAATTCTAAAATGAAAAACACGGGGTGTTTTAATTTCCTCTTTTTAACTGTAAAGCATCGGATTATGCTACATTGTTTTTTTAAGTCTGAGGGATCCTTAAAAGACAAGCTTGTGTAAACCAAAATGGCAAAAAAAGAGCCTGATGTAAAAATAGTCCTAGGCCGCTGCTTTGCACACTAAAACCAGTGATGTTCACACCCACCAGTGGGCGAAAGACAAACATCACAAAAGTAAATAACACTCTGAAATAGCTGGCTCCTATGAGTCCTGGAGACAGCACAAACTGTTTTGTTGTTTTAAAAAAAGATTATGCATAAGCAAATCCACATGACTTTAATGACAATTTCTGAACGTGTTTTCGGGTCAGCATCTGTGCTGGGGAGCCAGGGCAGAGCCCCGCGGGGCGGCTGCTCCCAGCGCCCTGCTGGCACTGCCCTCACCGCTTCCCTCTCCGGTTGGACCTGTCCGTGTCCGGGCTGGTTCCGGCTGCAGCAGTCGCTCCCTCGCTGAGGAGCGACACAGTCTGTGGTGGCAGGGCACAGAAATGAAGGCGAGTGTGGCTCAGCAGCATTTAGGTACCAAAGCTTTGGGGGATCCCCACACGCCTGGAATCGGGACGCACACAGGGACGCTGGCAAAGCCGAGGCGCCCCACGTTCAGCGCTCTCTGCCTCTGGCAGATGGCTGAGGAGCACAGCACTTTGTCTCCCCACAGAGCAGCACCTGAAACATCTAGAATGAACAGGGTTGGAGCAATTCAGGGAAATTCTTGTACAATGGCAAATGCAATTCAGTGCAGGTAAACGCAGGATAAAAATTGTAAGACAAAAGATTCCAAAAGAAAGCCAAGACATTAGAGGAAACTGTTCAGAGGCATAATGATTGAAGAGAGATTTAAGTGTCCTCCTGGGTTATGAAAGTCTTAAGCTAATGGATAACTGCAGTGGGAAAATAATACTGCACAGTGAGCTGCATGCCTAGAGGAATATAAAGCTAAAATTCTGGTGCTGACTGGTACACCAGGCTGACTGGAAGCCCTGCCTATACCATTGCATTGCCTTGATGCACATAAATCAATATTTCCATGTAAACTAACAAAAGAGGAAGGGGGAGGGAGGGCCATCTGAAACACAAATTCTTATTTTATAGCCCACTGTAGCCAGCTCTGTACCACAGAGAAACTGCAGGTCACCCCCACACTGCTGCAGTGCTCCATTTCTGGCCATATTCTGTGAGAGTGCAGATGGGATTGCAAAAGAGAAGTCACAGAAAGGATCTCCACGGGGTCATTCAGATGCCTTTACTGTGAATGTTGAGCCATATGCTCAAGGGCAAGTAAAATGCTGGACTCTTTCATAAAATAGATTAAGAATATTCAAAGAATTGAAGGGACATGGTAGGCAGAAAGGACAAACAGACAGTGATTACAATGCCCACATAGAGTATAGCTTTCCTTATTCTTAAAAACAGAACAAACCAAGAAATGTCAACCAACCAAAGATAGAAATTTAGCTAAAGACCTCCTTAGGACATATCTTGAATTATGGGAAATGATGTGCATGTTCTGTGCTTTGAGACAGTAATCAAAACAAAACAAGAAAATAACATCACCAATGTGTCCTGCAACTTGGGAAACATTTAGAATAATTTGCAACGGGGAAAAAACTTCCATAAATACAAATTATCATGCTCAACTCTTTAAAACAGTGTTAGTTATTTCAGGACATGATTATTATAAAGTAGGTTCAAGCAAAATTTTACACCTCAAAATAACTTCAGCACAGACCCTTGGGGAACTTCAGCCAGAGCTTCCCCTGAGCCTGGCTTGCCTAGGCAGAGCACTGTCTGTCTACACTGTGCTCTGCTCAGGTGCCACCTGCCCAGTACAAGGGAGGCAGATTCAGGGACACACAGCGGCATCTGTAGCATCTAATTTGGCACTTTATATGATATAAAACCTTTGCCATGTCCAGAGTATCGCGCATCAAAAATTGATTTCAATTTCCTCTAGAGCCAATCTCAAGTTAAGAGTGAAAAACATAAGAATTTCTGAAAAGGAATGAAACCTCACACATCTGCAGGATCTTTGCCAGATTTCTGTGCAACCAGACAGGGACTTAGGGCAGAGAAGACAGGTCCTAAGACCATTCCCCAGGGCAGTTTCTGAAAATCAAGATGCCTCCTTGAGTTACCAAAAATTAGTTCCAAGTTCAACTGGTGCAAAATTTGAAGCTAGAAATGTGCAATCTGTTTGAATCTTGTTTAAATTTATTTAATTAGTTAATCAAAATTAAAATACCCTTTAGTCTGTCTATAAGGTAGACCATAAGCCACAGCTCAGCACAATGCTTTGCAGCAGGGGTCTGAGCCCTGAATTCTCAAATTAAACTAAGTCAACCTAAAAGAGCAGTCAGTGAATAAGGGCACCTGTGTTAAGGAACAGCATCCTTACTTTTCCTCTGCCTTGATTTTGTTCATTAATCTGCTGTGGGTCCCACAGGATACTGGAAGAACATGCCAAGGCTCCCTGCTCAGCACATCTGTAACAGGCACAGAGCATCTTGTCCATGCCCTTCACTCAGTATCTTGGGCACTTCCCCCCATCCTGCTATACCACCAGGACCAACAGCCATGGACTGCAAGTTTTCCTCATGGACCAGAGCTTCCACATGAAGCCACCCCACATGCTAACACAGATCTCACCCTGGGCTCCATCCTGAGGTCACCCCAGTGGATGTGGCCTCTGCTCACATCACTAATGAACATCTGGCCTCAGCTGCTGGGCTGTGGGGAATATCAGGTTGCTGTTACAAAGGTTTGTTGGCAGATAATTTTAAAGAAACATGTCCTGAGAATGTTTTTACAATCTCCACCTCTACCTGTTCTGTCCTAAAATCTGTTTCTCACTATCGCTTCTCCAAAAGACAAATTTTATGTTTGGGTTGTTTTTTTTTTTTAAACCACTAGAAGGAATCCCCTACTGCCTACACAATAAAGTCAGTCAGAGGCAAGATTCTTTCTCACAGATCTTATCCCTCTAAGCCATCAGACTGACTAAACCACTATCCTTTGATCAATAGGCAGCTAAGTGGGAATTTTCAAAAAAACCTTTAAGCAAAATAAAGTTGCTTCTTTATTACACGCAGGCCTTACTCCCCCAAACTAGAAGAGAAGTGGGATTTCTTTTTCTTTTCCTTTTTTTTGTTCAAAACTTGTTCAGTTTGGATGCAAGAGACATCCCATTCAGGCAGAGAAAGCACTGAGAATAAGAGAGTATTTATTACTACTGAAAATGATCGCATCAAAGGCTCAGCAAAGTGGCCAACTGTGAGAAATCATTAACCATACACTAAATGTCACCATTTGTTTATAGTTAAATGTATATTAAAAAAGGTGTCTAATTAACCCTCTGTAAATGCAAATTTATTTTATGTTTAATTAAAGGGATGTGAATAAAAACAATGGTTTCACCTGCAGCATAAACGGGGACTGATCCTTTGAGCTCTATTTTAAGCTGTCCATAGTGTCAAAAACGAAGTAGTTTTGTGTGTGAGACTCAATTTGGGCACTGGACTTCTGAGATCCTATCAGAACAATCACCAAGTGTTAAAAAGCCAAAACATCTTTTCAGAGACCACTGCCAGACAGCAAAGAAAATGACTCTTTAATAAAATCGGATCAATTTTCTAGCTAACCTGTCCCAAGTGGAAACAACATAAGACAGGTTCCCAGAGAGTCAGCATTAATGATGGGCCCATGCAATGAATATCATATGCTTCCCTGGACATAACAAAATTGCCTGGGGCAACTTTCATATGAGGACTGGATTGCAAGTTGTCTGTCTTGCTTCTTTCCCCTTCCTAAGCTAGCTCCTAGGCTTTTTTCTTTCCTAAAGAGGTAAAATTTCTCACTGTGCTTAACTGAGGTACAGAACACATGTTTAAATACATTACGGAAAAAAAATAACTGATTTACTTGGTGCAGTTGAGACACTTAAGAGAGCCAAGTTCAGTTCCTGTCTCTGGAGACAAAGCACAGCCTGACACTGGGGAGGTCACCCTGGATTGCTTTTACCTGATCTTCAGCAGCCCACGCTGCTGGGCTCTGAGCAAACATCAAGCCCACATGAGCCTGATGTTTCACAGCCCTCCTTACACACTGTCAGTCTCTTCCGGACTCACGAGGTTGAGGTTCAACACCATAAAGACAACAATTATCCTATTTTACACATGAAGGTTTTTGGGCAGGCAGAGGATGCTCATGTGTGCCTATGAAATCCAGGACAGGCAACATCCAAACTGTGCTCAAACCCTATTTGAGATAATAATAACAATATCCCCGAACACAGAGATGTTGAGGATGAATTGCCAAAAGCAGATGAGACATTCTACCGAAATACTAGATAGATTAGATATATTGTTTTGAAAAAAAAAGTAAAAACATATTGGTCTCAAAATACTTGGGATAGGATATAGAAGTAGTTTTGCACTGAAAAGTCCACAAGCAGGGTTTAAGTGCCAAGGATCACGTAATCAGCTACACTGTTGAATATTACTACAGCATGTATGGAACATTTGACTGAAGCACCTATCATTTACAATATTTATGTTGAGAGAGTTTAGATTGTTTAAAAGCATTTCCATCCAGCTTTTTACCCACTAAAGTCAATGTGAACATTTAAAGAACAACATTTAGAACAATATTTATTGTACCTTTTTGGAACCACTTTCATTGAAGAAGTAAGAGTACTCCAGTACAGTCTCAAATCCTGACAAAACCAACCAACCAAAATTCCCCAAAACAGCCTGAGAGACAGTAACTTCTATTTCAAATGCACTTCCACTATTTGCTTCTTCAAATCTCTACTACTTTTCATGAAAGGAAACCTTTTTGAACACAAATAGGGCTGGGCAACATTTTTTTTCTCAGTTAAGAGTACTCTGCAGATTTCTTTTTTATCAAGTTTTCATTGTAGCAATTTTAAATTTTTTTACTTTTGCAATGATCACTATCTATATTACAAAGAACTGATATAATTAAATTCTCAGAAAAATATTCCTCCATTGCATCAGCATACTAAGAAACACGAAAAAAAAGATATACTAGAGAAACCCCATCTGTGCTGTCTTATGCAAAAGGAATATTTCAAGCTTGAAGTAGCAAATTTGCCTTTTATTTCCAAAGCACTATCAATAGTAACAACTTTTTTTTATTAAATGTAAACTATCAAGCCACAAAAGTTAACTTCTTTTTTTTCTCTTTTGCATTTCTCCAAGCATTTAATTGCTTTGTATCACAGTCGCAAGCTAAGTTGGGCATCTAAACTTTGCAGTTAAACACAGGCAGGTAGTAGCCTTGCACTTTAAACAGAAATATCAGGAAAGGAAAAAATTGCTACAGTACACCTCCGCATACCTTAATTTCTATTCATGTTACTCTAGTGGGTTTAGTAACCTCAGTGTCAAATTAATACAGATTCTATACACATATGGTAGCTTCAAACATGTTTTAAACAAATAATTTCCCAAGCTGGCACAAAATCCAGCTTCCCTCTGCCACCAGAAAAGCTGGTCTGGTGTTCACAGCGCTGCCTCTGGATTTGGAGAATCGGGTTTTGCTCCTCGCTCCGACACATGCCTGAGAAGTCATTTAATTATGTCCTTCATAACATGGGGCTCATCACTTCTCTCTCGTGCCTAGTGACATTGTTAAGTATTGGGAACAGGGGCTGACTCTCATGGTGGGCTTGTGCAGTGTGATGGGGTCACAGTGCTGCAGTGGCACTCGCTGGACACCCACCCACCCCTGTGACCTCGACCCACCGTACCTAACACGCAGCAGCCTCATCTTATTAATTTTTTATCAAATACCTGCAAAGAATGGGAACTAAGTATAACAAGCCATTGGAGGAAGGTGCAAATTACCTTAGTGCAATTAGTCAGAAATTTAATTTTAACAAGCAGGCATTTAAAATGCAAAAACATCATAAAGTCACCTAATCTCTTTCCCCAGTTGAACTTTCCACTTGACAGTGAAAGACATAGGGACATGAAACTGAGAAATACAGGTTAAGTTATGCTTTATTATTCTAGAGCATATCAGTCCAGCTCCTGAACATGTACATTAAATGCTTAAGACAGTGATGGAAGCCCTGTGGATCTTTCCATCTCATCTATGCACTTTCAGTCCTAGGTCAACAAACAACAGCACAGGTAAGAAATGCTACATTATATACTTGCTTCTTGTTTCATTTTAGAAACAAAAACCAGCAATCCATCTAAGAGGAGACACCACTTTACAGAAAATTCTGGGGATCAACAAAAGCCTGAAAAAGACAGAAATTGAAAAATTCAGGTACTAATGACAAAGCACAGGAAAAGAGCAGTAATTAGAAATATATTAAAGCATGGGGCAGCAGGGGTTAATGCACTTGCCTTTCAACACCACAGTATTAAACTACACGGCAGTAAAAGTTAGATTGTACTTCTCCTGCTAACACAGCTCGAAATCTGCCTAAGGATTTGAAGGGCAAAAGGTCTCAGGACCTTCACGTGGAAGGAGCTGCAGGAGATGCCCACCCCAGCACTTCAGCACCGTGCTCTGCTCCAGCCAGTGTTAACAATTTTCCTTTCAAAAGAACCAGTTTTTGCACACACAAGAAACATGCAGGAGATTCGCTGCGCTTTAAGCTTGTACAGATGCTTAAAAATAAGCAAGAGCTTAACACTAATCCTGCCCAGGAATCAGTGCTGACTAACCTCACAGTCCCCTCTGCCCATCCCTGAGGAGGGCACAGAGGCAGCCCCATGGCCGGGCCAGCCCACAATCAACGCTGCATTCCCACATGGAAAGTCCCGGTTTGGTTTCCAGTTTGGGTCTGTCTCGCCCTAGGTGAGAGGGGGAGAGGAAAATGATTTAATGCTGCTCAACAGCAGCAACCCCTTTGGGCAAAGTAAGCACGGATGGGGTCCAGCCAGAGAAGGGGGGAATCGGAAAGGTTCTGACTGAAGACATTGGTGTGACTCGGGGCAGAAAGAGATTTTACTCACCACATGAAATGCAAACTAGACGAATGTCCAGCAAACTCTGGGTTTATATTTTTTTAAAATCTACTTCGCACATCAAATTATCTCCCAAACCTTCTACTTATTTGTCTTTAATGACTACTATGAAAACAGCTATCTTTTCTTAAGTGCACTGTAAACTGAATGACCCTCCTATAAAAACCCGCTGGATTTATAGTGTTAAAAGCCAAAGTCCCAGAACCGTACCTCTGTTTACTTGAGAAGTATAAACCATTACCCAGAAAACAGAGAGGCCTTTTAGAGAGACTGGAAAACAAATGGTTTAAAAGCATTAAGATCTACATATCTTTCCTTCCCATACATTCAAGGCCATCAATCATACATAATCCAGAACATACGAGGTGCAAAAGTGCTAAAAAGGGCCCATTAAAACACAAGTCTTTCCAGGTGTACCACCCAATCACCAGAACTGAACACGGAGCAAAACCAGCTCCCATTTATACACACAATACCATTAGAGGCAATTTATCATGTCTTCTTAAAGTGATATATAGCACGTTATGAAATTGCTCATTAACTCTCCCAGCAAAAGCCCAGCTTGCCCCCATGTACTTAAGCGACTGTAATTGGCATTTCAGAGACTTCAGCTTAGAATTCACTCTTATTTATAAAGCTCAGCTTCTGCAACCAACTTTTTAACCTGCTTCTAATAATATCAGTGAGTTCATTTTTTTTGAGTGAATTTCTTATTATGCAATGCAGTAGTTCCTTTTCAGCCCTCAAACAGATAGTGTTTCAATTAGATTTCTTCTCGCCCCTTACCATTCTCCCTTCAAGAAGACCTGTAAAAGCCTAAGCCTGTACAAGCCATGCCTTCACTATAAATACAAAAAAAGCCTTCATTAAAATACCATTGTAATAAGTGTAGAGCCACAGAAACTTTTTTTTTTTAAATAGGAAAGACAAAGCATTCTCAGAAATAACCAAGATCATGATTGTAATCATCCTACCACATAAGTATAATTAGTCACAAAGACCTGCATTTACAAAGCATTTCAGCACATGCTTAAGCTGCAGCATATGTTTAAGTCCTGCTGCCTCCAAAGAGACTTATGTGCATGGCTGGCTAAGGGCCAAACAGCCAACTTCACATATCAGCACATGAGCAGTTTCACACCCATGCTTTGCAGGATGACTTTCAGCCAAAGGCTCAATATCCTTCCCGTGGGAAGACAAGTGTCACTGTCTTGTTCAGCTGGATGAGAAACAGAGACAGGGGTTTGGCCGGCCGAGACCCTCTCCCTAGCACTGTGCCAGAGCCAGGAATTAAATCTTTCTGATGAAACTTTATCAACCCCAAACGGTTCCCCATCTACGAGACCTCTCCTGCCTTAATCAGGATTCAAGCTCTGCTGTGTTTGCTTTGTCTGCTCTGCACTGGCAAGCGCAGGGCTGCTGCTTACTGCGGCCACAATGCTGTCCTGGAAAACAAAGTCCTTGTGGAAAGGCCATGGAGCAGCTCAGCAGCTGCACCATCCAAGGCAATGCTACCACACTCACCCAGCTTTCTCTGCCCAAACCTACACCTTGGAGAAAACATTTCAGCACAAGTTGATATTCCCAGACTGGCTTAGAAGTCTTTATCTCTGGTTTGTTTGACTACTGCCAGTTCCAGTCTCTACCCATTATTATTGTGCCTTGAAATTACAGCAAGCTTTTTCTGTTTTTTTTTAACTGCATCCCATTTCAGTCTTTCTACTATTTTTCTGTTCACTTTCACAGGCAGAAATATACAGAAATGTATTACAAAAGAGATGCTTCTACTGAGGGTGGAAAATGTAGCTCAGCAGGCAAAAGTCAGTGAGAAGGCAATTCCCTCTGAGAGTGTCTGTTGCTTTGTGGGTTAATATAGAGGTCCTCAAACCATTTCATAATTGCATCACTTCTTAATAGAAGACTGCCTTGCTGACACCTTTCCATTTGCAGCTGTCTGGACCACCTGCCCTCCCCATTTGCAACCACATTACATCCCCGTGACATCCTAGAAGAGCAATGTCTGGTTAGTGATCTATTTTATTTTACCTCGTGACAATTTATCAGACTGAAACAGGGAGCAGGGTCAGCTCCTCACTGCACACAAATTATTTATGCAAGAACCAAGTTTTAGGAACAAAGCTGAAAACTTCAGTTATTGTAATTTATTTGATTCCTCGTGGCAGACAGAGCACTTGCCTATGACTGTGCTGCGATGCCTGCATGGCACAGTGCCCACCTCTGCTGTGACTGCTCATGGACTGTCACCCAGGGCATGGCCACATGTGACATACTAATAAGCCCAGTGAACTCAGCATAGGAGTCCCTGTGGATGGTTTGAGAAGGACTGGACACAAATGACTGCAAATTAGAGTAAGTTTTGCCAACAGGAGCACAGCCCTGTCATTGCCCCTTTAACTGTTCTAAGTCCAATTCTAAACCGATCCCTTTTGACACTAAAAGATACAAAGATATCAAAACCATCCCCAATCACTTAGAGAGTATCTTGAATAGCTCATTCACAAATTAATTGCAGTATGTCATCCTTTGTAGTTCACAGTCTATTGTTACTGCCAGGTGCACTGGCAAAGGCAGTATTTGCCTCATGCTTTAGGCAGCGTTTCTCCCAATAGAGGACATTTTCCTCTAATGGCACTATTACAAGATTTAGAAGGTAGGCTTGAACAAAATAGGAGCAATACTGTCCTAGGTATCACAAAATATACTTGGATAAAGTCCACTCCAGACCCTGACAGCTGAAAACCAACAGAGATCACAGCCACCTCTAGGAGAAACTGTCTGATATCCTCGTCCTTACAAAGAAAAAGCAAGGCTCAGAGATAGAGCGATTTGACCAGAGTCACTTGGGATGCCTGTGGCAGAGATGCAAACTGAACACAGCTCTTTGTGACCGAATACAGCTCTCTGCTTTGTACCTACAAAAACACCTTCTCTCCCTGCCTGCATTTAGTAACTTAATCATGCAGTGCTGGTTTTGGCTGTGATAGAGTCAATTTTCTTCATAGTAGCCGGTATGGGACTGTGTTTGGGATTTGTGCTGGAAACAGTGTTGATACTACAGAGATCTTTTTGTTATTGCAGACCCCTGGGGGGACTGCATAAGATGGAGCAGTGTTTGGTAGGTGCTGGCCAGGGCCCAGCACAGTGCAGAAAGCGCCACCATCCCAGGAAATGTTCAGAAAATGTGTGGATGTGACACTCTGGGACATGGGTTAGCAGTGAACATGTGGGCAGTGCTAGGTTAATGGCTGGACTTGATGATCTTAGAGGTCTTTTCCAGCATTAACAGTGCTATGATCCTGTGTTGGGCTTCCTTGGAATAGCCACAGCATTTTTTTCCCCCAAGCATTCTATGTCTTAATCAGGATCCTGTAATAGTTCAGGAGTGAAGTTCAAGGCAACTGGAGGTAAGAAGTTCTCTAGACACCTGCCCATATTCTTCCACATATTGCGCTACCCATTGCCACACCCTCATGAAGCACGGGCCATATTCCTAAATGGCTTGTTAACCTTAGAGAAATCCAAAGCAATATTYCTAAGAAATACCAATAGAAGTATTTTAACTACCCAAGGATGTTCAAGATACTGAGAAGGTCTTATAAGGAGGGAGAAAACATCACAGAGGAATCTAGCAAGGGTGACATTCTGTAATTTCTCCACAAAAAGCCCCAAATTTCTCAGAGGAAGGATGATAATTGCTAGTTGTCTGCATGAGATGGTACCCAAAGTACAGTAGTGGCTTCAGTTCAGAGCCCAAATACCAGATCAAGCTCAGGTCAGTGTTTTGACAACAAATCTCCCAGGCAAAACATCACTAATCACTACAGAGCACGGCAAACTGAAAAGCCAACACCAATCTTTAACATGTACACTGAAAAACGCACGCATGGTGCAGATCAGATACACTAATATCAAGAACAGATGAATCAATATCATGACCCACAACTATTAACAGATATAAATCCCTTCTAATATGCTCTGGTCAATCTGCTATTATCTCAAACCCTTTGAGTCTCACCTTGGGTGCCAAAGAGGACTGTCATGGTTTAACCCCAGCTGGCAACTCAGCCCCCTGCACTCGCTCGCTCACTTCCCTCCTGATGGGATGGGGGGAGAATTGGAAGAGGAAACATGAGAAAACTCAAACTCGTGGATTGTATTAAAACAGTTTAACAGGGAAAGTGATGTCCACACACATAAGCAAAGCAAAACAAGGGATTAATTCCCATGGGCAGGCAGGTGTTCAGGCACCTCCAGGAGAGCAGGACTCTATCATGTGTAATGGCCACTTGGGGAGACAAACACCACCACTCTAAATGTCTCCCTTTCCTTCTCCTTCCCCCAGTTTTAGGCACAGAGCATGATGCCATAGGACATGGAATATTCCTGTGGTCAGTTGGGGTCAGCTGTCCTGGCTGTGTCCCCAACTCTCTGGGCACCCCAGGCTGCTCACTGGTGGTGTGAGGCAAGGAGCAGAAAATACCTTATACTGTGTCAGCCCTGCTCAGCAATAATGAAAACATCTCCAGATTATCAAGACTGTTTTCAGCACAAATCCAAAACACACTCTCATACCAGCATAAAGAAAATTAACTTTATCCCAGCCAAAACTGCTGCACACGTGCAAACAACAAGTTAACAACCTGGTGTATTTGCAAGATAAGAAATAAGAACAGACTAAGCACTGAAGGTAAGAAAAAAATCATTTAAATATGTTAAAATCCAAGAAGTCAGTACATTTATTGCCTCTGACTTTTCACTCCTGTTCTGCTCCCATGGACTGTCTGACAGGGCAGTGTATCCTCAGGAAACTCACACACTTCCTTGGATGACCAGAACAAAGGGGTTCACTCCACGACAGAGCAGCCCACAAGACAGGTAAGTCTTAGCATGGTTGCAGAATTAGAAAACACCAGTCTTACTGTGTCCAGAGATGTCAGCATTTTTCTGTACAGCTTTTGAGATTGTTTTTGGATGCTTCTCAAAGCAATTCCATTGCTGCCATAATAACACATCTTCCAACAAAAAAGTTTCCTTGCCAAGACTAAGTATGAGGACAGGAAACTAATGACTTGCTGGAGATCTGAAAAAATGCACTTCAGGTTATTTGAAATATTTTTCCTCTTAAATACTAGTGTGACTTTTCAATATTTCTGCTTCCAAAATGCCACCCTAAGCCTCAGGGATTAGGATGCACTCAGTACTTCATTCTGCTCAAGACCCTTGTAAGCACCTTGGAGTCTTCAAASCAACCTTGTCTCATCCTGAGTATCAGAAAGGCCAAAGAACAACTATTTTCAATACATCCCAAACTACTATGGAACAGCAGAGCCTTTTAGCGCTYAAATTTTCACCATAAGGAATAAAAGACCACTTTTTTTCCCCACACATTGGGCAATTTGAAGCCAGATCTCACACAGCATCAACTCCAAACACCACTGTCTTTCTAAGTTTCTAATTTCCAACACAAACCAGCTTTGCCTCCATCCTATGAGCTCCTGATTTCACCTGTGAACTCAGAGGCAAATCACTTTCTTCAGGAACCCAACACTGCCAGCTGGATCTTTCCCACATCAGTCATTCTTCCCTACTGACACCACAGACCCACCTAAGTTTTACTGTCATATCTATCACTGTTTTGTAATTTGTTTACCCAGGACAGCTCAGSTCTGATGGAGCATCTGTTTTTCAGCAAGGTCTTGCTTTTGTTACCCAATTTTCCAGCTGGATTGACAGAGGCACAAAGAAGTCAAGTGACCTGCCCGGGTCAGACAGCGTCGGTGGCTTGGAACAGATTGGAGCCCATCATCCTCCTGTCTCCGTACCCTGCACCAGACTGTGCTCCCTTTTACAAGTTGTTCTATGCTAGAGATAAATTGTGTCCACTTTTCCTTCTTGTCTCATAGTAATCCCCCCTCGTTTCATTTATATGGCTGTTTCACTTCTGAATACATGTTTGAGCTATTTGGAGGTCATTGAAATATACATAATGAAGCATTCAAGCCTAATTTTTCAGCATTCCGGTCTCGTGATCCTACTCTTGAACTCAATGACCTGGCAAACACTTCTAAATCAGGTGTTCATATTTCCTCTACAACTTCCTTCAGGAAGAAGGAATGCAACTCATTTGCCACTGGTGCTTTGTCAGATTCTAATTGTTATTAATTTTCCAGCTAACCATGTCCAGTGAGATTTCAGGCTATTTGCAGCTTCATTTATCATGGGATTTCTATTCCCATCACACAAATACAACCTACTGTTTACAGTTATTACACAAGTAAAGATGCTTGTAGAGACCTGGCCTTACTACTGTATACATTTTCACTTTCAACTTTATAACTTGCAGGCTATAAACATGAAATGCCTGTTTTAACTACTACAGACCAGAAGCTACAGAAGTCCAAGGCCAACAGGCTTTTCTTTAATAATTTTCTTAGGCTTTCTCAATCTCACTTTGACTGTTTGCAAAACTGTAAGTTTCCTACTTTATACAACTGAGCTGAAAGTAAACTGGTGAAGGTTTGCAAAGATGGAAATTGTTAAAAAGCTATTCCACCGGGGGCATTTGCTTCCTAATATAGCCTCACTCTTAAATTCCAGCTGAACCACGCTTTGCTTCAGACCCAAAATGGGTTTGGAAAGGTACACATGCTTTTTATCTACAACAGTAATGTACTACTAGAGCACTGCTGAACAACTTCCTTTAAGCTTTATTTTCCTGAATAAACCCGCTGACCTAACATCTTAAATTCCATTTGTATTTCAAACCAAAGATTATGAGAACAAAGGGAGCCTAATATTACTATTTCAATGGTATTTCAGAATGAAGTACATACATAATGGTACCTTGGTTATTCATTAAGCCAAATCTTTACTAAGTCTCAAAATAACCTTTTGTTTCATGAATGTAGGTTTTTTCCCTTGAGAATAATTGGATGCACTATTACTAGGTAACGAAATATCTGATTTGAAGCAAGCAGATGTAGGAGGTAGATGTCTGGCTATGATATATCAAAATTTACTTCAGAAACAGCATAGTATACCTGGAAGCGCTAAAGCTCTTTCTGTTACCTTCAGTCAAATTCACTTCCACGATAACATTGGCTTCTCTAGAAAGAAATTTATCTGCTAAATTTGTATCCTCATTTTTTCCATGTAATTTGAGAATAAATATTTACATTAGTACGTCCAAAATCAACTTAAATTGGTAAAGACAACCCATTCGTGCTAAGCCTGCTTGGTCTCCTTTTACTCACAACATAATGCCTATTTACATATATACATGTAACCCATAAAATACCACACACAGTTCACTTCCTTTAGTGAAATCCAGCCAACATCTGACCGTTAATTTACGACTCCTGTTATCAAGGGGTTTTTTTAAACTCTTTTTTTATGTCCCTAATGACATTGTCATGTAGTTGCCCAGTTTATCAAGCTCACCTAAGCACTCCAAACATGCTGCCTCTAGCAAGGAATTTTGTCAGGTAGATGGACAAGAATCCTCACCAAAGTCACTCATCACTAATTCTCACGTCTCCACAAAGGCAGCCTCTGAAAAAGCACAACTTCTATTCAAGAATGCTTAACTCAAGAAGGACCTTCTCAGCCCTCCTTTACACCCATTGCAAGTTTGGCTGTGCCTTCAATAGAGTTCTTTGTTAGTATTTACATAAACCACAGGTGTCCTGACATCATCACATTTAACAGGTTAGTGGGCATGTCAGGGCCTGGATCCACAGCATTCAAAGGCAAGGCAAATACCCCATAACATATCCCAAAGGAGAGATTTTTATGTACTTCTGTGATTGGAGAAGTGTATTTTTGGGTGCCAGATGCACACCTCATTTTCCTACTTTGAGGGCTGTGGCAAGAACTGTTGAGTACTAGGTGAATATCTACCTGTCTCCAGATCCCTCTCACACTTTAAAGATCTAGGGTAAGGGGTCTTTGGGTCTTGTGAGAAAATAGGACAAATGATAAATTTTTTYCATGGGGCAAGAGGGGCAAGGGAGTGACTGCTAAGTTCCATTCTTCTGAGAGACAAAAGGAAGGCAGGGTTCAATTAATAGGCATATAAAGAGTGGCATGGCTAGGTGTTTAGTTATTTCTTCCCAGAAGCAAGGTTATTCAGTAGCTAGACAGACATGTAAAGGCTGGTTACGATACTATAAAGGCACCAGGGCTCCTGCAGAGCTAGAATTACAGGGTTAGAGTGCAAAGAAAGTAGGCCCAGAAGGAGAAGAGGTATTTAGGAGGAAGCAAGGGTGTAAATGCTATTTTGAAATTTGTTTTAGAATTCTTGGAACCAAAGAGGAGACTAAAATGAAAAAATGCTTCAGGGCGGGGGCTTTGCATAGGAGCCAATTCTGAATGCAATTTTAATTTGACGTGGCTCAAGTACTGATGAAATACAGCAAGCTTAGAGCATGAGTTAAAAAATACTGAATAATGTAATAAATGCTGAAAAATGCAAAGAAAAATTAATAGTACTATTCTGTTGGTTTAGACAATACAAAAACACTTGCAGTTTTCACATTACTTCTTAAAAATCCTTCTTTCCTGTGGCTAATCCTTTAAGATCAGAAACATTGTSAATAACAATATTAGCCAGAAACCCGATGATATTTAAGGTCAAGGTAGATCTGATATTTCTTCAGTTGGACACCTGAAGTGTCTTCAGTTTCTTTGGAGCAGAATCACTCTCAAACCTCCTCAATGATCCTTAGTTGTAGTCATTCAGTCTAACTAGGTTAATTATACTTTATAGAATGGATAAAAAGTTAGGCCCTACCTTAAACAGCCTCCTTGACAAGTTGGGAAACATAAGCACAGAAAGACTGAGCAGCTTTATGCACAATAATGAGAAGCTTCACAGTAGATCTACAACTGAAACCATTTTGTCAAGATGCAGAGCTTGATTCTTTTTCCCTGGTCCCTACAGCCATGTGAGGGAGAATATCATTCAAGACATTCTCCATGGGGTTGGTCTTACGGACAAAGGATCTATGGGAGCCCCGTGTTCTTTTGGATTGGCAAAAGGATGGGAGATGACCTGTGTCATCTCAAATGGCCACAGTTCTGTATCTCTGGGCAACTGAGTTGTGCCTTCAAATCTGGCCAGCCCTCTTCCAGTTAGTTCACAGGACTAACCCACCCTATTACCCATTTGGTCAGTTTGAGTCTAGAGAAACTTTTCAGATTATCTGTCCATACTTTCTGTGGCTAAATGATAAGTAAATCACTGTCTCTTAGTTCTTAACTATATATTTACTAGACCAAACAACTGCTGTTTACAAAAATTAACTGTGACATGTTCTTGTTAAAAGCTTAACCATTTAATCCCTGATACCCATCCCTTCTAAACCTATTGCATGCACACCAAGAGTGTCCTACAGTCATTAGTCCACCTCCAGAGCTATCACTTCACTTTCATTCTCTCTGTTCCACGATTAATGAATCAGTGCAGAACATGCTGAGACCCCATGACATATTGGGGGTTGGACTACATGATTTTCCTTCATGACTTCCAACTTAAACCATTCCCTGATTCCACAATATTTGCACTCAGACTTTGATATTTATGTCAACACTTAACAAAATTAACTTCTAAATAAAACCAGCAATATTAATAACACTGCGAAATTAATTCATAGCCTCGCACCTTGCCTGTAACTATGCATACATATTGAACCATTCCCACACATCYCAAATCTTCCTCTTGCAAATGGATTGACAAAGGTAATAAAGCCCAAAGCTTTGAGCTGGTAAGGACTGGTTTGTCCCCACTGTCTGCAGTGCAAACCTGCCAATTACAGTAGATGAAGACCCAGTCCAGTCCTCCTCTCCTAGGAAAATTTCCACTCTTCAAAACGCACAGCTATAGGCAGTTACTTCTGCAGATCCAAACCCTTCCATTCAAGATGCTCAGAGACTTTACAT
Source organism: Amblyornis subalaris (assembly GCA_018881555.1). Taxonomy (NCBI): domain Eukaryota; kingdom Metazoa; phylum Chordata; class Aves; order Passeriformes; family Ptilonorhynchidae; genus Amblyornis; species Amblyornis subalaris. The sequence goes on along the minus strand of JACAXG010000132.1, from coordinate 1,503,118 downwards.
CTCCTGCTAATGTATTCCTTGGGGAAGTTACTATCCCCCCAAACCCTCCATAGTTATTGTTAGGAAATCATTAACCCACAGCTCTTTTCAACTCTTGGTAATTACGATGTTAAAAAAAGCGAAAGTTTTGCTGCTAACAGTTGCAACAATGTATTTGTTTGCCACATGCGATGGAAATCTGATAGACAATATCTGTGCACTCCATCTGTTACACTGGATTGATCCGCTGATGAGATTCCTTTTAGAAACCTGCTTACCCCTGCTGGTGCTGCAAGCTTGAAAGAGAAAAAACACTTTCTTCTCCTTGTTCTCTTGTGTGGTGGTCGACCCTGTCTTCCTCTCCATTAGAACCCATCCTGCTGCCACAGATCTCACAGGATTTATATTGTTTTGATTCCTTTCAAACACTGACTTGTTACCAACATCTGACAACAGTCTCTTGGGCTATCACGACTTTACAAACTGACCAGGCCTATAAGTCTCCATAAATCCCATGTGGATACAGACCTGTGAAAATGTCTTTAACTATCCTCTAAAGTACACAGTAGCTCTTTTATTATATAAATAGTCATGGGTGTTCTATACTTACACGGAGGAAGAAGCTGTAATTTGGGGAGGGGAGGGAAGGAGGGAAGTGCTTGAAAACTCTGCCAGAAGAGGTTGTTCTCTCAGCACTCATTGCACATCACTGAACCCATTTGCTCACTGCACTGCTTGGCGAGGACACACCATGGGTGGTCGTCTTGCTCGCCACCCCCCTCATAACAGCGGTGAAAAGCCACAAAATAGTGAGTCAAATTTAGGCATGACCACACATGTTGGTTTCTCACAAAGTTGGGGAAACTTTAGCAACAATCAATTCAAACAACAATACCCAGAAAAACAACAATGCAAGGGCATATCTAAACCGAAAACATGTTGAGTATGTAATACAGGAAGGTCAGAAGACACAGTTTTAATGAAATATCTTAGCACCCTGGCCTTATGATAACTTTAAGTCTTACGCTTACAATCTGTGTGTGCCTGTGCACAGGTGTATATGTAAGTATGTGTACAGACAGACACACATCAACACTTCTTCACAGCAAGTGAAAGGGAAAATCTGACCGGGTCCTAAGTGCACAGGTTGTATCTAACTTCCCTGCCTAAATAATAGTACCAATAAATCAAACTTCCTGCAGCGAAACCAAGCCACCCGAATTAGTGCATTACTTTAAAACAAACTCGCTGTTCGCAGGAAGGGCTAYGACAACACTTCTGCCACATCCAACAGCTCGCTTGGACAGTCAAACGGCGACTGGGGGAGGAGGGAAGAAATAAAATGGTTAATAGTTGGGCTGATGCTTTTCCCAAGCGCAGCAAACTGAGCCTAATTGATGCTGACGCATGACAGACTCGTGTGTACAGTATGGCCCGGGCTGCGAGTGAAGCTGCTGACAGAGGGTAAATGGGGCATGGCAGCCGGTCCTGCCCTGGCCTGGCATGGCAGTGCACGCACACACTGCCTGTCAGGAGATATCATGAGGGCTAATGAAGGGCAGCCCACATTTTTAAAATTCTTCTCACTGAGTTTTGGATCAGACTTTACACCGTGAAGCCTTCTCAACCTTTTAGTGCTTGGTTAAGGATATGTGACACTTATTTAAAAATTAATGTGGTCTAATCAATTTAAAGTTGGGAAACTAAAAGCCGGTGCATTTCTGTTCAAGAAAGAAAGAGTGCGGATACGAGTGTGTGTGAGATGGAAAGATATGGCAGAGAAAGAAGAGATGGAGAGGACAGAAATACAGGCATTTTTGCAGCTACTCACAACAGAAAGTGATGAAATGGAAGTGCCACCAATTTATCTGACTGCATTTAAGTGGTCTTCTCTTTTTAAAACAAAAAGTTGTGCATTTCCAAAAGATTTACTCAAAAGAAGTGATTCCCTACAAACAACAAATGCTTCCTCTTTTCCCGAATCCCACTGCCTGTAATTGCAGCTGAATAATTATATCGGCACCCAAAAATGAGAGCCATTCTGCCCTCCAGTTCTAAGGCATAAGGAATTAAATGAAGGAAAACAGGACAAAAGAGACCATCTGAGAAATCTACCTGATTACGAACTTCACAAGTAACAGCTTGGTTCGACCCTCAGTTCTCAGAAAACTCTGATGGTTTCACATTCCTTTGTGTTATTTTGCATGGTCATAAACGGCAGAGATAYTTCTGACTTTGGTTTTTCCCCAAAAATTCTGCTTATAGACAAATGGAAAATCCACATGCAGAAGACTGTCAAGAATTTTCAATGTATTTCACTGACCAGTGCAGAATCATTTCTTGCCACAAATCCCTGAGGGCTTTATCCTAGTTCCAAAAAATCCCTGGCATTTTCACAACTGACTTCAGGATTTCAATAGTTATTTTACATGCCAGTAAAAAAAAAGTGCTTGGCTCTCATCTAAACTGGAACAGCTTATCCCCTGCCAGTCACTATTAGTTTACGTGGAATGGTCTCTGAGTTTACCAGAGAGAAAGGATTTATGTTCTGGGGAGACTGACCATCTTTTCTACCTCTATAGGTCAAAAGCAGGAACTCTGACAGTTTAAAAAAAAAGATGTCATAATGTTGTCACTTCTTGCTGTTGCTTTAAGTTTTGCAACTTGCATCTTCTTTTCCAAACTATTACTAAGCAGAGCAGAGGAAAAAAGACATCATCTGAACTACTACACTTAAGAGGAAAAAAAAAGAAAAGAAAAAAAGCAAACAACTTCCTCATTCAAAATYGAAATTCCTCATTCAAAAACCACGGATTGCTGCATTTACGTGATAAATAAAAACTGCTTATTGTTTAGGTTTATCAGTTAATCTAGGAAAAAGTTAACGTAACCTTGGCAAATACAACAGATCATAAAGCAGTATCACACACTGAGAAACACATAAGAGAAGCTGCGGCCTTTGCCTTTGGCCTCAGAGCAAAGTCATTCACTCAYTGAAAATGCTTGTATTGAAGAGACRCTCCAGAAACATAAAACAATGGCAGAAGTTACAAAATGAAGCACCTTGTTCTCCTTCTGATGGAACCTTGTAACAACACAGYTTCACTGCCCAGAAGTGCCCCTAGACAGAATGCCACCTCTGTGAAAAGTTGTATTGGAGAGGATAATTTTTTATCAGATTGGCTGATAAATCTGGGGAAAATAATGGGTGGTGAAATACAAAGGTATTACTCATCCCTCTAAAGCTAAACTATCACATGCCATTAGGTTAACATGGTTATAAGCAGATTGCTTCTAATGAGTGTAAGAAATTTAGTGTTAATAAAAGGTGGTAAAATATTTTCAATTGGGTATTCAATATAATAATTAGTAAGTATTGAGAAATAACAATTAAAAGTTGTAATAAATTAAAAAATTCCCAAGTCTTTAAACATTTTCTGTTGTCTGCAGTTTGATAAAAAATCTGTGTAATTCAATTTTCTTTACTCAATTTCATATCTTYTTTCTTCCATTACAGGATGTAGATGAAGAACTTCATTCCATATTTGTAGAGAAACAGTACAATGCATCATTATACAGTAAATTGTATAAATTTATTCCTCTCTCTGCTTCCAATATTGTGAAGTCATGAAACTAGTTTTCAATAAAAGTAAATAATTTTCCTTTTTTCAAAAGATACATCTTTGTTACAGTAATCTCCAACATCTCTTAAGAGATCTGATCTCTGTCTAGTTTTAACTGACAAAGTGTTTTGTTTGGGTTTTCTTTTAATTCAAAAGAGTGGAACACCTGAGGCCTGTATAAAGGCCAGTAAGCTGTATAAAAGCACTTCATCAATTTTGAACAATCTGCTCTTATAGTCAAATCTGTAATTTAGCTTAGTAAGAAAAGGCTGCAGTGTCATACCAGCCTTGCACTATCCAAATTCATGTAGTATTGTAGTATTTTGCAGGTCTGGTCAAGGAAATAATCTGTTCTSTAAGGAGAGAATAATTACTCTGAGGGTTTGACACCTTATTCTAGACTTCAAGGCACAGTTTAATAAGTTTGTGCTCATGAAACTGCTGCCTATAAAGATTCAAAATGTGAGCATTTGCACTAGAGTTGAGGACACGGCAGCGTGGTATCAAAAATCAGTTTTGTAACAAAAKAATTATCACTATTTGCAAGCAGTATTTGTAAAGCTAGATGCAAATTAGAAGAATACGTATGAGGGTGAGAAGGGTAAAACACGATTTAAAATTATATGCCTGAATATCCCAATTTAAAATGATATGCCTGAATATATATGTATATATGGAAACACACAGAGTAATCTACACTTACAATTGTGTGCACACGCAAGTATTCGTGCGTGTGTATAAACACAAGTGACCTATTCGAAAAGCTGGCTCTACAAAATTTTTGATGATGTCTGCATCAGAAGCAATTCCGTACTAACTGTTGTGCCTTGGATTTCACAGGAGCTCTGTTTGTTTTTAGCTTTGAAAAAGCAGGTGCTGTTCTCTGAGGACCTCTCCAAACAGACATTTTAAACTGCCCAAGTCCAAAGAAACAAGAGACATTTTCGTGTGCATCAGGACTGCAGGATCAGGTCCTTTACCCTCAGCTAATTTTATGCACTTACACTGTGCTCGTGTGCACGGATATGAGGGTGCATAAACTATTTAAGTGCAAATTGCCAGAATGTCAGCAAATTACTGTCGGAGCTGCAAAGCATTTCTACACCTTAGGCATGAGCAACCAATTGGAACTTTTAATCTTTTAACAAGTTACTGCTCAGTGACATAATAATGAATAAAATGAAGAGTAATGAAGTTGGCCATAAAGCTTAGCAAATAAACATTGCACACAAATATAACAATTCCTGACTAGCACTGCACACAAAATCTACTCCTGGTTTACTGACAGTTACCATATCTTGTGCCAAAACACAATAAAATCCTCCAACCATTGCTTTTGGCCATACTGCTGTTGATCTTTTTGTATATCACTATCTCCTGCCCTCACCATGCTGAGATTCACCCTCATTATAACCTGTTCCCCTGCAGATAGCTTTATCTTTCAGTATTGTTCCAAGGAAGTTTTTAGAAGCTTCCTTGTCTCAATACTCCTGTCAAGGAAGTTGTAGAAATCACCCTCAGGATTACTGACAGAAACTTTCATTTGTTTGAAATCTGAACGTGTAGCCTGGGTTATCGGCACTGACAAGGTCAGAGACCAGACTCTATCGTTATTCTCACTTTTACCAAGCCTCCATGATTAAGTCACCTAAAATAAAATTCCAGTTCTGTCAAAAGACGTGGCAAATCACTTGCAAGAGCTGCAAAGATGACTGACCATTCACTGTCTTCTATGGGTAGGAAAGAAGCATGTCTAATAAGGTAAAATAGTTGGAGTATCTTTTCTAATTGTGACTGGCACACCCCAAATTCATCTCATTTCTGTAAGTAGAGCAAGTCTAAAAGCTATCAAATTCAATTTTGTTGAAGACAAACTTGGTTCAGTCATTTGTTGTAATCCAGGTAACTACAAAGGCAGGCGAGGATCTACAAAATAAGCAGTAGGATTTGCATTAGTCCCCAACAAGAAAACAGCAGACACACAGAAAGGCAATAATGGGCACAAGTCACTGCTGAGTGATAAGCCTTTGAGGCGGAAATCCACTTCCAATTGAACTGATGGCCTTATCAGAAAAACGACCACCAAAATTCCTTCTGCTGACAGCCATGCTTGTAGCTGAGGCAGAGGGGCTGAGGACAATAAACATCAACAAGGAGAGTGTTAGAGGCTGTTCTTGCAGGATGGGCACTATGGGGGAGCCTTGAGGGAAGCTTGAATTGCTGTTGTCTTTGCGGTCTCTTCTCTGTAAAAAGAGAAAACTGCCCTTTTATGATACGAATAAGGATTTTAAACAGTATTAAAAGCTCTGGGGAGAGTAACTGAAAAGCAAACATTTACCTTTTACTCATTCCTACAATGAAATAGCATGGTAACATGACATTAGTGCTCCAAAGTAAATATTTACTTGTTAGTATTGGGCTCTGCATAAAAATATACCTACTCTCCCCACCCAAAATGACTTGCATTTTCTATTACCGAGGCCAAAACAACCACCCACCCCACAATTCCCAGTTTAGTACACCGCATATACTTCTTGACCTATACTGAGATGCTTAAACATACAGAGCGATATTTGGGGCTCCAAGAACACGACTCTCAGCTCACACATCTTGGATAACGAACCGAGAATGTCCAATGACAAAAGCAAAGAAGGAAGTTCCCACTTTCAACCTCCATCTCCAGCCCAAAAGAGCATTAACAATCCACAGCTGAACAAGGGCTGTATCTCGCCAAGACACAACACCGCCACAAAGAGGGCTATTATCTTTTTCCCCATCAGCTTTTACTATTATGTACCTGTCACTGTCAATTCAGGAATAAACAATACGATGACTATCCAGACTAAAAGGAAATCAACTAGTGTAAATAAATTCTTTATGATTTCTTATATATTTCGCAAGTACTTTTGTACTATTTTAGTGAAGGGTTTGAAAATTCACAAAGACGGGGCACACCATTCCTCGTGGRAAGGAGCCTTTGCTTATGCAGTGTCAGGGGGTAATGGAAGGCATATGGTTTTTGAAGTTTGAAGAGTCTTTTTTTTTAATGCTATAATTTGCAAATACAAATTTAAATTTTATCTATAGCACAGTACTCCAAATACTATGAAGTTCTTTGTGCTAAGCCACATTAACAGCCAGCTATGAAATTTACTGAGAGTTTTTAATTTTGCCTTAATTTAATCTTTAGCTAAAACAAACTAGGCATTGAAGCAAAACAAAAAGTTTCATTTTGGTAGTCAGATACTCTAGCTCGAGCTACTGTGCTCTCATTCTGATATGGGGGGAATAGCACAGAAAAGAGAATTTTTACCCAACAGTATCTTGAGAATAGGTCTGCATGGCAAATGATTGAAGTGATTTAAGATGCTACTGTCAGATTCCCACCTTTCTTGCTCCAGGTATCTGGCTAAGGCTCCTGCTTTCCTGTTAGAGGTATCGTCATCATGACAGCAGGGAGGGCAGAACATGTGCGAGCATTCCTCATCTGGCATGGGCAGAATCAGACAAACTCTCAGAAACTTGGCTCACGTGACACAGAGACTTTTTGGAAGAGCTCACAGTTTCTTTCCCACAGCCTAGGCTCTTGGGACCCAATGATCCAATTGCTGTTCAGTGACATTTTCTCTGCCAGACCTAACTAAAGTGGCTGAATCCAAGGTCTTATCTTAAACTCTGTCACCTGATCAGTGGATGTGATGGAGCATGGAGTTGCATTACCTCCAGGAAGCTAAACTCCTTCAGTGTACCAGCAGCAAGACTCCACATTAGCCCTGCAACTGCCACAGAGCCAGGTAGCAATTTGGGAAAACAAAGGTTAAGGTCTAACCAGAACGAAATAGGTCAACACTGTTTGGCAATGCTGAAAAGCTTATTTTCAAGACTTCCAAACAACCCTAAACATTCTATTGTTTCCAAGCCAAAACTCTGCAGAGCTTCCTATTCAGTGAAGAAAAGAAAAAAGGATATTTCAACTTCCATTCTGATTTGAAATAAAAATGGGTGAAGTCATGGCATTTCCCAGGAAAAAGCACCACTACTTACAAGCTTCAGGAGTCATACATTTAGAAGAAACTAGAAATTGAACTGATGGATTTCTTGCTTTACAAATATATTTCTGAAGTTAATAATTCCTATGGCCAGCCCCACCAGACTGTTAGTGTCCTACTACTGTCCTAGAACTGCTGCCTTCCCTCACAGTAGCCAAATTACTGCTTCATCTCTTTCTAATGTCCTTTGAGTGCTCAAGATCTCAGAGTAACTACTACAAATAAGCAAAAAGGTGTAAAAGGAAAAAGGGAGTTACCAATCATCAACGTCACGCAAAGTAGGAAAAACAGAGAGCAATTAATATTTGGTTAAATGAGAACACTCTTTCCTCTTTGTTTCATACCAAAAAAATAACATTAACAAAAAAGGAAAAGTAAACACTTCATTACTCAGTTTCCCTGATATCAACAAAATTATACTCTTGGGTAGCATTCTGATGCAAAATTATTTTTCAGATATGAGACTGGCAAACTTATTTCTTCTTCCAATGCCAAAAATACTTTTTTTTTCTAGGAACATGGCTGTATCACAAGTAAAAAAAAAATAGCCTTTGTATGTTGAAATTTTAACTGGCAGCTAAAATACTAAAAATAATAAACAGTTTGAATGAATTAAAACTCAAGTAATAAAAAGAAATATGGTGGGGAAAGATATTCATTTATAATGTCCTATAATCAAGATTGTGAAGCTTGGTGCAGCAGAAAGATTTCCTTGAATAAATTCATTGTATTTTTAAAGAGAGAAATTTCAGAGAAYATAGTAGTTAGTAAATATTTAAAACCTTTGTGGTAAAGGCTCAAACCTCAAAATAACAAGGAAATGACAACTGTTTATTTTTCTCCACATAAAACTGAAAGTTATTGTAAGGTCATTATAATGTAAGCCTGTTTTCTCTTTAAGAAGTAAATAATTACACCACTGATTTGAGTAGACCTGCCAGTAAGTCTACATGTGGTTAAGTCAGATAGACCGATGCTCTAAAATTGGCAAGTAGCTGCTCCCACAAGCTATTAAGCAACTCTGAGGTCTAGGTAGCTCACAGCACTTTTATCATGTGTCTCTCAACAGAAAAAAGAAAAAAACCACCACATTTAGACTACAGTTGTTGTGCAACCTTTGAACACGGTTCTGCATATTCCATGATAACACACAAGCAGAGTTTGAGGCAGTGTTCGCTCCCTGCTGCAATATTCGGCTGCAACATCTAAGCTTTCTTCAGAAATGTGTTTCTGACTCTTGTGGTCACAAGGAAAATCTTCACAGACATGAAATGAAAACAATTTGTAATGATATAACTACCTTCTTGAGTCTGCAAACAGCCTGAAATAATGATGGTGATGTCACTGCAAAGAAGATTGCATTAAATTAACGGCTGTAATCAAAACAATGAACTGCTGGCTGTTTAACCACTGCTGTGCTAAAGATTTTAGCACTACCATCAGTACATGTTTAATCCTACCTCCTTAGGCACCAAGGCCTCAGCTGATGGGCAGCTGTTGGTTCACCAACCTTTGCTGATGATGTTCTGTAACACAAACTACGCAGCAACCTGGGCAGCTGCAGTAACCTCCACACAAACAGCACACAGCAGCAAATGTCCTCAACAATCAATACCTTCTGAGATTTAATTGAGGAAAACTCTTCATTTACTGATTTGAATAAATCTGTTGTGTCACAGTACTATGGGAGCTCAGGGGACACCACTGCAAATTCTAATCCAGCCCATTACAAGAAAGATGCAACTTTGCCTGTGGCCAGTTCTCACCATCATTTCTACATCTGGGTTTCCATTGAAGGCAAAGAGAGCTCTGCATGGGGGACAGCAACAGAATATAGGTCACATCACCATTTGTGGTATGAATGTTTACCCATTGTTAGTAAAACAATCTACATTTTCTTCCACAAAGATAAAAATCAATCCAAGTATGAAGTTGCAATCCAGATTAAAAACAAAACAAAACTAGCTAAACCACTCACATCATGGGTCCTGCCTTGGAGCTGTGGGAGGGTTGGATGCCTCAAAGCCCCTTCTATAATTCTGCAAGCAAATGGAAACAAGAAACCTGTATTCTGCTGGTGACAGGACTGCCATCACATCAGCCCTAAGACACGCTGAGGCTCCTTCTCTAAAGATTTCATGGTACAGCACAAACAGGAGGGAGCTAAGGGAATGACTGACACACAGAAATAAGGGGTGCAAGGAACGCAGCGGACAAACCTATATGGTAGCACAAAGAACAGACCTCTTCTGGAGAGTGTGCTGGCTGTAGATGCCTGGGTTAGCAGTAGGTGCTAARCTGAGCTCCACACAGGAACCTCAGCACAGAGGCAGATAAAGCAGCTGGACGTTTGCATCATCCTAAGAGATAACCCCTATTAAGTGGTTCCTCTTCCTAATGAACTATGTAAATCACCTTTCACACAATGTAAAACAAACAGATGAGCAAACAGGCACCCAAATACCACATTTCTCACAGTAAAGATTTCCCTGAGGTGGGAGCCTAAAGGGAAATGTGATACATGGAGGGTTGGCAGTAAGTCTCAAATTCAAGGCTTGCTTGTTCCTTCAGTCCCAAAATGCCAGCCTCTGCTAGGTCTCCGTTTTGTGGTGCAGTCTCGTTTCTACTGGTGAAACACAGAGTTCCAGGGACAAGTGAGTGTGACCTCTGGTTAGCAATCCTAGTGCTGAGGAACAGAGAAGCTGGAGGAGCTGAACCATTTTTCCTTCTAGAGATCAGAAAAGCATTTCCCCAGGGCATAATATGAAAAATGCACTATTGCTACATAAATGCTAGTTATAAAGAATGAGGCTTTAGCTCTTCCAATTAATCAATTTTTTTTTCAGCAATAAAAGTATTAAAAGAATAAAGAAGAGAAAGATGATCAAACAACTGGAGATGATATCAAGTCCATTTAAAGATCAGCACAGAGGAAAATGAGCCAAGTTTTGGAAAAAGACTAAAATAAGCAGGAGGGGAGTTGCAAGAATAAACAAACAAAAAATTCCTTTGCCTTGAAGTCCAGAAGCAGTTTGATGCTTTTAAAGGAAATACTCATTTTCTTCTCTACAGTTTTGCTATAATTCTGCTAAATAGCAAAATTATACATATATTCTTTAAAATTTCAGCTTTCTAGCAATGTGATGACAAAGCATGTGAAAGGATGAACCTATATGTTTTCTGAATAACCATATCAGACTTCTGATTTTTTCCTTCCTCTTTTCTCATGTTGTAAATGTGCCATGTAATGACAAATTTGGGCATAAATCTGACAAAAACAGATAAACAAAATCAGTAGAACTACTCACAGTAGTAAAGCTATGCAGATGTCTAAATATTTGCAGGTGTCTGGGATAATAAGCTTTCACAGCAGGAACTACATACCTGTGATTAGTTCACTAGTACACTTTAGAATTTTCTAAATATATGTAATAATAAGGTTAACTCTGTGGTGTATTTTTGTTTGGCTCATCATAATTAAATGCAGCATAAATCTTCCACATTTTATTTTCTTTGTACATTTTCCATTGACACACACATATATACATATTTAAAAATATTTAAACATTCTACATAGACACAAAGAATTATCTTCATGAAGGTTACATTCAACCAATAATGCACACTGGTCAACAACAAGCAACCACTCCTGTCCTAGAAAGTGTTTAGTTGCAAAAATGTTAATGAAATCCACAGAAACACTTAGGAACCAGTTTTTTAATCTCATTACCATATCAAGGAGCTCCCTGTTAATCACTGTCCAAATTCATTTGGATTTATTGCATCACAGTTATGCTTACAATTAAATGCCACAAGGTCCCAGTCAGATTAAACAAATGATTTTTCCTGTAGTCCTTACAGGACTAGTAGTGACAAATCACATGGAAGTAAAATATATCATAATTAATTAGCAGAGGCCCATAGATAACCTCTCCCACAAATCTCCATGGGCAATTTTAATAGGTTTCAATATTTAAATATAAACCCCTACAAAATTGCTTAAAAATTCAAGGAATACTTGCACTTACTATAGGTAAGAAATATGTCAGTCATGTAATTTTTTATTACATAATTATTTCTTTAGGGATGTTAGAAACAAGTAATTATTTTCTTAGAAATGAATTGGCAGCAACTATTTTAAGCATGCCATTGTGAATGAAATATTATCAAATAATTGTTGTATTACTAACAACTGACTTATACAAAAGAAACATTTCCTTATCAAAGCACATAACATCTCACCATTGTAAGAAAATTTAATCTTCTTTACAGAAGCTTCAGTAAGCTAGTAGGAATTACAGGAAGATAACTGGTCTTAAGATGAAATAGGAATGCCAGTGTGAAGAAAAAGGGTTTGGCTTCTTTAGCTTGATTTCTAATAGTCCATGTTAGCTGTTCATTCCTCTTATGTGTGTTAGGGAAAGTAATAGATGAYAGCATTCCAGAGATGTGTCGGAAAAAAAAATCTTCCTTTACAGGAGGAAATATTTTGTCAAATACTATGAACTGTTCATGGTAATCTCTCTGCTTAAGAAATAGCAAATTCTACCTAAACCAATTCAAAACAATGTGTTCCCAGAATGGGCAGGCTAGAATATATAAAACCTGCCAAATAAAAAACCCTCATTTATTTCCAGAACTAAGCTTTCATCTCAGTGATTTGGATTTGTTTATCGAGTAGAGGCCCTGGTGCTCCCTCACAGAAATCCTCAGAACACTGTATTTTGTCTGCCTTCAGTCTCTTCAAAACATCAAAATGTCTCATTCCTCATTCATTCCTTGCTAATATTCACTTAGGGAGATATTCAAAAATGTCTGTGCTAGTCCAGGAAGACTGGTCTCCTGACACTGGAGAGGAAGGAACCTAACTTAAAATAAATGTTTAATGATGAAATTATTGAACTGAGTTTAGCCTTGACATGTCTGCAATGTCAAAAGAAAGTCTTCAAGTTAAATAAGAAGTTGTACAAAATACTGAAGTTTCAACTCTGGTTAGTAGCAACTTCAGCTTGTAGAAGCCAGATTTACCTTGAGCCATGAACTTGAGCTGAAACTCAAGTTATCTTGTCTTCAGTTATTTTGAGTTACTTAATAGTGGTAGCCAATCTTCAGTAATCAAACAATCTTCCTGAAAGAATCTCTCGGAAATTACACAAATTCTTTCATTTAGAAGCATCTCAATATCGACTCTTGTGCTGGGTACAAAAACAGGAAGCAGTGCTAGAAGAGAGGTGGGCAATTACAGACATGAAATTTGTGGGACAACATCCCGATACACTGACAGCAAGCAAGCTGTGAATGGACTATGCAAATGTTATCAGGGTCTCCAAGTCAAAATGTCAGACAGAAGAACAAGGGAGAAAAATAAATTTGTGAAGTTGGCCTCTATAATGGGAATGAATAAATACACTGGAATTTCTAGTATTCAGACTATTCAAACTTCAAACTATTTGTGAAGAGTGAAAAAACCGAGGTCTAAAATATACAGCTATATTTCATGAACACTACTGAATCTCAAGTCAAGTAGCAATAACAAGATTTTCAACAAATAGAGGTCAAAAAAGGGAAAAGTGRATCAACGTGGAATGAAAGACAACATCATAAACTTAAGAACAAAAATTTCAGTCCATTATGCCCATTTCTGCTGCAAGGTAAATTTTCAATTCAGTAAGTGTAAATACCTCAAAATGTAAAGTTCACAGTACTTCAAGAGGTTTCAGCAAATTACCCTGTGTGTATTAAGTAAATTACCTGTTATTGTATGGATGAGGAGAAGGTCTGTACCTGTGCCTTTCAGTGGCAGCTCACCATTAGGTTAGCGCAGTTCTAGCATGAAATCACACTCACAATACTCGAGCAGGGTTAATTTTTGTTGAGGCGCTATGTGCGGAAGAATAGCCAAAACCACTCTGTGCTGATGGAAGTAATCATCATTAGCTAAATGAATGTGCACTTAATCTCCTGAAAAAGAACAGGAGACAAGCACTGAGTTGGGGAGAACTCAGAAAGTACTTTAAAAGGTTGGTTCTGATGAGCTACAAGATGGGAAGCTGCTGGCATGATAAAACAAGGAGAGGTAATGTGAAGAGACACCTGACTCGAAAAATATTTGCAGCAGCATTCAGAATGGGGAAAACAACCATGATAAAACAGAAAAAAGTTTTTGTTAATAAGTGCAAATATTTGGGAATGTGTGGATACTTGGGGAACACTAGATCTGAGGACTGCCACATGAGTCTATTCATATTAGGACCTACAGAGATGGAACTGAAAATGGTACCTGTCACTGAGGGGAGAGAAGCAGTTGGCAGGAAAGTATTACCTTCTATACATGAGGAAATTCTGCAAAAATCYAATCATTTTTGTTAATCACAATGCTATCTTAATCAAACCTAAAGAATTAACATGGTAAAAGCRAGCCCATCAATACAGTTACCAATTGCCACTATTAACCTTTACACAATTGATAATTTATTTTTAAATTTTTGACTACAAGCTGTAACATAGGATTATCCTTTTAACAGTTCATTATTCTTTGTTTTTTCTTTACTTCTAATATCTATGTTCTTATAGAAACCTGTGGGATTTCAAGATACACAGTTTTGTTTACGAAGGTAAAAAATTATAATATACTTTTAAACTTACTTGAAACATGAACAAATCAGTACATAATTGTTAAACCAAAGTAGCATCTAATCAGTTGCCTTTCACATCATAGCACTGACCCTAATCTCTGAGGCATAAATAAACATGCATTCTTTGTGCAAACTTTAATCATAAAAAAGAATGAAATATATTCCAATATAAATATTTCAGCAAATAGCCATGTGAAGGAGCATGAATGTTTAATTTAGACATCACCTCTGTCACTATCTGTTAGACATCATACCAGTGTTTCTCCTCTGGGAATTCCAAAATCTCACCAAGTTTCCAGTGCCCAACCGAAAATTATATTCCTTCTTGGCTCCATAACATCCATCTACTTCTAGGAACACTAAAACGTTTTAATATTTAGCAAAATCCTTCTGTGAGGTGATCATGCCATGTTTGGTCAACCCATGTCTTTACTAATACTACCTACAAAGTTTGAATAACCTTCCATTGCCTTGCTTATGCTGGAAAGAAGGATTTAGCCTAAGGGCCAGACTCTCACAGCCTGGCTTCAATACCATCTTCTTCCACATATTCCTACCAAAGATCAAGTAATTCCTAACTAAGATCCTCAACTAGAACATACTCCTGTGGTCAATTTAAGGATCTTCTGTTATACTGAACTTCTTTTCATCTATTCAAGAACTTAGCAATGGCATGTGAGATGGGAAGATAGATGTTTTTAATATTGGCTTTCAAAGACTGCAGACATCAGTTTAAATGAAATAGACCAGGTGAAGAAAAATGTATGGTTTCCATATGCTTTGTCATTCAAGACAGTGATCCCCCCACAACTGCAAAAAAGTGCCTTTGATCTATTGCCTCAACTAAACAATCATGTGATGACCCTTAATTGCACTTGAACTACGGGAACTATTTGGGAATATACCATGGAGGAATTTTCAGTTGCATGTCTGGAGACATGTGGATACACAATACACGCAATAAACGTGTCTAAGTAGAATGAAAAGTTATGTTGAGCAACTGAATTCATTGCTCTGTGTATAAAAATAGGGCTTCATGGACACTAGAAAGCTGCACTTAAACAGCACCCTAACATTAAGGTTTTGCTCCTCAATCCCTGTACACGTTAAGTCTGTAGAAAGGAATAAAAATATAAATCATCATCATTTTGAAAGCACATACTGCAGCATTTCCATGAAACCAGAAATCAAATGCTTCTAATGTGTAATTTTATCTTAAAAAATGAGCTTAAAACAGCGTGACCTTAGAGGAGCCATAACAGCACATAATTTCTTACAGTTGGTTTGCAAGTGGCCTCATATTTTTCCTCACTGGAGCTCAGTACAGAATTAGCACTTCCCAGAACACAWGGCCTTGGATTTAATGGAGTAAGAGAATGTGAAAGAGAGCAACTCAACAAAAGCTGCAACTGTGTCCTTTTCTCCTTTTCACTGCCCACCTGCTCTCTTCTGAAGTGCTCTGACAAGGGCTTGGCAGGATGGGACCCATGTCCATGGCCTTGCAATCATTGCCTGGGTTTTTAGGTTGAACTTTAGGTGTTTACGGACTTCACCTCAACTTTCTCGGAAGCTCAGTACGGGAATGGTCTTAGAGGAAGGTTTGTTCATAAGGATAAGTAATTGCAGCTGCCTGCACATTTCTAATGAGAGAGCTAACACATGAAAAATGGATAATAGAACAGAGTTCAATAGAAAGAACTCCAATGTAAATACATCTCTAGTTCAGAAGCACGCACGGAACATCAATCCTATAAGCCAACATATGCCACAAATAGTAATTCCTCCCAGCATTCTTTAAGAAACTTTAAAAAACCYTTAAAAAATTAAAAGCCACAATTATAGTGCTTGAGAAGAAGACAATAATATCACATGTTTGAAAAACCCAACAGACTTACTCTAAGCAGCCAAACCAATGTTCTGCATAGTAACAACACTCAGCATAAATGAAGATAACTTTAATATGGAACTTAATACTGCCAGTGAAAACCTCAGAAGGCCAATGGCCTCACACTGCCAATTTGGTCTTCCCTCATGGTTAAGAGAAAACCACTTGTTTTACATTACAAAATTCAACTTGCTTCTACCATAACTTTCCACCTAAATCTTAATCCCATTACCACCCAAAAAAATGTCACATATCTATGTTGTCATGTAAAAACTAAAGGAATATGTGGTTTCACAAAGGATGATCATTTGAATTACCTACAAAGAAATCTTCAGCACATCAACAACCTTAATATACACCTGTGTACCTCACTGCACAAATATTAATAGACCCTATCATTATTAGTCTTTGTTATTTTAAGAGAAAACTTGCAGTTAAGCTTTTCATAAACAGACTATAAAGCAACAAATTTATCAAGTGAATCAACAAAAAAAGCCCACATCACATCTTTGTTCTGTCTTTGCAAAATAAAATTCTGACAGGCAGAAGCTCAGGAGAAGCTAAGACAAATTTTGGTCACAATTGGAGGAGAGCAGAGAGTCACCTCTGTCAGGCATTTGTTAATTCAGTAGTGTAAGAGATCAGAACTGGTGCTTGTCTAGATGTGTGTAAGTTGTGAATGAACAGCAGCCATGTCCTTTACTTCATAACATACTTTTGGAACTGATTATAGCAACAGGAAAACCACAGTCAGTCCTGGCTGAAATAGAAACAGCTCATTTTCATGGGAGAAAAGGTACAAGAGTAGCCCATATGCTCAATGCTGAACTGGAAATGTGTACATATCAAATTGCCGTTCAAATCAATTATCTCTATGACACGGCATTAAATGACTTCCAAATTAGCGGAGAGCATCCTGAAAAAATCAGCCTAAACCCATCAGTGATGGGTTTTGAAGTTCTCAGAGTATGTACATCTCTGGAGAGATTTGTGTCTATATTATTTCATTTTGAGGATTTATATTGAATCTGTCAGTGCATTTGGATGCAGACCTCAGAAACCCTAATCATATAGATGTTACCTTCTGTTCTGATGGATGTGCCATACAAGGGAATAACTTCCATATTTTGGAAGCTCTCATAAATGTAGAGCATGCCTTTAAGTTGATGGGTGACCATGCTCATCAACTCAGTAAGTTTCCAGGCAGAAAGCAGCAACTTCAGCTCTACTCCAAAGAGGTAAGTAACTTGCCAGCTCGTTTCTGAACGACCTGGAGCTGAATTAAAATATTTGAGATGTTTCTGCACTTCTGGGCAGCATGAGGTGCTTGAGGAAAGAGCTTCCCACAAGAAGGAAAGATGCCACAGCACTTGGAGCAATGGACCATACCACAAAATAACTCTCAGACTGGAGCAGTGGAGGCAGCAGTTTCAGTCTACAAGGTTTGATGCAAGATTTTGGTGATTTCTAAGATCTGCATTAGTGGAGTAAGCAGAAAAATACAGAGTAGTCAGACATGAATGGCATTATGGGACATAGTACTGTATGTTGAAACTTTTCTCCTTTCACACCTAAGCTGTAATGTGTCTTTTTCTCCCAAACTGCACCTTGTTTTCAGAGGTTCAGCCTCAAGACTCTGGCTATTGGTAGTTGATCAAATTGCTACAAGCCCAGGGCCATTCAGTGCATGAGATGAGGTAATCAACTCTTAGCCCATTATGTACTTCTAAACCACTGTAATTACAGAGAAAAGTACATCAGTTTAAACCACCCTTGCAGGCCAGCATTGATTGCAACAAAGTAGTAATTAATACAAAATCAGTTATCATTACTCATCTGAGAAGCAAATCATGAAGCTAGCACAACTGAATTGATCAGAATCATCCCTTCACATCCCAAATCATACCACGTGCCTGTGAAATACTCAGTACAGTGAAGCCTTCATTACAGTTGCAGCCTTTAGGCACTATACTACTTGAATAACAAAATATAAAAAAAAAAAAAAAAAWATAATAATAATAATCCTCAGAAATTTTAAAGAAACTTCAGCATCTTAACCTGAATATATTTAACATATTAGAAAATCTTCTGTGTGAACTTCTCAGAAAAGACAAGAAAAAAAAAGCAGAGGAGTTAAAATGAGGGAGCCTTCACATCTTTGGTGCCACATCACCTGTGGCTCAGCATAAAGCCTGCCATAAGCACAGCCCATACATTTTAGGACCATACATGGCAGCTAGCCTTCTGCCAGGTAGAACTACCAGAACTACACAGTATTTTTCCTGGGATATTGTTCTGTTCTGACCACAAACCGAAGCACAAACTTTATGAGCAACAACTTCAACAACTTCGGAAATGGCTCCACTCCAGCAGGACACGCCCTGGAGTGCATTACAGCACTGCCTTGTAAACCCTTTTATTAATTTCATAATAAATGCTTAGAAATCAGACTTTTTGCAGGTGATAATTAAATATAAAATCAAGGCAAAACAGATGTGTGATAAATTCTTGGCAATGGTCCTGTTTAACTGAGTTTTAGCATGGACTTCTGGCAGGCCCAGCCCTGCTCCTGCTCTGGATCCCCCTGCAGTGCACGTCGCCAGGGCCCTTCATGGAGCACTTTGCCTCTCTCAACACTGTCTTTAAAGTTTTGCTTACCATTACAACATATCGATGTGGAAAGGTTTAACACTTGATTTGGTTTTGTTTGAGTTAAAATCCACTGCTGCAGTTCACGGTAAAACTTACAAGATCTATAAACTTTTAATRCACTTTTCAGCTCAATACCAGCTCATTTTTCTTTGATGACATCAGTGCAACAGTGACTTTCTGTTGTGCTTCAAAGAGGGACAAAACTACTGAGAACTTTCAATAGGTCCATAAAATGAGGCCTATACCCCAGAAGGAGAAAGTAAGTAACATCTCAACTTTCCTCCCTTCTCACCACCTTTCTGGCTGTCAATGGAAAATAATAAATGGTAGATTAAAAAAAAAAAAAAAATCACAGAAAACTTAAAAATGAATAGAGCTTATACACACATAGGGTCCCATTAACACATTTCTCACAAACTGGTGGCCACATGGTCTCTTTAAAGAGAATAACACCGGACTTTGTCCCCACAAACCTGATGTAGGTTCGGAAATCCCCGGTCTGTTTGAAGTGACCGATAACTGGACTTCACCCCTACAGACCTCAATTAACTTTGGAAATCCCCGTTCTGAGCCGGTATTAGCCAGCTTCCTTCTCCCCAGAAATGGATGGGGCCTATTCACTCCTTGCATGTTGGAGAATGAGGGGAGGAAGTGAGTGAGGATGAATTCCAGTGAACTGCCTGTGCTGGGCTAGGACTTCCTCCATTCCCACCGCTCAGGCTACGGCCAGACCTACAACTTCCAACCATACAGGGACACACGAAGGTCCTCTGAGCACATGGTGTCTTCCCCTCTCCAATTCTTGCCGTGCAGTTGCATCCAATAAAATTACAAGCCATGCCCAACACAAGTGGTTTCCCTTCCCTTCAAAGTGACCCTTATGCTCTGCTGCACTGCCTGGCTCAAAACCATGTCTGATTTGCCACGAGCCTGCCAAGGTTGCAGAGTGATGGGATAAATGTGCCCAGGAATGGTATAAGCCACTTTAATTTATCATATAAGGAAGTGTATAACTAGATGCCATGTCTCTACTGAGGCCTGTCTGGTTTGGCTCAAGAGCAGGACCACATCCACTTACACAAACCACTAAAGCCCTGACCTGTGTGAACCCACAGAGAAGCACACCAATGTCTGGAGCTCAGGAACTCCTTACCCTGCTGCTCTCTACTGTCCCAGACATGACACACATCGGGAACACGGATGATAAGTAGGATATATTTTCTAGCTTTGGCTATTAAAGGTTGCTACAATTAAAACCATAAATAA
Organism: Amblyornis subalaris; assembly: GCA_018881555.1. NCBI lineage: Eukaryota > Metazoa > Chordata > Aves > Passeriformes > Ptilonorhynchidae > Amblyornis > Amblyornis subalaris. The sequence continues at coordinate 1,483,029 of JACAXG010000132.1, read as the reverse complement.
AATTAACTCCAGCCTGTACTCTGCATTACAAAGTTCATTTGCTACTAAATTAATAAGGACATGTACATAAGGACATCCTGATTCCTCTGCTGGTCACCTACTTGGGACTGACAGAGAAAATTCACCAGAGTGGAGGGGACACCTCACACCCCAGGAAGGGATCCCACATCGTCCCCACCCTCGGGAGTCTGTTTCTGTCTGGGGAGGAGAGGAAAGTCAGAGAGTCAGCGAGCTTGTGGGAACATGTCTCCCACATTAACCTCATTCATCCAGTATCAATGCCTATGAATTACAGAAGCAAAGAGAAACTGCATAAAACCTAGTTATTTTAACAATCTGTTTTGCACAGTAATTAATCAGATCAGCCCTCTAAGGGGCTCCAAAGATCCTAAGGTAAACTTAATTCCCTCTAATGGAATTAAAAACTATTAACCTAAAAGTTACAATGCCTAGCAAGGATAAAAAATACTCCTGTAAAACCTCCCTGCAAGTAGGGAACTAGCAGTTACGCCAAGCAGCAGAACAAGAGGACATGCACTGCAGAAATGACAAAAATCAGAAAATGCCGCAAATAAAAATATATTTATTTTGAGCTTTCAGTCTAAGTTTTAATATTTTAAAATTAATCACAGCATTATGCTCAAAGGTGAATGATACAGTATTTTTCAGGGTTATGCTATGCACTGGATTGGGCTGACTGTCAGCTTGCTTTATTTAATGCAAAAGGCTTAAGTCAGCTCTAAGGTAAGGAATGTACTTCTCACTCTTTACAGGTGAAACAGAAATGGTCTATTTCAAAAAAGKAATTTTACAGCACTTAAAAGGTAAATGATTTATGCAAGTGTTTTAGTACTTTTTTCACTCATGACTGCATACAAAGATTTCCATGTATACAAACGTCCTCACCTTGAAACAATTCAATAATTTGTTCATGTGAACATGTGTGGCCTGTGGATTGCCTGTGAACTATTTGTCCTAGATACTGTTTTGATTACTTGTAATTCATATTTTTCTCTCTGCAACACTTGATTAATCACCTCCACCTCATGTTATTGTTCTTACTTGCAGCCTGGATGAACCCCAAAGAACTTTCATATTCACAGGCCTGGGACAAATATTCAAATTACATACCTTTGCACGATTATCTGTTACCATTTCTTTTCTCTGGAACATTCCCTCCATTAAACACTTACTATTAGTAACATTCAAAGTGAATAAAAAGCAACATGAAAAACTAAAAGGCATTCACAATATTCTTCTAATGAATGTCCACAATCTTTTTTTTTTTTAAACAAAAAGCATCAGTCCAGAGAATAGGTAAGCAAATTWAAAAAAATAACTGTAGAATAACTAGAATGCAGTTACATCAACAAAACTTCTATTACAACATTAAACTTCAGAAAAAAATTCCAAAACAAACAAAGTTTTACTGTCAAACAGGAAAAACAATTTTCCTAGGAAGTTTTCCTTTTAAAAATAAAACAAAACCCAGAACTTTGCATACTCTCAGCCCCAAAGGTAGCTGTTACCTTTACTAAAATTATGACTGAACTTATATTGAGAAATACAGGCTCAATGGCTACTTGATTTGTCAGGAGAATGAAAAAGGATAAACAACTCAGAGTGTTCTGAATAAATGGCAATTTAGCAGAAATACAGTGTTTCCTTGAATGCTCTTTTGGCTATAAGCAATAATGCTGCCACAAAAATCTGGTTTGCATCATCTAAATGCTTGAAAAAAGAACACATAATTTAGGAAAAAAGTGATGGCTGCCACTTAGCCATAAAGAGCAGCACTAGTGTTAGAAATAGCTTTTCTATGATATTTTTGTTCATGTTCTGGGTTTTTTCAGCAGTAGAAGTAATTACCGTGGTTTGTGAGGGCAGTGTTTAGTGCTATTATCCTTTAAACACTGTACACAAACACTGAGTCTGACTCCAGGAAGGTTGAATGTGGCCACAAGCAGGGCTGTAGCCACATCCTTGCCTTTAACCCACCAAGGAGCCCCAGTGATTTCATGAGAAGTAAAGGCTGCACTCAAGAAAAGGTGTGTTGCCTTTGATCCAACTTCTTGTTTGTTGGAAAGAAGCATTCTTTTACACCTTATATGATAATTTTATGCACAATACTTTAACCTAAAAGACAGTGAGTGGAATGACCCTTGATACTTTGGTTTCACAGACTGGATATTCTTTCACTTTTCTTAGAAAATGGAGCCCAGTGCCAAATCTCTTCCATCTGTGCTCTGTGAACTTCCTATTTCTACTTCCAGGAAGATCCTCTACAAATCTGAGAAGCTTCTTTGAAAGAAGACATCTCTAAATAGCTAGAGATGGATTTCTGACACGCCATCACTGGTAAAATAGGTACTGATGATGACAGAGGGGGCACAGGCAGATTTGAAGCTCAGTGTGCACCAGGCAAGGCTTTTACCACAAGTATTTGAGGAGTTAGCCTGTACCAGCCTAATCTATTGCAGTGACCTCTTAGAATCTGTTTGAAATAGCTCACAACAGCCAGCTGGGAGGTTTGCAAAACCTCCAAATCCCTCCAGGATTCTGCGGATTCCAGTGATTCCTGGAGTGTGCACACACCACGCTGTCAGTCTGCACCAACCTTTCCTCCCCAGAGCAGCTCAGCACTGTGACCAGCTTCCTCTCCAGCCAGCAGAAGACCAGTAGAGACTGCAGGGAAATCACCTAGTAACACACACTGCTTCAGCTCCTTTTTATTGGCACAGAACTCGATTCTACTTTGGCATATAATCTGCAATTAATCCAGATGCCTGTAGACAATACACAAGTACTCTGCTGAATACCAGCTCATTCTTCTCCTGTCTTTACACAACCTTCTTTTGTAAAAATTTTCTAGGAAGGTGCCTTTGGGACTGGTTCTTTAACTTCCTTCCAAGTCACAGAGGAACTCTGCTGTATGACCCTCCAGCCAGCTGAAGGAGCCTGGAAAAAGCCTTTCCAAACRACAGACGGGACACAAGGAATGCAGGAGTTTCTACAGTTCCAGTGTAATATGAATCACTTCCTACAGAAATTAGTGATAGTARCATGTATATCACATGAAGCCTCTGCTGTGTTTTTAACCTGTGCTGAGGAAAAAAGGAAGTTACTAGTAAGGGCTGTGCACTTTGAACACGAACAAGCAACACCCTGCACATACGATTAGACCGTGCAGATGGCCCATTTATTACCACTTGGTTTTGCTCTGATTACAAAGCTGGTAGGTATTCCCTTCCTCTTGCAGCATTCCAAGATGACTGCAACAAAATCAATATGCCAGTTGGCATAGTTTATGAAAACCAAACACACCTTATCAACCGTCTGGCTGACACACGATGTGTGGTCACTTTAACACTGAGGTGTGGGGTCAGCAAGGATGCAGGTTACACCAAGGRGCAAGCTTCCAAATTCAGAGAAGAAATATTACCTTTCCAATCAATGGATTAAGCGCCCTGCCACTGGCTGTGCACCCAGGGCGTGTCTGCTAATTGCAAGGAGCAGATTGAGCACCCCACATTCCTCAGCCCAGACAATAGGGAAGTGGCACACCTAATCCCCTTAAATGGGATGCCTGGTGTTGCCTGCAAATCTGTTTATACTGTTTAGCAAATGTGAATTAGTATTTGCTGGCATAAACGCCCTGCTGTGCAGACCTTTGTTAACTTGAGGCTACTTCCTTGTTCTCTGAAAGCTGTTAAATGACTCAATCTGGCCTTAATATGTTTCAGTGCTGTGTTCACTACTTATCTCTCAAGCCTATTGTTTTCTAACGCATCCTCGTAAACGTCTAAGAGGTTCTTCATTGTGACAACAATTTGTTCAATAATTACAGGTTCACATGAAGAAAGACCAATATACTGTGTGGAAAATCAAATATACAGATGGGGGTGGAGGAAGAAGAGATAAAGACAATCTCAAATTACTTTAAAAAAAAAAAAGGTCTGGTACAAGAAGTCTTTAAGCGCTTCAGCATTCTCATAATTACAGACAGAGAAAATCAATTAATGGCTACGCATTTTACATAGTCTGTTAGGGGTCTGCAGAGATGTGATTAATTTGTGTAGTCTGTGTTGTTCCTTGGTTCCTGATATGATCGAAAACAATGAGATTTGGCATTAAGAAAGTATTGAGTATTCACTACTCTGTGTCCAAGGTATGGAAGATGAGATCTGTGCTCCAAACAGCTTGCAAAACAAACACACGTACAAARGAACTAGTAACAAATATCCCTGTATCTTGAGTTCTGTTATCTCTAACATAAAAACCCTCCATGAATATTATGGCTTCTATAAACCAGGAAAGAAGCCACTGAAGATTAACTTTTCAGACTTTGGTTAAGTCTTCAAATACTTGCAGTTGGCAGGCTTGCCATCCAAATGAACATTCAAATCATATATGCACATGCAGATTTGCCCACGGCACGAGTTTATGATCTGCCAGCAGTGGCTTCCTGTGGCCACTCAAACTTACCTTCTGACCCTGTTACCTTTTAGTCGCTACCTCGATGGAAAAAATTTGCCAAAGCCAACAGTGATGTTCAGCAACAAAGASGCAACTGCTGGCCTGGGTGTACCTCAGTTCTGCAGCTGCAATAAATCAGCACCCTCCCAGTATTTCAAAAAGCTTCCCTCTGCCCTTCGCTCTCCTTTGGCCAGAGGAGCAAGCCATGCTCATCACCAGAAGTCCCCTGTCACTTTAAGAACTGAAACGGGAAAACCTGTGCCATTTTTATACTTTTGTTCATTCTTTTCAACCCATTCTAACTCCTTCCCCCTGGGAGCTAGCCCTCCACCAAAAGTTTCTTTCAGTAAAGCACTAGCTCTGTCTATTAAGCTTACCCACCCCTGCTTAGCCTTAACACTGGTTTCTTTGTACTTGCCTGGTGAACTGACCAGCTATACAGCACAATAGCTACAATTACTAAATTACACTCCCTGTCACTGCCTTTTGTATCACACCTCTAACAGGTGTCATTACCATGATAGGCAAAYTGTAATAATCCATTCACAGGCCCCCCCGGTCTTAATAATGTTTTTTTATTATTATTATTATTATTTTACATAATATATGTGTGAATACTGCACAGAGCCTGAATGGYTGGTAAATGCACAGGACTGAAAGATTGAACTGCGTGAACTGCACACACAAACAGCAGCATTTGGGACAACAGAACCAAATGCTACCACATCCCTGACACCGTGAATACATGCACATACACAGATATATTAAAATAGTAATATTAATGCCAATAAATGTGGTTATGGAAAACATACTGGTTTGAAAAAGAGGCRTAGGAGGCATTTCTGAGCTAAGGCTGCTCCCCTGCCCTTATCCCACTTGGATGTGCCATGGATGTGATGGGTACACCAGGACAAACTTGTGATCCCTTGTGAAACCCCAGCGGGTGAGGAAGCATAAGAAACCACTGCAGGTTATAAATTTTATGAACACAGCAATTTAAAGCAGGTTTTTAGTACAAATTTAATATAAAAATGTAATGAGCTATATGATTCACAAAAGCAAATATTTAAGCAAGGTTTAAATAAACCAATAAGAAACCTCTTTACTTAGGCCAATGCCATAACCTTTTAAAAGTGATAAAGATACTGATATGTTGCTGTCTGCTGTTTTCTGAGGCTTCACTCATTACTGTGTAATTCCAGTTGTATACCAGCGCAAATCCACTGACTTTATTGACTGGAATAAAAGGTCACATAGTAGCAAAATGGGATCCAAAACCCAACCTGATAATGATGGCATTGACAGCCCCATCAACACAGTTTGGATTTCCTCGGTGCAATGCACAGATAGAAATAAAACACACAAAACTTCACACACTGGCAATGAAATACCTGGAGTAAAAAAACAAAAGACACTGTGCCTCAACACTTAGTTGAGAATCATCCTTCTCTAACTCACACTGCCAAAATGCTCTGGATAAACAAAAATTAATTGAAATTAGTCCTGATGGACCCTCTGTGACAGAAAAAAAGGGGATGGAAAAGGTATGAACAGTTTTACCCTCTTAGGTCTACACTAAGGTCTGTAATGAAGATGTCAATGTCACCAGCACAAGAGCCAAGTGACRGACTGGGGTTATCACTCATGGCACCAACTTTTATAGTCTACATGGGTTTTTGTAATACTTGTAAATATAAGTTATACTTCTGTAGATCTCAGCTCTGGGAACTGTATATTTAGGAGGAGGAAAAAAATGGGTGCTCAGGAGACCTTATCTTACTCTTGATTCTTTAACACACTTTCTACAGTTACACAAAAAAAGTAAACCAGAGTTGGTATGACACACTGTCATAACTTGGCAGACATGAACAAAACACAGAAGCTGCCTCATGTCTTGCATAATCTTTGTGAATCACCTGTGAATCATGCTCCCCTGAAATACACCACCAGACTGAATTGAAAGTGCCTTACTTCCTCTCTCCATATCTTAAAAAGGGTGTTGAATAATTGAAGAGTACAGACAAGGGCCACAGAAAAGATTTACAAATTGTGGGCAAAGAACCCTATTTTAGAATGAGGGATTTAAGGAATTCAGTTTCACAATAAAGCCGAAAAGAAGTTTAATTTATGATTCTAAATATTTTCATGGCAAAAGGTTCCACTTGCTAATACAGTCTCCAGTCTGTCAAGAAAGGGAATATGAAGAATTTAGGACTGAACTTTGAAGCCTGGCAAACTCAGATTAGAAACAGAATCTCCTCCTCCTCCTTYAAATGAAGACTGATTCACTGTTGGAATGATTACTAAGGAAAGAGGTGGCTTCCCCATCTCTTGATACTTTCAAACTAATGGATGCTTTTCTGGACAAGCTATGCACACAACTTACTGAGTTAAATGATGAAATAATTAGGTAAGATTTGCTGGCTTTCTTTTATACAATAGGTGAGACTGATTTAATAGTCCTCCATATTTAAAACCTACGAATTTATGGACTGTGTCAATGACTCAATACTTTCCTCCACCAGGTGTGACAGCAGTTTTTCTCTTYGCTTTACAGGTAAGTTTAAATATGGATTTATCAAATTACTCTCCCTCTCTAYGGCACATGCAAGACAATGGCCATAAAAACCGTTGAGTAGATAATGCTGAATCTGAATCTATACAGCGCAAATCCAACCTTTTGAATAAGGCCCTTAGGAATACCATGTCTATATGAAGACATCTGGAACAAGAGATGAAGTGAGTACAGAGTGGTGCAAGTGAGCCCTTTCATTCACAGAACCCAAAATTAAAGTTATTAAGAAAGAAATGACACCACTTGCTACGTAAAYGTCTCTGCAGCATTTAAGCATTATTGCAGTAGTGAACCATTTTTAGAAAATAAAACACTTTAATAAATATCCTATTAAAATCTTACTGGACATTTTTCTCCATTTTATAAAGTCTGGGCAACACCAACTTCAAAATCAATCATTATATTCCATCTACCATATGAAGGCCTCAACTGAACATGCTACTGCCATAGTACTAACCCAGCTCCCTCAAAATGAAAAGGTAATAATTTGAAATGACAGACATAGGGGTTGGAACACAGGSCCATACTCAGGTCTGAAAGAGATGGTGCCTCATCTTACGAAGATTTGATTAGAATCAGCCATCCCCTATTGACATGTTCACAAACTAGCAGGGATTTCTTTACTACTTCCCAAGCCTTATTGTAAGAGTTGTACATCTGTATGTGTACATATATTAACAGGGAGAAAAAAGAGGAGGGAGAGAGGAATTGTATGCATCTGGATGCATGCACAAAAGACACATAAAATTTTACAGTGCCTTGTAAGGCTGTAGGAGTTACTTCAAATGTTTTCCATGATAGAAAATAGTTATGTTACTCTTGCATCTCTCAGCCCATCAGTAGCATTGAACCAAACAATTGGTTTTAACACATTCCGTCATTGCTCCTGCAAGTTCAACAACCAAGCCTTAGATCTGCCACACTTTAAAATATTCAAGAACTGTGCTGCTAGAATCAAATTATTGAAAAATGTTAAGTGTGYACCTCTATTAGAATGTGCAGGCATTTCCCTAAATAAACCAAAACCTGGAAGAAATTCCTCCCGTGGGCTTTGATGATGTGGAGAATAAACATGTCATTTTATCATGACCTTTCCTGTCTACTTTATCTATCATAACACACTRCTTAGCATACTGCATGAGACAGATTAAAGTTTGCATATTAAATCTGGGCTGCCCAATTTTGTTCTAGCCTCCTGATTTATTATGTTAAGTACTTATCTGACATCAGAATTAAATTAGACTATCAACAGTAGAATCTAGTTTAATGAAAAGAGAGATGGTTGAGGAAGACTTGTCTCTTATAGGGACATACCTGAATATATTCAGCCTTTGTTTCAARCTCAACATGACTAGAAAAGAGTTCTTAAACTTTCTACTGTCTCCAACATCCCCTGTTACCTCCTTTCTCTTTTCCCTGGTACTATTGCTCTTTCTGAATTATTTAAGCATAATTTTCATGTTCTTTTTGCCAGACTAGGTCTAAAATCTTGTAGATTCTTTCCAGGTAACACTGAAATACAGACTCCTCTATCAACTGCTATGTAAATCTCCCGTCCTGGCTTTCATCAGCTTTTCATTGATTATTCAAATAATCTCTTCCCTGGCTTTGATAAAATCATTCTTTTTCTAGCCAGTGGTTTGGGCAACTTATCTCTCTCTTTGCAGTGCTTCCCTTCCCTCTACTTCCTTCACTCCTGCCTCCAGTTTTCATTCCTTTTTCCACATCAAATTTCAGTTGCCACTCTTCAAGGCCAGGCCAGTTGCACTTTATCAATTTTTATTCAGTATATTGTCCAACCTCTTAGCAAGTATGTACGAACAGCCAAAGTGACCAACTTTTCAGTCAAATCTGCAAGCAAATACCCTTCTCCCTCTTGTTCACTGTCCGTCAGAGTTGGGAAGATCTTCAGGCCCACCTAAAACTACCTTCCTGTTACACTTATGGTTACTATTTCTCCTTATGAACTTTGTAAGTTTCTGTTGAACTCTATTGCCAGAAAAGTTTGTGAGAAGAAAAAAAAACCCAGCCCAAATCTTATCACATGCAGGCCACTGCTGCAGCAAAATCCTTGCCCAAGATGCTGATCATCACTGCTCTTCTTTTCCTTTTCAACCCGTTAATCCTCATCCATCAACCTCTGTCTGATTTCTAGGCTTTTGGAATAGGAAGTAATTTTTGTCCCCCTATTTGCACAGCAAATAATACAACAGGGCCTTCATCCAAGACACGGATCCTCAGCATTATGGCATTAGCAGCTGTAAGGTAATGTATAGCAAGAGTAATTACAAGGCCAGAGATCTGCTGGACTGCATTATACATACACACAAGCTGAGATACTGTACATTTCCTAATCACAGCTGCACTGGCATAAAATAAACCTTGTCCCATGCCACCACACCACATTTATACAACATACTTTTAATATACTAGAAAACAAGGAGGAGTTTCTGAATACTTTGTAATTGTTTTATATATACAAAGTAGGTATACTTCAAACCTAATGACTCTGTCAGTTGCTCTTTATACTGTAATTCCTGTTATGCTTTTTTAGTGATCACAGACATATGTCTCCTAACCAAATTAAATACATGCACATTTAAGTGACAGCACGTTTTCAGAAGACATCATTATACATTGCTAACAAAAAACTACGACATCACTACATATGAACTTGTAGAAATGCCAAAATAGTACCCTGATAGTATGACATTAAAATAAAATTACACTATATTGTTATGGCATTTGAAATTAATATTAAGGAGCTTTGAAAACGACCACTTAAAAATGTATTCTGCTTCATAAGAAGTGATCTTTTAATGACCATACAGAATTTGTGYTTCAGGTAAGTTTGATCCTGAATTCGGAAACACAAGAAAGAAAAAATAGCCACAGGAATAGAAAATAAGATTTCAGAGATGCAAATAATTATTTAAGATCACCTGTTACCYCCCCCAAACATATTTTCTTCACAAAGCTTCATGAACAGAACACACACASAGAGACACAGAGCCACCACTGCAAAACCAGTTGTAATGACAACAGTCAGAAAAAATAGAGACTATCTACATAAAACAAACTGGCACTCAAAAATAAACCACACACATTTCTAAACAGAAGGTTTTATGGAAAAGATGAAGTATCTGTAACAGTGCACCACAGATCTACACAGTGTGAAGTTTATCTCACTAATCAGTGACTAAGTGAAGGTTTAATAGTTCCATCAGGGAAGGTAATTCCCTGTTTTTCTAATACCTTCACATAATTAAGTGATTGCTGATTTCACAGAAATGTGCTTACATTCTTCTGATTCAGAAACTAAAAATACCAAATATCTAACACTGAAGGAAAACAAACCCCATGAAACTAAAAATACTAAACACTCTGCTCAGAAATCAGCTCCCTCCCCCCCCATTAGATGTGGTTAGTGTTTATGCAAATGTTTTACTAATGTGTATTACAAATTAAGCAGAATAGAATAATCTTTYGCCTAGACTTACAGGACATTTTACATCTTCAATTAGATGAGCAGCAACAATATTCACTTTGAGTTCTAAAATCCCTTTCAGAGATAGAGAGGTTAATTGGTTGATCTTAGAATATGGATAAAATTCAATATCTAAATTAAACGCATGTGGATAGGTAGATAGATAGATAGATAGATAGATAGATAGATAGAAAAACATATATATACATAGGTATAGATATATAAAAGTATCTTTGCACTTTTTGGAAAAGTTATTTTAATTAGAGTGACATACACCTTTTTGTAATTAAGTTTAAATCCTGTTCAGGAAAAACTTGCATATTATTAACACTGTATTTTTAACTCTTACTCAAATACAGCCAGATGCTTTTTTWGGTAAATTTATTATTAATATCCCCGGTACGCAGATAAATGTTTAATAGGAAATTGATATACATTTCAAAAGAACAAATAACTGYGTTATAAGCACTGTATTAAAAAGTAACTATGGCGTATTTATGGATACAAAAAATCCTAATAGGGTCAAACTTATAAGACACTGACTAACGTTACAAGTAGGTACTTAGAAACATGCTGCATTTTCCCCAAATTTCATTATGGTAACAAACACAAAAAGATGCTGATATCCAGTTCAGTTAAGTACAGCTTTAGTTCCACCCATTACACAATATCAAGTCAGAAAACAGTTTTATCTGACTGGTGGCTCAATGGCGCAGCCTATGTGTGCAAAAGTATAACACAGCAAGTTTCTGGTTTTAGAAATCAGTGCCAACCCTCCGGTTTTATTGCATTTAGATAAGCAAACACACCTACAATTTCCAAAAGTGATGAGCTGCATAAATGAAAGACTATTTTAATGCAATATGCACCCTTACAGACCTAAATCRATGAAATTATTGACAACAGAAAACATGAAATTCAAGTGATTCTGTGCAGAATTAATAAATAAGTATAATTTATTTGGATATTTCTCTAGGACTAGATCTGAAACAATGATTTTCACTCATCCTTTATTAAAAAGATACTGMAGAATGTAAATATATATGTATATATAACACAATTTCACCTCACCACCTTCAAAATGCACATTTGGGTACATTAATAGCACTTGGTTTGTGTTCTTATTTTCAGAGACAAAATACCTACCTAGATTTACACTTTCATTTTCAAAGTGATATATTCAGTGTAAAATGTTTTACTACTCTGCTACAAGCAATGAGTAAATTAGCTTATAGCTACAAGCTAAGCACTGTGGCACAGAAGGATGCAAAGCACAAACAAATACATTCCTCCTACTATATATGCATTTAATATGAATAAGCTTTCCCACTTCCACAGCCCTCCCTCAGTTCAAAGCTACCAAATTCAGTAATTCCACTTAAATATGATCACAAACCAGTTACAGCCCAGGATCTAAGTGTGGATTGTAAAAATCGGGGAGAGAGAAGGAGTGAAAGAGACAGGGACTGATGAGCTCACGCCTCTGAACAACTGGATAATAATTTTCAGACTGGTTAAAACATCAGTTTGTTCATTCCAAGTGGATGTCCGATACCTGGCTCTGCCATGTCATGACCTGCATCACTTGCTGTAAGTGAGCTGAACAATCTTAGGGSATCTTAACTGGGGAGACCTGCAAGCAGTGCAGTTTGTTTAGGTAAAGAAACACTGCCCTAGTAAATCTGACAGACTTTAAGTAAAAATAAAAAGCCTTTTAAAAAAAAAAAAGTACACCACTTTCTTCCCAACAGAATATAAGCACATATCCATAGAAATGTAGAGGCAAAACTGTCAAATAAAATATTTTTAACAATTAGATGTTTGTATTTTGTTTTAGAGAACAGTCATAATGGTTTTATAAAGCCAAGTATACCGACATAAAGAAGTCTTTTTTTGTCATGCAGAGTTGGCTGCTAATCCAGACATAGAAAAGAACAGTGTTTTATATTTACACTCAATTCTTTTTTTCCCTATTATTCTAATAAAATGACCCTGCATATTTACTCAAGCTGTTTAAGCAGGTAAGAAGTGCAAATAACATGGCTTGCATCATGTTACAAACCCAAGTAAGTAAGAAAGCTGCCAGCACAGAAATATATATTAAATTCATTAAAAAAMCAGGAAATTATTATAAATAAATAAAAATATATATTAAACTAAGAAAAACTTATGCATAAGTTAATTTGAGGAGTGCAAAACCTCTTCTGTATATTTAAGGAATTTGATTTTTTCGTTGTTAGCATCCCTTATTTATCGTAAACAAGCAATTAATGAAAAATTCCTGCATTTAACTCAAGCTTGGATAATGTTGTCCCTTTGTTTTCCACCTGAAATGATTTTGCAGGTTTGCTTACAAATAGGTCAAATGCTCCTATTTCTTTATATGCAAAGGTAACCCATATACTAATTTCCTAATGCTGTTCATTGCTGACAGCTACTAGTTTCCTTGGCCATTTTCATGTCGATTTTTGAAGAGCTTGTAGTGCTTAGAATGCATGGAAACGAAAAGCTACACACTTGTCACTAAATTGTCCAAGCCAAAACACCAAATGCTGGAAACAGCAGAGTGACAGCCTGCATCCTACACTAAACACATCTTGGTTTTTGCAGTAATGGCTCTGTGTATTTATTTAGCAGTGCTCTTGACCGCTGATTCAAATAGACATTTGTGTTTGGCTATGGACGCGCTGATGTCCTGAAAAGAGATGTTTATTCTGTAAAAGTTAAATTCCTACTCCGACYGCTTCTTTGCTTGCTGTTTGCTCATTCTAGAATTAAACTGGTCACATACATTCTTCATGTTTGATCCATTGAAATAAAACTAGACAACTTTTATAGACATGGTTTTATTGAAATGGATGTTTATTAGTTAGATCATACTGCTCTACAGAAAATAATTCTCCTGCTGCTTATAAACATTTTGATCAGCCATATTCAAGTGAAAGAACAAGTCTAAGGGGGAGGGGGAAAAGAAAAGAAAGAAAATGGGAGGAGTAGAGACAGATACCATGTACAATTCTCATGTGACCTGTGGTACTACCTAATTAGAAAACTTAAASTTTCCATAAACCTTTCATTGGCAGCAGCAGTACTCCTACTATCACATTTCAGTTCGTGTTGGCTGATTTACCTACATTTCCGTGGGTAGAAGAACAGAAAACGCACGGCATYGTTTTGAGGAAGGAATCTAATGGCACAATGTAAACAAGCACCATCAGTTTAGAAACTGAATGCAAATACAGCAAAGGGATTTTTCCAATAGATCTTTCTTCATTATGGTACAGGACACATAAGAGAACGCTACTGAACTGCAACCTCAATTATACTGGCCAGCAAATTACCTTTAACCATTAAATTAGAAAATGTTCTTCAGCACTATTCAGTTTAGCATTCTACCCTGTCTCCAGGCTGAAGGTGGTCTGCATGTTGAACTTAGTACTGTGTGGGTTATAGTCTTTGTTTGCAGTCTTAACTGGGGATTGCACCTTAGCTACCGTAGTTCAAGCGTAAAAATACTTTGTCTGTAACACTATATACTGTTGCCAGCGACCCTCTAAATCCTTGAACCAACTGTGTCCTCTGGTGTCACAGAAGATAATGCCAATTTATTGCAATGTGTGGCTTTTTTAACTGATTAAAATTAAGCCGTAAACACGTGACAATGGAATTAGCACATTTAGAGAGTCTGTTTTCCCACATCCCATTTTGCGCTAGTGCGGCTGATCCCTGCAACTCTACGCGGGTGCAATTTTAATGACTTCGCTAGGTTTTGATGTTCTTATGAAAAAGCAGTGCTTGGTGTTTGTGGAGAAGGTAGATATGGAGGCTGAGTAGCTGTGATTGCGGACACTGTGACATCGTCTCTGTTTTTCGATAGGATCGGTGTCATTTTCCTCCCCACGATAAGACACCTCGCTGACAGAGCCCGATTAGGGAAAATTTTATTATAAAATTCACTTCTATCGAACAAGGATGGAGTGATAAACAGTTCAGCCTTAGGGAAGAAACAGGAAAAGATTTTTCTTCTCTCTCTCTCTCTCCCTTTTTTGTTTTTCTTTTTTTTTTTTCTCCCCATTTAAGAAAAATCCTCCCTCCTTGTAGGACTTCTCCTGAACGTGAATGTGTTTAAGCTAATAAGAATTCCCCAAATGTAGAGATCAAAGACGTATGAATGTTGTTCTAAAAGGAGAAGAGTTGTGTTACCTCACAATTCAAGAATATGATTTTAAAAAGTAAAAAGTGAGGACTTTTTCTGAATTACATTTCCTGTCAAATTCATTAAAATCAAAARTCTTCTGAACAGGAAGCTTAGGCAAACACAATTTTATTTTCCAATATTCACTTACATTTCTCCCTGGTTAGAAAACTGGCAAGCTGCAGGGTAAACAGGGAAAATGGATGCTTGTGGCCCTCTAATGCTTGAAGATGGACTAACCTCCAAGGAAGAACATAAAAGAAATATTGATTTTATCTTTTTTTTAATACTAAAACATCTTTGCTTCTGTGTTTGATAGCTCACAGAGGATACCTCTAACCAGGCATCTAGTGCCATATATGCAACACATTTCTGTACAGTAATCAGCACAGAGGTAGTCAGTAAATATTATCTCCAGAAGATGGCTTGGGAAACTTGGAGAATGAAGTCCAGCTACACAGAGTAATTMATTCCAGTTCTTATTTTCTTACTTTATATATTTTCTTAATTTACATTACCTCACTGAAACACATTCATTAGCTGATTAAGAAATAAACAGTGCTAAAAAGTAATTTTTCTAAAAAAAAAAGAAAAAGAAACTAACACAATGGAAAAGAGTGTACTGATGATTTTTTCAAGCTTTCAAATCTCAGCTGTAACAATGCCATGAACCAAATGGTTGTCTTGGTTGCTCAACAATAAAACTTCCGAAGGAAGAAAACCCTAAGCACTGCCAGTGGTTTTTTTWATTTATGTCAAAACTGGAGTCACTACATTGAAACCATTCCCTCAAGATGGTGGCCTCAAAGTTACAGACACTCCTTAAATGACTTTTAAGCACTTTCAATTAGAACATTACAAATCTGCTGTCAAAGAGAGCCTTAGCATACAAGTCCTTCTGGCAATGTTCTAGATTTGCTTTTATTAAATAACAATGGGAGGATGTTTACAAGCATATATAATTTTCATTAGGCACACTCAACCCAAATACAGTACACATATGATGCAAACTTCAAATAACTTCAGTAGCAGTTGTAGCCCTGAAGTAAAAACTTGACAAAAATCCCTGCTTATTTGGCTAAAATATCTTTCTAGAAATTATATTTACTGACATCTGTGGCCTTATATTAAGCTGAATACAAGTACTAACTGAAGGGTCTGCTGAAATAAACACAGCAATAAATTTTATGGTTCTGTTAAACCATAGAACATTAGACTCAGCCATCAAGACAGAGCTCAGCTCCTCCACTTGCAACTTGTCTGAAAGAAGAGATAAAAATGTTATGTAACACACTCACAATTGTCAAGACAAAACATGTTCCATCTATCTAGAATGTCAAGTTGAGAACACCATATTTTCAATAATGTACAAATTATTTTGGAAGTCATGACCATGCTATCCGGTCTTATCATGAAATACTAGATTCTATCAAATATTATCACCATGTTTTTTGACTGATGATTCAGTTCTGTGCTGTGCACTTCCACACAATCAGAAAAAAAATGTGTTCTCAAAGATGACTGCATTAGAAAGAAACATCAGTGTGAAAAAATATGACTAATGAAGGTAAGGCAGATCAATTAAAGGGCAAGTTGGAACTCCAACACATTTCTTTTTAGCCTTCAAAATAAGATTTTAAACAATGAGTTAGTGATTTCAGTACAGGAAGTAGCCAGGGGAAAAGAGTGCATCATTTGACTAGTGGCCTGTTAGACAGATTTCCTTCAATAACTTCTTAAAAGAACATTTGCTTCCGATTGACTGTAGCTGCAGCATCAGAGCTGTTAACAGTGTATTAAACATGAAAAAAAAATATACAGCTCAATAACCCCATCTAAACACAGAGGAATTCTAATTAGTGACAACAAGGCAATAAGGCTGTTCTCCCCTACAATTTCTTCCATGCAAATGTCTTTATACCTGCTTGGAACTTATTATCTTTTCTGGGAATGAGGCAAAAGAAAACTCCTACTCGAACAATTTAGACAGGTCAGTGTTATATCCTCTTGGTGCTAAAGTTGGCCATTTCTCTCCATGTGCAGCCTGAACAGGGAGTTGGTGAGACTGGCAGGAAACAAAGGTGAGATCAGAGAAGAGCATCGGTCTGTTCTGTGCAAATACATCGTGTTGCAGTTTGCAACATAAACCAGAATTATATCTGAACTCCAGTACCCAAGTGAATAATCAGGATCTGCACAYGATTACAAGCTTTTTTTCCCCTGGAATATCCCCAAATAGCAGCTTCAACTAGAGTCTCCTGGAAGGAGCAAGTAATTCCCTTTCTCTCCCCAAGACGTAGCACATGAGTTGCCTGTGTGGATCAGTGTAGCTATAAATACATTTATCTAGAAGAAATAGTCAAACAGTCTTTTCTAAGAGGAGTGTCTGATTGGTTAGCAGAAAATTGATACAGTGGAGTGAAGAATAACTGATAAAGAGAKAATCCAGTGTGGCAATGTAGTTCTGCAGCGCTGTAGCTCCAGCCTTCATTGGGTGGTGAGTGTAGGGTGATGGAAGAAAAGGACTGGCTTCTGTTGTTTGCATTTGAAGTATGAGGGAGACATGGTGTGAGCAAACTTCAGATGTGAAGAACAAAAGCCCAGTTTTCCTCTATACCATCTTTAACTATATGATGAAGCCTAAAGCTGAAACACTGTGCTATTCCATTTTTACAGCTGATGTTCTCTTTATCTGTTTTTTTCCCCTGCAAAGCAGAGATGCAAATATCTGCATGTACTTATTCAGTGCATGCATAGATTCATTTCCAGAGAGAGGGTCACTGTACATGTTCTAACCTGACCTTAATTTATGCAGTAATTTCCCACACTGTTACATCATCCTCATTATTGGCACAACCAAACATTTCCCAAACAGGCTATATTTAACAAATGTTTAAAATTATTTCTGCAGGGATTAAACATCCACAAATAATTTTATTTTATATAAGTGAATAATTTGGAGAGAAGAATAGTACCTAAGCTGGTGGTGGATCAGAGTATGCCAGTTACAGGAGCACTTAAGCGCCCATTGGCACAGCAAGACTCAAAGACCCGGTAGGTTTCAAAGAAACACTTCTTTTTTTTTTTTTTCCCCTTCTAGAACTCTTTGCTTTCTAGTAAAGCTGCAACCACAATGTTCTCTCCCTTAATGCCACCATAAAAAATCAAAACACTTTAAAACAAATTGATGTCCTCTTTAATATAGTCATCACATCATCACAGTGCCCTTGCACCCTGCTTGGTGACAACCAGGGGGATGCACACACACATCTCTCTCTTGCTTGCTCTCTCTCTCTCTTTTTTTTTTTTTTTTAAGGCATTGAAGCGGGCAACAAAGAAGGAGAGAAAGACTGGGAGAGACACTCAATTGAGATATTGGCACCTTTGATTGACAAGATCTAATCAGCTTATCTCCACACTAATAAAGTTGATGGCCTGTGGAGCTGGTATATGTCCGGCTTCAAGTGAACTTTCAGTAGCCAAAGCCTCAAGGGCCAGGACTAAGACTGAGCTTATCTAAACTGATTTAAATCAATTCCTAATGGGCTATTTCAATTTGATCAATTTGAAAGGTTGGAAACCTGTAACCACTTGACTCAATTGTCTTGATTCGTGCTGGCATCACTGGAGATTTGGTCAGAGACACAAACTATTTATCTACAATGAAACAATGGAGTACAACTGACACACTTCTGAAATTATTTGACCCTCCTTAAGGTACCGTTCACTTTATTACATATTGGGTGTTTTACAGAGCTACTTCTCTTGTACATGCACTCAATAAAACATTTTGAAGTATGCTCTTCCAAAACAGGTAGTGAACGCCACAAGCAAAATTCCCTATGCCATACAAAGGGGCTGAAGTGCTTTGTAGCTCTTGAACAACTGGCTTTGTTTTTTTTAAATTAACAGATTCCTTTATGTGTTTTGAGGGACTGCCTGTCCCACAGAAGGTGCGAGGTCAGAATGGAGCACTAAGAAAGGAATTGTCTCAGCATTCAGACAGATTTCATTCATTATGAGCAGAATTAAACAATTCACTTCTGAAGTACTTGAAATTCATTTTGCAAATCTCAATGCACTTTCAGCTCCAGAATAACATGTCAAGAAAACATGTGGTTATATGCATTGCATCATACTGGGAAAAAGGCTTGCTGCTTCTCACAGGGTAAATCACTGCTTTGAAGAAGGCAAAGAATTTCATAGCATCAAATTGCATCTACATAAGATAATTTCTGAATTAAGAACTCTATTAGTCATATAAGAATTAATATTTTTAGGAAAACATGGTATTACTATAAGCAAACATCTTATGAGGTGGAACTATATACTCATATGTACTTTACAGATTTGACAAAGCATGAGCAGTGAAACCAGACAAGTATTTTCAGTCAATAGCACACATGAACACCTTGGGAATGTCTTGTGTTTAATAGAGGTAATTTAAGCACTTTCCAAAGGAAGAGTTTTTTGGTATTAATGCTAGATTACAAAAAACCCTAAGCAATATTTTCATTCAGATTGCGGTTTTCAAGTTGTAATTGCTTTATACAAAATCCACTCTAGTGTTATCACTCAATATCATCTTCACTGCTGTACATCTGAAGATAATTTTGCAATAAAACTTAATTGATAGAGCTTATTTTTCACTAATCTCCTAATATAGAAAAATGAAAAAGTACTAACAGTATGTATTATAAGCTATGACCCTCACAGTGCAGGATATTTCTAGTTTATCAAACTAAAATAGATCCATTTAATGGCATCAAATATTTTATACACTTTAATAACATAGAGACTTTTTCCCCAAATAGGAAGCAAATGGAAAATTCCCTCAATAAAGCAAAATGTGGAGAGTAAAAGTCATTCACAAAGAGGCTAAGCAGAACATCTCATCTCATAACATTACTAGCTTGTGCCCCACTGACCATTAGTGCAAAATTTCAAAACATTTCAGTTATGGAAATCAGTAAGTCTGCCGTCAGTGACATCTATTAAGAAGTTAAATTCAGTGATTTTATAKTTATAAACTGAACTCCTTCTGATGTACTGCATTAACTGGATTCTGAGCAAGACTTCTTAAAAATTGAAACATTCATATATTTCCTTCTCCTTTGGGTAAGTTACACATGGTATCAGCCCTAAGAGCTTCTCATCAGTTAAGTAAACAGTTCTAGTGATTACAGAAAGTATCAAAAGAGAAAATAAAACATTACATGTTTGTAGCAGAGGACTGGGAGTTTGAATTCATTAGGCTTCTTCCTGAATTCCAGTACACCTTAAAGACAATGCTTCCAGAGCAGAAAATTCCCCAGGTACCAGCCAGCCATTAAGACATCATGAGAAATATCCCATAATCCTGAGACCTGGGGTCACGATGAGATCCAGCCACTGCAGCACYGCATTCCTGAGCAGGCTAGGAAACTTCTGTGATGAAACATAAGTGGTCTGCAGAGTCAAGGAGCCGCATTTGGCTCACAAGCAACAGTTTGTCTGGTTGCCCCAGACTTTATTCCTGGTTCTACTACAAAAATCTGATGGAACGGACAATTTGGCGCTTTGAATACCTGGGTGCTGCTCTGCAATCTGTGTAGGCTGAAAAGAGATAAACCTACAGTGTAAAACTGAGATTATCTCTCTAGTCCTGCAGTGTGACATTGAACTCTCCATCCTCCCCAAATCTGTTACCTTCCTGCATCACTTCTGTTTTGGTCTCTTGTAGGAGGATCCAAACTTATTGGTTACTCAGAGATGACTCAAACCAACATAGAGAATCAAGGAAACTGCTATTTGGGATGTCTCTGTAGGCTTATAGATACCACCCTCCCTGACCATTCAGGACGTCTGTAAGACAGAAAAGATACTCATAATCACCATAAACATCTTTCCAGATCTGCACAGGCCTCATTTTTCCAAACCTCAGAGATGAATCTAGCTTGGTGCTGCTGCCTTCTTGTTTTCTTTTCTTTTTTTTTTTTTTTTTTTTTAAATTTAACATCACTTGCTTTGGTCTATCTACAGAATGAGTATAATATCATTGTTTCTCCCTCTCAAGAGGATTATATGGATGTGCAAATGAAGTTCTGGGAGCCAAAACCACATAGCCATCAAACTGGCAAAAAAAAATTGCAACTTCAGTTATAAAAATGAAAGTATGGCCTTATTTTTGCATTTGAATACCTCTCACACTGTCATTTAACGACGGAAAAGTTTTTTAAGCATAGCCATCAGTTTGCCAAGATCAGTTTGCAGATGTATCAGACAAGAGTTAATGACTCCAAAAGGCTGAAAGACTTGTGCTTTGTCTTCTGTGAATGAAGACACTACACTCCAGACCATATACAAATCAGCCTCTGCATTTTTTGGCAGTCAAATCATAACGAGGCCAAAGTAATACTAAATCATTGATGAGGTTTTTAAGTTTAAATATCAAAGTGATATATATATGCAGAAGAACTGTTGACATTTGAATTGCAGCAAWAGGCATTTTTTAGGCATTTCAAACTCTGTAAAACCTGACATTTCAGTGTTTATATACAAAACCTGCTATGATACAAAACAACTCCTCTCCACCAATACTTTGTCATTTAAAACTTTCTTCTTTGTTATATAGTCACATAGTAACATTTCAGCCTGCTGCAGAACATATTATTGCCTAGAAACCTGTCATCTCTATGTAAATAGGAAAAATCTGCTGCATATTAATTATGATTTTTCATAGTGATCACTTTCAGTCTCCTTGTTTCCAGCAGTCAGGTTTTCATCCCCCTTATTATTCATGTAGAAATGTTTTCTGGTGGGTAAAATATAGTACTTTTATGCAATGTTTTGATGAAGTGCACCAGAGAAAATGAAATGAAATGGACTCCTCCAAAAAGAAAAACAAAACAGGTGAAATACAACTGTTCAGTGTATTATTTTCATGAGATATGGGAACTAACATGTACTGCTCCTCAATTATTCCATAATGTATAATGTCTGTATCCCCAACCTTCTAACAGCTAGGATTGAAATGTTTTGACATGATGATCTCTAGGTGGCAATACTGAAAGCATTAAAATATAGATATAAATTGGTGATAATGAAGAACAAAATGTGTACCATTTTCTTGCAGTCATAGTTTGCAAATTAACAAGCTGCTATTGATTTTTCTTTGAGGTCAATAACAGCATTTATTGATCCRAGAAGTTAATACTCACCGAGGTCAATATTATATCTCAGGGGTCAACAAATCTGGATTCTGACTTCTATTTCCTGTCCATATATAAATATTATATAGGGAAAATGGGCAAATTTCATCTTTGGAGATAAGAAAGCACTGCATTTGACACAATACAAGCTCCCCAAAACATTAAAAGTTAAGAACAGAGTCTACCTGGATAATTTTCAGACAGTTCTCAAACACTTAAAACCTTATAATCTAGAAGTACTGTCTTTATGAACTATATATTTAGTTCTGAACTTAACATCTCCCAAGTGCAGAATGGTCATTCATTGTGCTATTTTGCCGCACCAAAAACGAATCAATTTCAGAGACTACTCAATATCAAGTAGACATGAACATATTTTACCAAATTAAAATAAAACTCATAAAAAAAGAAATAGCTGAATAACAGTTGTGGTCTTTTTGATTTTGCTTATTCCCCATTCCTTCCAACACGATCTCAATTAAAATCAAGAGAAACTTTTCTACTGCCTTCAATGAACTCTGGATTGGGCCCTTGTAAAATCACATTAAGTTTTCTTCTGTAGTTTGCTACTCAATCACTAACATGATAAAGAAAAACTAGAAGTGAGCAATTAGTCTCCTGATAAATTACACTGACAAATATCAATGAAGCTGTAGCACACTCTTGGAAAACGACTGCAAAGGTAGTAAATTTCAGAAATGCCAAGCTCATACAGGGATTTTTTTCAGCTCCACTGCAACAAATGGTCAATAGCATAACATCTCAAAATACAGAAGTTACACATTAGCTTAGTAAAGAATTGTATTTGTGTGAAGAGATACTATTCAACTTACAGCACAAACAAGGCACAGTGTGGCAAGCATTTAAACTGGCTAAAAATGATACTACARAACTTTAATAATATTCATCCCATTTGCAGAACTTAACAATTCAGGAACTTTTTATCATTATGCAAAGAGGAAAATGTTATTTTATGCATGAATACGCTGTACCAGAAAAACTGAGAGTCCACAAATTGTACAGAACTAAAACTGTTAATACACTGACTCCGACCTGAGTTGTAGGTAAGAATGAAATATGGGTCATCTGGTTTTTAGCACCAGGACTTTCCTTTGAGTACTAGAGCAAGCAAAGATTCAATAAAACAAGAAATAATATCAAGCTATTCCCACTGTTAATTCAATATTTTACCTTCCTGTATCAAAATTTTCCTTCAAATTTCATAAATTTACAAGGCAAATATTTAAAGCATTCATTTGTTAGCAAAACACAGTAGTTCCCAGACAAAATGTATATATAATGCAAGTGTGCAAGTGCCATGCAGAGCATTATAGATAAATAAAAGGTTCAGTTATTAATGGTCTAAGTTTTTAAAATGTTTTAAGAAATGTGATCATGCAAATAACTATCTATGTATCTAACATGAAACTGGAGTAAAATAGTAAGAATTTTTCTTCAAAAACATACAGAAATACACAATTGATTTAATTTAAAAGTAAAAAACTGCAATTAAATAACTGCAGTTAATCATATTTTGAACCACTAGTTAAAGTTATTTTCTTAATTAACCATTCATTCTCAGTTCTTGCATAGCTGCTAGAACATGGCAATTTCCACCAAAGGAAAACCTTTCAAACTCAGTTTTGTCCTCTCTGGGTAGTCAGGAGGACATGCCATACCYCCATATATTTATTTAAAGGCTACACATGTTATGGCATGTTCTTATTTGTTATGTGACTTAATTTATTTTAATTTTGAATTTGAAGAAACTTTCTTGGAAAAAGGAGATGACAAACACTATTTTGTTGTTTTAGTATCTGAATAAAATAACTAAAAAAAATGTCATCAACAGGGGGAAAACAGTAAAGTTTATCCAAGCATATTTTACATTTACAAACGATTAATTTATTCCACAAATTTAGTGTCATTTCCATTTCTGTGGGCCAGGTTTTAAAAAGCATTTGTAAATGTCTTCTCCAAAGATTAAACTAATCTTAAAATGTTAAAATTAACATTTATTCTGTTATAAATACAGTAAATACTTAATCTAGTTCATGACATATTTATAAAGCTTATGCTGATGCTAGACTTCTTGTTGTGTAGAACACTTTATGGGTATGCAATAAAAACCCCTCCATTTGAGTCATTAGCATTTGAACAATACTCTGACTTGCCATTTTAAACTCATTCAAGAAAATATCATTGTTTCTAGACTGGATTTAAAACACATCCTCACCATAACATTGAAAGCAGTTAATTAAAAAAAAAMCCCGAAATAAGGAAAAAAAAATTAATGTGGTCTCTATGTCCCATTCTTAACACTTCTATACTTCATATTTCACTACTGAAAAACAGGGCACTAAACCAGAAAAATCACTTACATACGGAGTAAAGCAAATATAATTTTCAGAAAATTTCTCAAGATGGCATTCTGGCCAATTATTATAGTAGGCAAGTGCCAAAACATTCAACACATGGAAATCTTACAATATTTAATTATAAAAATCAGATGAATACTTTCAAGACATCTGTAATGAAAACACAGAATTACTGCATCTCTGTGAATAATGAAAAAGCAAAGACCGAACAATTCTCTTCATTCCAATGTTTAGTATGTTGGGTCTCTGGATCCTGCAAGAGAGCTAAACAGGAGCCAAATCCCAATCACTTAAAAACCTCAGTTTTATAGAGTCATGGACTCCACAAAATATGGAAAAATTCATCACAGTAGAGACCAGCCAAGCAGATATATAAGAGATCACCTTTGCATTCACGTTTATCTCTGCAAGATATGCAACGTAAATTGAGGGATTTCTGTCACAAAAATGCAAACCACAACAATGAGCTACTCCTGATCCTTAGATCTGGAGATCATTAGACAGAGCTCCACCTCTCTTTTCAATGGAAACAAATTGTTATCTTGCAAACTTTCTTTGGAAATGTACTAAGCAAAACAGATAACCTCTCTCTGGTGACCARTGATAGAACAGCCTGAAGCTGTGTCAGGGGAGGTTTAGGTGGGATATCAGGAAAAGGTTCTTCACCCACAGGGTGGTTGGGCACTGGAACAGGCTCCCCAGGGAAGTGGCCACAGCAGCAAGCCTGACAGAGTTCAAGAAGCGTTTGGACAATGCTCTGGGGCACATGGTGTGACTCCTGGGGTGTCCTGTGCAGGGCCAGGAGTTGGACTCAATGAACTCAGTGATTCTTATAGATCCCTTCCGACTCAGCATTTTCTATGGTTCTGATTCCTCCCCAGCGTGCACATTAATGCCTGTGCACACACACACTTGCAATTCCATATGTAAATATTTATGCTCTGCCAATAACTGGGCATGTTTATAACCACGAACATTTATTACATTTGCTAGGATTAGGCCAAGAGTATAAAACTTCATATCAAAATTTACGTTTACATTTTTGGAGATAGGGAAATATGATGAGGTAAATAGAAAATGGCAGAAAAATAACCACAGTGTGACAGACAGCTGATACTGGGATTAGGAGCAAAGAAAACGCAGAAGGGACACAAATCACAGAAGAAAACAAAAAGGCTCTCTTAAGCCAAGAAAAGATATAGAGAAACAAGAATGGACAGATGTGCACCAGTGGCCTATGACAGATCAATGTAAAATTGTGAACTTTTAATTTTCAAAGTCATGAACAACAATTTTGTGGGTCTACAGTTCCTTACAACAGCTAGTAGCCAATAACTAGCAGCAGTTTCTCAAAACAAGACTGTAACAGCTCAAAGAGAATCCCAGTGCCGGTTCATGCTGCCAGTTCAGAGAGAGGACTGGTACTCTCTGCTGGTACAGACCAGCAGATGCACTCACACTGACATGAGGAAATCAACCCAGTCAGTAAACAGCTTCCAACACGGAACTCCTGAATCTTTCTATAAGAATGACACTAATTTCAATTTTTCAATGAATACATTTACTTAGAAATCAAGTAAAACCCATATCATGGGCTATTAGGCCAAGATAAGCATCATTGTTCAAAAGCAAGACGGTACAAACAGAATCCAACTGAAAGGCAATGAAGTTTTGATTTAAAAATAGAGAGCAACTGTAACTCTTCAGTCCTAAGATGTAAAAGGGCAAAATACTGTGGTTGAAAAATGTTCTACCATGAAAACYCTTTTGATATTGGCTTTACCTAGAAAGCATGTTCAGTACAGATACATTTTTTAATGTTAAACTTCATTCTTTAGTGCATTTGGAGGAAAACAATGTTAGCCTGTCAGGAAGCAGAGCTAGAAAGCTTCAAACAAGACATATGAAAAAAATCCCCAAAACACAGGTGAGCTTTGTCAAGTCTAAGCTCATCAACTTTTCTTCTTGATGTAAGTTGTAATATAAAAAGTCTTTGCCAAGCAAAACCTCATGCTGTGCAAATTCAGCCGTGCCCATGTAGTGAAAAATCTGTTAAAAACTATTGAAAACCAGGTTGTTTACTTAAATACCAGAAATAACAATTCACCAAAGTCTGCTTTTTAAAATGAAATATACAGCTAATGTTCTGTGGAGAATGAAATAATCAAACGAAGTCATTAAATTAGGAGTGTATTAATATATTTGAAGGTCAAAAGGCGGACATTTAATTCCATTCAGCTGCGCTCTTTCAAAAGTTGCAGCAGACTGATCGTCACTGCCAAGTCAGGATCACTTGGAATCAATTCCTTTCACTTGGTGAAAGTTCAAAAGGAGTGCTAGTGGTGTATAGGATGGGAGGAAGAGAATTAATCATAAGTTAATGGGAACAGTGTTTAGGGACAATATATCAGAATTTGAATTCTACCCATTAAAGATTAACCAGCAGCTCCCAACTATCTGAAACTTTCTGGGCAAGTTTTCTACAATTCATTTTCCTCAGGGAGAATATACAACCTGATCAAGAGAGCTTCTCAGGCCTACACCAGCTGGACATTTACTTGCTATAGGCTTGAGTTGACAGTTTTCGTCGACCTGCTGAAATGGGTTTTCTGGACRACCTATGTTAGATAAAATTCCGACATCTCTTGGAGACACCTAAGCACGGTGGCTGACAGTGTTGTGTAGATTAGGAAAGAGAATATATATGTGTATATATATACATGGAGGATGGACAAACTGGTAGCTTTTTCCATTATCTCTTTCTCAAAGCAAGGTAGTTTGGAGAGTTTACACGGACTGTTAGAAATAACAGATCCTGTTCATTTATCTTTTTATTTTTATCCTTCTTTCTTTTACTTGCCTTACCTGCTCAGAACCAGACAACAAACTGAAATGTTATCACAGAGGTGAAAGCTCCCTGAGGCTAAATAATTTCAAAATTGAAAGGAGCAGATAGTGTAAGTTCAGACCAAAAAATAACCATATACCTCGACTTGAAATCCTCACATTCTTATTAGGACAAAAAGCCTTCAAAAGCTTTACTCCAGACTTAGGAATAAGCTACAATGAACACCTTCATCAATAAACACCATCTTATAYGAATAAATACATTAAAGAAAGAGGGTCAACACCAAAGAAAATTATGCTGAAATGCTGTTTTCAGTGATTCAGTAAGAGGTTATTTCTTATAGAACAGTCTGCACATTAGAGGTGGTTCAATAGGGTGCCTGTAAAATAATGCTTTAATGTTATCTTCTGAGTTCAGCTTATAATTCAGATATTAATATTATTTACAGGTATTCTATGACAAATGCAAGGTATTTGTGAAAACACATACAGATTTGAGCCTGTATGATTATTTGCCTGGAATGCACATGGGAAGTACTTAAACAGAAAGTTTCTGATAACTGAAAAAAAATGTTTTCGTCATTCTAGTATGGAATATAAATGCACAAAATAATGTTTTTATTACATATAATAAAGCATATTTGTAACATTACTGCAATGTTTGCTCATCCAAAAGTCAGTTTTAAACAAACTTCAACCGGATGGGAGTTCCTAACAAGACTGAAGTTATCCCATGATGTGTGGTACAATAGTGAATACCTGCACATGTAAAATAACCTGTGACTTCTTCCAGAACAGGGGACAAAATGGTCAAATTTGGATCACTATTTTTTCCTACTGTAAGTTAGCAAATCTGTACTACTGAACAGATTTGACATTCCTTATTTGCTGCATTAATGATATAATCCCGAACCTACTGAGGTGAAAGATAAGCCCTCTTTTTATTGGAAATCCAGTTGAAAGGTGCTGAGTACCCAGAAGATAATCTTTTAACAGAAATGGTCTTACAACTCTATAAAGTTTTTCCTCATCTCTTCAAAAAAAGTAGTTGGAAAAGGGGTTTTTTTGGCAGCAGTTAGAGGACAGTAGTTAAATAATGAAAACTCACAATTTCCTTACCTTATGGTGAGCATTTTATGTATTCATAAATATACAAAAATACTAAAATAGTCTGTATCCTGCATTTGAAACAACACAGGCAAATGCAAAGGGCCATGGAGCAGAGGGAACAGACTTTGAACACCACTAGACAATGTTGGGTGAGTTACTGGACAAACTTTTCATGACCACAAAGGTGCAAAGTCCATAATGCTGCTAAATCAAATCTTTAAGAGGAAACACAGAGCTAAAGAAAATTGTGATGGTGCCAGAATTTGAATTAATATGCAAAGCAGTATCTGAATAGAGACAGGGTATTAAAGAGCTAGAATTGGGAAGGTCAGAGCTGGGAAGGCTGGTGAGGGAGGGCAGGAGAATGGGAGGGCCAGGAGGGAGGAGGTGGTGGATAAGAAGCCATAGCGTATCAGCTCCATGACTGAAGAAGCAAAAAACCAGCAGGAAATATTCAAGCTAAAGGTATAAAAAGCCCTTTTCTGGTATGAACAACTGCATGGCAAAACACTCAGGAATGGAAATTGAGTAGTTTGGTCTCTCCATGCCCTCTCAATGCTGCTTCTGACTGTTTGTTACAAGGCAGCAGCTCTACCCGAACATGATTCCCCCCATGACTGTGCAGCTGGGATACTCCTGAGGCCTGACATCCCCAGAAACAAAAATCTTTCCCTATTTCTTCCTCCTCACCACTTTAAAGCTCAGACTATGAAGAAGGGCAGAGGGCTTAGAGATGTAGGAATGCAATATGCCACTTCAAAATGAATTTCTGAAACAATAAACAGATTTTAATAGAAATCAGCCAGAAAAGAAAAAAAATTATATATGAAACATGAAATACCATTGCTAGCAGAAGAAACAGGGATCATGAAAAAGCTCTCTCTGATGGTGACTGGAAACTGCATAAAAACTCATTTCACTGTAGAAACTTTGGATTAAGATTTCAGTAGAAAGATGTTCTGGCATATCAAAGAAACACCTGAGGAGGAGATATTGGTATATGCTCCAGAACTCAGAAGCCCTCTTTCTCTAATGAAAGGTTTTACACACAGTATTCACATATACATGTATGAATAATTCATTAGAGATGAAATAGGTAGATATTAAGTGTAAATATCTAGGACAGGAATAGCCTTTTTTTATTTAAAGTAAGGGGCACTAGAAGCAAGGTCCTGATTTTCAAAACTTGGTTTCCATTTCCATAGTCTTAGTTATTTGGAGCTCAAATGTAATCAGAATATGCATGCACTGAAGAAAGGAGTGTGAAGGTCCAAGTGATACTAACTAATGCAAGCAAATTACTAAGCATACAAAATTACAACATAGAAGAAACAGCACCTTTTCCACTAGTCTAACGTAGCCCTGCATGGATGAACATTAGAGTTTAGTATTTTGTAAAATTAACATTGGATGTTAGAGCCATTTAAACTTTTTCTAAGCTGAGCAAACTTTTTAGTTCAATAGTACCTGTAAAGTAAATTCCAGCTCTTGCAACGATAATGGAATGGAAACAGTTTAGTCAATAAACTTATTTTAATTTTTATGGTTTCACATATTTTATGCCAGCTCTGGTGTGCATCTCATTTATGACATGTGACCAGCAAAACCACCCCATGAAATACAGAGGGAGAAGGTCCTCCAGGGCAGCTGCTTGGGGTTCAGATTGTTCCATCAGTAAAGGAGTCAGAAATCCAAATCTGTGACACACTGCTGTGGACAATGTGCTTGTACCTCAAATTACTCATATCTGGCAGGACACCTCCTGGAGTTGTGTTAAAACAGTTTCCTTTTCATGATAAAGTCGTTGACCTTGAAGACTCCTGCCTTCAGAAGCACCTTATAGACATTTTTTAACTTACTTTCACTGATCTGTTCACTCCACTTTCACTCACTTCTGCATCTGGATAAGACAATAACTAATATTATTTMGTAAAGAAGCAAACACATCTTTGTCTAAAGATAGTCCTATTTGCTTTCCAGCAAGTAGGCTGTCAAAGCTTTGAGGAGGGTCTGACCATCTGCCTGTAGGCTACCACTACATTACATGATATCTTTACGGCTCAGAATGGAAAGGGAGGTTTGACTGTAGTTCATTACAACAGGTGAAAGCCACTGCAATTTGCTTGGATCCCTTAGTAACAAGAATTATTGATGTCACACAAGGGTGGGAAATAAGCTGTTGTGTCCCTTGCTGAGAGATATTTCTCCTTTAACTGTTTCAGAGTTACATATTCCTGAGATTCCCAAAGAGTAAGAAGGATTGAAAAAAAACCCCAAACATTTTAAGCAACCTCAAGTCAAGATTCAGAACGATTTTCTGTATATGGAACAGGAAACTTTTTCTTCCTTTGATTTCTTTACTTTTAAAACACTATGTTTACCTACTACAAAAGGGGTGTAGAAACAGAAGCCAAGACAAAATTTTAAAGATTCAGTACAAAGAATAGATCTATTATCCATAAATTACAAACTCTTCTAGTTGAAGAGATATTTCAGAGAGACTCAGAGGCACAGTATAATAGCCAATAATCATCACTCATAGAGGTAAGCTCAACATTTCTTCTCTAATTACATGCTCTGAAAGCTATAGAAATACCTAAGGTTGATGAAGCAAAAAAAGTAAATACCTGCAACATAGTTTTGCCATGAAATCCTAGACAGCACTCAATGATTGGATCTCTCTCTCTTACATTGCCATGAAACAAGGTGAAATCTACATTACATAAACACCAGGATCTTTTTCCCCTAGAAAGTATCTGGCAGTTGAGAAGAATTTAGTAGAAACAATTCAACTGCAGTGTACAATGGTCCTCTACAATAAGGTTTGCTCTTCTTCTCCTTGACAGTGTTTTACATTTCCATGCCAATTTTCTCTCTGAAGATGAATGAAGTATTTTAAACTATTTGTCATTCAAAAATACTCCTGTCTGAGCAAACATATCTAAGACTCAATAAAGAAGAGTACACCTTATTATGCTACATTCTGCAGACAAATGAAGGAAGGTCTAGGATTCATTTTGATGCTGTGGAGCATGGGGAATAGACTTAGGCCCCCTCAAAAATGGGAAGAATTTTGTGATTAATCAGGATTAATTCAAGCTCTCCTTTTGACTGAAAACAGCAATTTTCATGCATTCTTAAAATCTTTCTCATATTTGGAGGCTATATTGTCAGAGTAAATGGCCTGAACTTTAGAATACTGAAGTCTAGAGCTGTAAATAATGAGTGGTGTTGGAAATGCCAACTAACAAGGCTGTAAACTTGTGCCTCTTTCTTAGAAGCAAAGCAGATTGTAACATAAAACCAGAAAAATAACAAGAAATATTCTTTAAAACAGCATTTGGAATTTAAAAAGCAGATGAGTGCACTTTGCAGTGCTATCAGCCATCATTAAAAACTTCCCCTACTTGGTACAAACAATGGAGACCTTCGAGATTCAAACAGCTGATGGTTTTTCTGTATGTCTTGAGAGATTTCCCTCGTGTGTTTTTGCCATAAAATTCAGGCAATTTGAAAGCACATGCTCTGATAAACCCACAGGTGTACCAGATCAGCTTCTCAAACACCTGCTAAATTTGCAACATGACCCTACAAATATTTAGAATAATGTTCTTCTGCTTATAGCAGGCCTTGAGTACTCCAGAACTGGTTGCCAGACACTAAAGGCGTTTGCTTAGTCCTTCAGGAGGTTTCTGCATAGATTTAAACATCCTCAGCATCAACAAATGACAGCATACAAACTGTGAAAGCCTGACAGTGCTGGGTTGTCTCAGAGATGGTGACATAAGTGGCATCCTGTTCAGACACCGGTGAAGCCCATGAATCAATGACACTGCTCAAAGAGGGAAGTCAGACCTTCCAACAGATCTCAGCTTGTATGAACAACTGTACATAAGATGAAAGGGCTTATCAATTTAGAGATGCAAACAGGAAAAAAGCTTCTAATTTATCATGGTAAGTTTCAGGAATTGTAATGTGAAATTGCATAAAATTAGTTATGTGATGTCAGATTAATCCCTAGATGATCACAGGGGCAGGTTAAAATAGTATATGTATTTTTGCTGATTAAGGTAATAAAAAAGACCCAAATGTGACTTATTCCAGAGGTGAAAATCATCCAGCTTCATTACAGTATGCACCATACATATCCATAATTGTGAAAAGACACCACATAAATAAAGTAGAATAGATACTTAAGGGTTGTCACCTGCACCTCACAGAATGACAGAATGGCTAAGGGGGAAGGGACCTCTTGAGATCATCTCATCCAACACTCTGCTCTAGGGTCACCCAGAGTCAAGACTCTGCCCACCTGGATTTCAAATATCTTCAGAGATGGAGACTTGACAATCACCTTGAGCTACCTATTTCAGTGTTTGACCATTCCCACAGTAAAAAATTACTTTCTTGTGTTCTGATGGAATTTTACAGGTTTTAATTTGTGCCCATTGCCTCTTGTCCTGTCACTGGGCATTACAGAGAGGAGTCTGGCTTTCTCTTCTTCATTTCAACCCATCAGAGATTTATACACATTGATAAAGTCCTCCTGAGCCTTCTCTTCTCCAGATTGAACACTGTCTGCTTTCTCAGCCTCTC